>JAUMHL010000013.1:8985176-9000464 GCA_032362345.1 Sandelia bainsii
AGAGGCACCCGGCCGACCCGGGGATCGAACCCAGGTCCTTCTAGCTGTGAGGCGACAGTGCTAACCACTACACCACCCACGCCCCAGTCAACGGATCCATTTTTATTAAAAAAATGATTGATTACAGCAGCTTTAAGTTGAGCTTTTAATGCCATTATAATCGTAATAAGTGAATCAACTTTGTCACTTTAGGAGTTTCTCTTCATTAATTCATGATAAAAGGACTTCAGCTAGACTTAGACTTCAGCTATGTTGCAAAATATCTTTTACAATTAATGGCGAAAAATCTGAGAAGAAAAACTATAAAGGAAAACGAGGATTCAAATCGTAACTTGGTTAGACTGCAGGCGTCTATGCCCAACCCTGTATCTACATATTCTGTGTGTGTTTACAGTGCAGATAAACTGAGAAATATGAAGTGTTAGAGACACTTTTAAGAAGTGGTCCCCTGCACTTACACGTTGCATAAGTCTCAAGCTGCCTCTCAAGCAGCCCCTCTCCAATTATCAATGACATAGTGAGTTACGTAACAGCAGTGTGTGGACATGTATGTGTGGAGAGAGACAGAGAGAGAGTGAGTGAGCCATGGAGGGAAACACTATATTATCCACAAGAGCAAGCAGCACAAAATGTTCAGTATTGACCTGCGTGTGTGCCTCAGTGATTTCAGCAGCCTGATGTTTGAACCTCTTGGCCTCAATATCTCCATGTGAAGCTCACACTGGGCTGGGTTAGCCTTTTGTTACTGGCACAGACACAGAGGAGATGTAATAGTATTTGCAAATGGCGAGAGTAATCATCTGCTGAAAAATGTTCAGCGTACATGTAGTTTGCCAGACACCTGCTGCATGGTCTGTGTTGCCTTGGAAAAATCCTGATGCACAGGACAAGATGTATTTGATATTTACAGCTGCAACAGAAGGCTGTTTGGAAAAAAAATGAAGAAAGAACTGGACACGTAACATGAGCATCCATTTGGACTGGTTGACAGTCTGTGCTATATGTGTGTATGAAATAAAGCTAAAACTAAACAACAGCTTTGCCAAGTACACAGCTAAAATAAGTGTAAGCTAGCTGGGAAGATACCACCAATACTCCTTGTGTCTGAATGTTATATACTATAACAATAAAATAAATAAAAAGCCCATTAACCATATAAACTAAATGTGTGGGCTGTACATCTGAAAGTTTAGACCACTGTCACTTTTTTAAATTTCAATCAGTAAACACTGTCACTCACTATACTGTGCTCTTCTTGCAGTACCAAATGGAGTTTTAAGATTATTTATGGGGGACATCTCCTCAGAAAAGAACTAAATTTGAAAATTGAAACTAGGTTTCCCTGGTAACAAATCCCACTGACCCATTGTGTATGGCATCATAGGTTTTTACAGAAACCAAGAAATGTTTGGGAGTCATAGAGCTGGATGGAACAAGCCAGACAGAAAGGAAGCTGGAGGAAGCAGACAAGCAGTCATTGTGTCCATTATGTTTTCTAAAAAGCATTTTTCTGTAAAAATGTCCAGTCATTGTAGTTGATTTGACACTATTAGGTTTCTTCATAAGGCTGACTTTAGTAAGGTTTAGCTTATTTACTGTTTGAACCATGCTTCACAGTAAGGGCTAACTCTCCGTAAGATCTAAAATAAAAGAGCTTAATAACAGCTGGAGACAACACCGAGTCAATTTGTCAGCCTTCATTCTTTCTTAAATCTTTTTGTCTTGACAAGATTCAACATATTCAGCACTGAGAACAAGTGGCAAAAAGACAAATAGTGACTCATCCATTGGAAACGTGTTCACTGGTGTACTGAAAGAGATCCCGTCAATCAAGGGATTAAATGTCAGTTATGACATTTTCCTCTATTCTGAGATAAAATCACACTTGTGGAGTGTGTGTGTTGGATGGCACATCTTACTGCACACATCGACTAGCCTTTCTTGACTCACTCACCACTTCTTTGGCCTTTCTGATACGACTTGCATTTTACGTTGCTTTTTTGTGCATGTAAACACAGCTTACAGTACAAATCAGGTTTGGAGTCTGGTCAGATGGTGGAATATTTTTCAGTTTATGTTTGCATTTAAGAGCACTAAATCATGTTAATGTGTCTAAATCCTTGTGTTCTGAAATGGTATGTACCCTGTAGTTTAGGGTTGTATGACTGTGGTCACATACAGCAGACTGTTTGCTTATTTGTATATTATGTCAGAGTTAGAAATGAACATGGACTCCGGGGAACATTTATTCTCAGAAGTCATTAAATGATGAGTGGTGAACCACATGGTCACCAGTAACCAAACAATTCTTTGAAATGTGTTGTGGGTGAGAAAGCAGGGAAAACGGCACTTTTGCAGAATGTATTGTTCTACACATGGCATTAAAGCTACGATATGCAACTTTTAGAAGCTGCAGTTTGGGGTTAGCATGAGTCAACTTTGTTCTGCCCCGCTCTCCCTCTCCTGTTCTGCCATGCAACTGTTTATGTATTAGTCTTAGCTGCTCTCTCAACAGGGCAGGTAATTTGTTGCATTAACACACTATAAATTTGACTCACAGGCTGTGGCTTAAGTCTGTAAAGGTTGTTTGAAGAAACTACAGTCTCCAGAAAGCTGATGTAAAGTTTGCATTAATACGACTATGGAGATGGGGTAAATTATGCTATTGAAATGCCCCCGGACAAAGATCTTACCCACCACAAATAAATAATTGCACAGGACACACTGTTTGGTCTGTGAAAATATTGATTGCAAGAAAAAATGAGCCAGTGACCAATCACTTTACCCAACATACTTTTTTACTCCCCTCAGGCCATCGGGCCAGTGCTTATGTTGAACCCTGCTAGACAGACACGCATGAAAACTGGATGTTTGGTGGAGTAATTGTTGCAGTAATTCTAGTATCTTGAGTGACATAAACTGTTTAGTCAGGAGGGGTATTTTCTCTTCTTTCACATTGAAAATGCAGTTTTTTTATTTTATAGACTCAATCATTTATCAATTTATTGACAATGAAAATAATTGTTATTTGCTTGTTTATTTATGCTTCTAAGGATTCAGCACTATCACATACATGAGTTGAATCCACATTGATTGATTAGTATGCTAGTATTTGTCAGGCTCTGGTAAAAGTTTCTTACTTTGGGGTATGTACATACAACATATTTTTTAAATCACAGTTGCATTCACTGACCAAACTGTACTGAAGAGGATGAATACCAAACTAAAAACAGCTGAGTTGCATTTAGTTGTGTATATGTGACAGCGTTGCCCTCAGCAGAACATTATAAACTGTTCGCCTGCTGTTTTCAACTGGCCATAGACTCTCCCTCTGTGCCTCTTCAGACTTTCAGTCCGGCACCCCAGAAAGTCTATACAGCTTAGTAGATATGATTATGTATCTTGGCAGGAACCGTGTGCATATTTCATTGTGTTTATGAGTGGATGTGCATGTGTGCATCACAGTGTGTCCCAGTTGGAGGACAGACCCAACTCGTGGAACACTTGACAAAAGAAATATGCCTTTTCCAAAGGAAAAGGAAACAAAGATAGACTCAAAATGATACATGGCTCCTCTATGAGGCATGTGAGAATACTTTGTTCTTTCGATCGATTTCTCTGCTCCAGGTAAACCCAGCTGTGAACCCATAGGCTCCACTGAACCTGTTTCTTTCATTTTTACGGTCATTTTAACGTGACAATAATCTCTTACAGCCAGGCTGTCTGCTGTCTCGCAGCATGTGCTGACTCGATTTGAACCCAGCTTTTTCTCTCCGTTTTTCTTGTGCCAGATAGGCAGGATTCTCCTTTCTTTTCTTTTCTCTTCTTTATTCCTTAAGGTGACTTATTTACTCTCTCCCACCCCTCCTTCCTACGAACTACCTCCTTTCCTCCTCCTTCTTTCCCCATCCAGGTAGGTCTTTGGTGCCAGACAGAGGAGCACAGTGTTCCTTTGTTATTTCCAGGGCTTAAGTCTAGATAACAACCACAGCCACTCAGGCTCAGTAACACATCAGCAACCTCATATCTGAGGCTTTACATTTCCATAATTGGGATTTGAAAGGCAAGTCCTCAGAAAGGAAAGGGATTTCCGGATATCTAAGAGTTCCCTTTAGACATCAGACAACAAAGACTTTTATCAACATTCTCACTTCTTTCACCTTAAAAAAATGAAAAGCCATTTTTGTTGTATCCTGATGAAAAACACAGCTTTAACTCTTTGTGCTGTGGGACATCTTGTGTATTTTGGGTTGAATTATACTTTAATATTAACAGTTGTGATAGTATATTTTTGTCAGCTCCTGCACTTGCTCACTTGGTGCACTTCAATTCAGGACAGAGGGATAATACATTAACAGCTAGACCTGCTCCAGTTGGATCACAGGCCGACCCTCCCCTTAACAACGGTTGCCTAGTGCCACAACTGCAGCCCATCACCAGGGTGGGTGGGCAGACAGCCAGCCTACCAGATGTGAGGCCTTCTTCACACTCTCTGTAATCCAAGCAGAAACACAAACTTCACGCACAGACATGCATGTACACAGAAAGAAACGCACGTTAGGTTACCTTTACGAGGAGTGCATGTACTTGTCGCATATGACTTTACATATGCTCTTCTTCTGGAGTATCCTGAAGAACATGAGAAGTAGTTTCAGACATGGCATGCAGACCTCTGTTTTCCATCCAAACCTAGTAGTGACCTTGTTGTGGCCACAGATTCCCCTTGTGGAAAGTAGTCTCCTTCAAGACCCTGCTATTAGCGGCTTTGTGGGGCAGAGTGGCGACATGTTAATGGCACACAGACGCAGAAGAGGCTACAGACCCCTGCACTGAGAACACAGCTGACTTCAGGGAACATGGACTCTAAAAGATCCATGTTGACATTAACCACCGAGGGATGGTTTGAATTTGTGTTGGCATTCAGATTAACTGAAATATTTCATAGTGTTTTAACAAGAAACTATGTGTAGCACTTTGACATCTATAGAACATGCCCACATTAATTGTAGGGAACATCACTTAGAGGATTTTACTGTATTTTGGACTATGTGTTGCTGGGTCACATTTGGTGGGAAATTTCTTGGATTGCCTTATGGCACACAATGGGAAGAGGGCACTGTTATTCACACACAGATGAAACAAGTTGTAACACTTAAAGGAATGTTTGGAAATAGGCTAATTTGCTTTTTTGTGGAGAGTTAGATGAGAAGATTCATACCCCGTTTCATGACTATAAGGTGATAAAGTTGCTAGCAGGACCTGTTTAGCCTAGCTTAGCATAAAAAGCTGGAAACTGAAATAAACAGCCAGCATGTAAAGTAAAACAGTGGTATTGGTATTGAGTCTCATGTAAAAACACAAGTCAAACATCAAAACCATCTGCAAGTGCTCAAATGTAAGTACTTGGTCAAATACTTGTACTTGGTCAAAAAAGTGGTATCCTACACAAATACACATTTGATGCTGTAGTGAGTATTTACAGCAGCAGGATCGTGTTTGCAGGATTTTTGCATTTCCATTGACAATAGTAACTTTTGCTGGCAAGGTCCTTAAAAGGTTTTTACAGGAACTGTAATAATGACAATGGCACACTGAAACTGAAACTGTGACTAGTCAATCCAATTTTGGGTTATTGGGTAAACTTGCTAATGTCCTATGTGGCAGTGTTAAGCTAATAAGTCATGATTTCCATTTCCAGCATTTGAAAAGTATTACTATGGCAAACCGTGACAGACTCTGAGTTGCATTTTTACATTGAAAGTGTTTTTTTTATAGCAACATATTTTTTTCCTTCAGTACAAGTGTCAGTGGTGCTTAGAAAGTCAGTCGCACTTTAGTAAATAAACCAAACAACAAGGTAATAAATTGAATGATGTTTTAGTAACAAAGCAACGCAGTTTGCAAAGTCCAAAGGTCTGCAAAATGATGATCTGGTCAATCTGTCACACGCTACTACTTGATATGCTGTGAGACAAACATTACTGCGCAGTGATCCATTTGTGATTGTCCAAGTCAAAATTGACAAATAGCTGTCGTCAAACCGTATCATTGTTTCATGAGTCACCTAAGACAGTTCAAAGAAAGAGTTCTAAAGATCTAAAGTTGGTACCATCAGATAGGCTTCTTAATGAGGCCTATCTGAAGTAGTGTCTGGCAAGCAGCCAGCAAGACTAAGGGGGAGAAGCTAATATAGAACGGAAGAGGAGTGGAAGAATGTAAGCCACTGCATTCAAAGATGCTCTGTTGTTACATCAAATAACTGCATTTGATGTAATCAATCCCAAATCTGAAGGAAATCTTTCCAATCAGCACCCACAGTACAAACCTCAAAAACAACGCCCTCGACCTACACAAAGTTCTTCTGCGAAACCTCATGCACCCACCCTAAACCTTTATTGTACCTCATTTCCCAGGAATCTTTGTGTACGGTCACAAGCCGTGAGCGGCAAAATGTAAACAGAGCACAACCTTGTGATGAGTCACACAGAGCTCTGCTGTCGTAGCAACTTGCCAATGTAGCAGCAACTCATAAAATACCAACATTTGTACTGTTACTTAACAGATGCTGCACATATGTAATTTAGGGGCTACCACAGAAATCAGTGTAATGTAGTACATGTGCATATTCAGTATTTACTTAAACTAAATGTACTTCTGGAAAGCTAGCTGACTACTTTAATGATACACATGCTGTATACTCTCTGACCATTTGTCCAGGGAAAGTTGGCTTTACACTTGACACATTTGAATAAACATTTCCTTAAAGTTGTGGGTATTAGCTGTGTATCGCTGTCTGGGTGGCTTATAGCTGCAGCATCACTGTCCATTAGAAATAAGTTTACTCATATTGCGAGTGCTTCGCTAGGCTAACATCAAAGGCCT
This sequence comes from Sandelia bainsii, assembly GCA_032362345.1. Taxonomy (NCBI): domain Eukaryota; kingdom Metazoa; phylum Chordata; class Actinopteri; order Anabantiformes; family Anabantidae; genus Sandelia; species Sandelia bainsii. Next base: position 8,992,059 of record JAUMHL010000013.1, read on the forward strand.
CCATTAGTCAGCTGGTGTTTGGCTCGCTGCTCATCAGACTGGCACAGACTGATCTTGAACTTCAGAAGCTCTGGCCTCAGTTTTCACAAAGAAAGCAATGACGTCAAGATTTCTGCAACATCACACCGCTTTGAGGCTTGAGACGAGCTAAAAGCTGTGCTGAAATTTGGAGACAGAGGTGCAATCATAAATCTGATTTCCCTCAATCTCTCTCACTCCTGACTTCTGCTTCTTTTTCTCCCCTCCAGTGTCTCAGCCTCTCTCGGCCAGAGACGGCACATTTTAAACCCATTAGCGATCGGCCTGCCAGCTGTACATCAGCAGAAAACCATAAATTGTTTTATTGGATGAAGTTTCTGCAAAGTGATGAGCTCAGCTTTACCAATTCCCGGTATACCACTAGCTTTTTGTGTTTTTAAGTGTGTGTGTGTGTGTGTATCAAAGCGTGCCTCTTGTCAAATATTGAAGAAGGCTTTTGTTGCTTTCATAATGTCCCTCGTGCATTTGTCACTCCTTTCTCCAAATCTGTGTCAGTAGGCTAGAAGCTTTATAGCATTTAAATTGAATACACTTCTTCTTCACATGCTTCCATTATTTCTCTAAGCACAGGCTTAATAAGAAGTATCACCAGTGTTTTCATGAAATGTTTGTCTATTGTCTATTCCACTGCTTTATCTCTGTCTTCATCTCTGTAACTGAGTCAAAAAAGGACAGCTTGTGTGAAGCTGCTGACATTAGTACCCGTCTCTCACCCTGCTCTCACCAGCCCCTCGCAGTCACACAGCTGTGTGCTGTGCAAACTCCCTGTGCTCCCTTGGACAGTGTTGCCAGGGTAACCAAGACCACAGCCAGGTATGTACTGTTTCTCCTCCTGGTGGTCAGCCCATGGCCCCTCAGTGAGTCAGATGCTCCGTAAACCTCTAGAGGTCTCCATATGCACTTGACTCATTCTGTAATGTCACGGGCAGTGGAGAAGGGGGTGAAAGTGTTACACACTGATGTTCAGGGGAGGATATGGAGGGTGACAATGGGGGATTTTAGAGGTTTTAACAGAGGTGGAGTAGTCCCTCTTCTAGCATGATGTTGGTGTTTTCCCTCGTCACCTTGGAAATGGGATTTCTTAAATATGGGAAAACCCCAAACCCTTACAGCCCTCACCCCCTCCAGCCCTACACTCACTCTCCAGACTCCAGGGAGGAATGTTGTCTCAGAGGTCAGGTGTGTTGCACCTGTATGGCCTGCAGTGTGTATGTATTTTTCATTCCACGTCCCCCCTGCTTCACTACAGACCCCTCTTAGTGGTCTCTTTCCATTATAAGAGGCCTTTAATGGAAGCCAGTGAGAGTAGTGGGTGTGAAGTGGAATATAAAATTAATGTAGCCATTAGTGAACTGTGTACGCCATTCATGACTGTGGAAGAATATACTATACACCCTAACCACACTGTGAGATGGAAAAGTTTACAATTTAAACGTACCAATTTACATTTAAAGCTTTAGATATAATGGTGCTTTAAAGGACCCTATAACTTTTGAAAGAAGTAATAACACATCACACATTACTTTGGACATAAAAAGTTTAATTTCGCAGCAATAAAACACACTTTTGCTCAATTAAATAAACTCATGTTTTTCAGCTACAGCTTTATTTATTCTTGTAATAGACTGTTCGTGGTGGTTGAAATTCCTTAATTTTGTATTACTCTATAATCAACATTGCTGACTCAGTTTGTTGACTTTATGAATCTTCTGTATTTGCTGTATGTGCTGCTGTGCTACATTGTAGCATTTTAAGATGATCCCATAATTGTTGGATTTGCAGCCACCGTTGCAACCTTAAAGCACCATGATCAAATGTAATAGTACTTTATAGGCAGACTATTTGTATTTTGAAAGCAGTAGTAATACATTTTTACTCTTACAAATGAATTGTCATTCATAAGCAATAAATGCACTATTGCTCAATAATTTAAGTCAGCTCCAGCCTTTTTTTGTGTGTGACTGTTAACCTATGCTGGCTGAAGATAACTCATGTTAAGTACATATTTAGTTTAATCACTTTATCTTACTTCTCTACTTTGTTCTCCTACTGTTAGCTTATTATTTCTTTTTAGTTTTTTGGCTTTTTACCAACAAGATAATTTATAAGAAAAAGAATAAATGAAGTGATTTTGACTTTGTTTGGCTTTGTTTCTAATAGAACTGACCCAGATGTGATGAAGTGACTTTGGCACTTTAATTGACACTGGAGAGAGGCAGCGCCTTTCCTGCGATTGGTTCATCACATATTTTCCTATGATTTCACAAACTCAGAACAATATTTATTACTGTTTTACACAGCTTTACAAAGTCTTTTCATCAGAGGTTATTACATTTTGACTGTGATTTACATTTATGGATTTTGAAGACTGGGTCTGAATTAAATTGGCTTGCACATACTGTCCTTCATCTCTACACAGACTTTCAGTTATGTCCAATTAAGGCCATGCTTCTGGACTCCACATGTGATTTGGAGTGCCTCCACATTTGCATTATTTAATATAAGTAGGTGAGGTAGATTTCTGCCATTCAGGGTCCAGTTTACAGGCCGTTCTACCACATCACTTCATTCAAGAAATCTAAACTATGCTGCACTTAAAATGAAATACATTGTTCTTAACCTTAGGTGACATCTATTTCAAGGCAAATAAATGAAATATGAATAATATGGGTGCTTTAAGTCTGTATCTAAGGCATTCTTATATGCAGCTTATAAATCCCCCTGTAGTGTTACTGCTGAAGCAAAGATCAGAAGTGCAATTGTAAATCAGTTTTCCTTCTCATTTTATGACTTGAACACTCAAACCACCACTAATAACCTTAATGTTTCATGGCATTCTGTCAGGACTGTATATCATCTTCTGTATACACTTACTGTAAAAAGGCGGTATTTCCTGCAGCATGAGGTGAACCTGTCCATTTAGGGCATCCAGACATAGAGAGAGATGTTCTATCAAAATCAAAACATGTTTGTGTGCTGGGATGGACACATACAGACAGAGAGTGAAGGGGGGGGGGGGGTGAATCAGCTGTTGTTTATGAAAAGCAGGCGCACAGTCTGGAGTGGACCAGTATGGTCCAGTGTGATTTAGGAGTGCAAAAAAAGAGTAACTCTGATCTGTTCCTCATCAATAAATAATTACCTCTCCCGACACTCCACAAACAAGTACATGTATAGCCCATCCATATTTCACAATCTTGCATCTCACACACACACACACACACACACACACACACACACACACACACACACACACACACACACACACAAACTGTGACCGACCATGCACTTCTTTGATGTGGATGTATTGTTAGCTAGGGGACGATGAAGGGGGCTGAGGCATGCCTGACCGTAATAACATGAGTACTGCAAACCAGAACAAGATCTAGCTGTACTTGTACTTATAACTGAATAAAACTGAAAGAAAAAACATTGACATATGGGTTATTAGAGTTATTGTGCCTCTCTCATCACAGAGAGGGCATGTGGTGTTACGTAAAAGCTGACCAGAACACACACAGTCACACATTACATGTCCGAGAACACGCCGAAACCCAAGACATAACAAGTGCTGAACGTCAAATCCGTAGCGCCAAAACACGCTTACTCATGAGCGTAACCACATGCTGGAGTCCTTTAGGGCAAAACATGTGCTGCTCACTGCGAGATATGAGGCTGACTTGTTCGACTGGGGTCAGGTAAACCACAGCTTTCACGTCTGATTTGTCAAGCGGTTAGTCAAAATCTCACACGCATGTAAATGATTACTGCCCAATGTCATTACTGTATGTTACGTCAAAGGCATAATTTGGTGATGTGGGTCTATGAAGCTGCAGTACATCAGTCAACGCTTGATAGAGAGAAAAAAGCTGCTTTATAATGATGTTTTCTTTGAGCAATTGAGGCTGGTGGTAATTAAAACAAGCAGTTTCCTGTTTTTGAGTGAAAGATTGTCGACAATCTTTTTATTGTCATGTTGTTTGTGGATCTTCTGTTGATTGTGCAAGTCTGAGCAGTCTCAAAGGAATAATCCGATGCCTTCAGATTTGGGAATATTTACATGGATGACAGGAAAGCAAACACATAAAGATATTAAACAAAAGAACAAATGAGTAACACAAAGATGAGAACATCATGAAATGGAGGTTTCATGATGTTCATCTTCATGGAAAATGTGCCACTTAACTGTCCAACAATGCACTAAAACACAAAACCACAAGACTGTACGCCAGTGAGGCCTCATCCCAACAGCAAAGGCAGACTCTGTTTTCCTGCTGTTAGTTTTTTAATGGAACTCAGTGCAGTCAATGGCGCATTTAACAAGAGCAGTTAGGTTGAAATGAAGTGGAAAAGTCCTTGTGATCCAAGAGGGATGAGTATAAACAACAGGAGGAGGAGGAAGTGATGTTCCAAACTTCCAAAGACACAGTCAAACTGTTTCTTTTACTGTCCTCATGCTTCTAATTATTAATATGAATCAGTTTACTGGAAGATGTGAGACCTTTATTAAGAGAGCTTAAAAGTGTTATGACAGAACTTAAGTACAGTTTGGCACATTGGTAATGCCTAAATATAAACAACTGTCTTCAACTATATTTCAAATAATTATAGTATGATTCAGAGCTAGTTTTGTGGAAAATACAATAATAATTTATTAATAATAAAACATAAAATGTCATCATTAGAGTACTTTTCTAGATTGTTTGAGAGACTCCTATAATCAATAGTTTAAACTAACAATAACCACATGACTTCTTGTATTTAAATGGGGTCCCATTCATTCATTCTCCTTATTACTTCTCCTTTAGGGGTTGCGGCTTGCGTTGGCGTTGGCACAAATCCAAGACGGATTGTGATCCGATCACTCAAATCACTTGCCGAGGACGTCTGGGATTGACCACATTTGACCACATCTCTTTTGTAGTGTAAACACTAGTGCATCCTCATGCGCCCCACACAACGACCTTACAAGAAAATACTTCATCAGTGCAGCATGTGGTGGTCGTTTAGGGGAGTCCACGCCAGTGTGCAAAACAAAAAAAGTGATAGAAGAATCTGTCCAAACTAAACTTAAAAACTGGTGTTGTGACTTTCCTTTTATAAGAATATAGCCATAGAATGTAGCTAATTATATAGTCTTTTCCACTGGTGAAAAAGCTGAGGTTGTTTTTTTTTATAGTTTCTTATATTTTCAGCTATAGTTTCTAGTTATTAGTTAATAGTTCTAATCACACTGGGAGAAACAGCATTTAGTTTTTATGTATTTACATGCATAGAGATGACAAAGAAATCTTGAATCTTCAGTGTCAGCCTCAACAGGCAGCTGTCTTCAGCTACAAAGGTCTAAGAATAAGACTCAGAGCAGAGATGAGACAGCAGAGATGAAGTTATCGAATAGTTAGTGAACATAGCAACAAGTCACGAGTTAGTGGAGACCAAAACTGAGCTGAAATGAGAGTTGACTCAGGTACATTTGTGACGTACCTCACTGGCGTATTTCCATTGTATGCTACTATATACTTCTCTAGTTCTATACATTCAAATGTATGACAGCTACTACTTACCTTTTTAATTTTAAAATATTGATTTTAAATGAAAAAGGCTTAAATATTAAATCAGTGGTATTTAGCCATTTTGACTAGTAAGAAATTATATTTAAAAAAGCTAAACAAAAAAAGCACTTTAACTAAAGTGATTAAGAAAATGTGTAATTAGTAATTCGAAAAATGTTGAAAAACTAAGTTTTTATTTATCTTTACAATGACTTATGTAGACTAACTTTTAAAACTCTTTAATAATCTAACAACTAATCATATTATGATGTTTAGAGGGGGACAACTTCTTGTCCTAGAATAAAGACTTTCTTATCATAGGATAAACCATGGTGCACACTATGCCTTTGCTTGCACAATGTTTCCCCCATACTGTACAGTGTGATTATAGTATTTGTTTACAGTATAGTGCTCTAGGTCAATTAACCTTTTGTTGTAACAGTGTCGTCCATAGACATGGATTTCAGAAATGCTTGTGAAATTCTGTAACATTCTTACTGTTTATTTGCCCCTTGTGATACCCCAACACATTTATTTATAGTGGAGTGTGCCTAATCTGGCATGAAAATGTAATCCAGATGTAGGATTATCTGCAGGAAATGTGTCGTAATTCTCACAATCTCACTTCAAGGCAAACGTTGGCTGTGACCATACACTTTCTCTTAGATGAGGTCCTGTACAGATAAAGCTGTTAAGAACGGGGATGGCCATCTTGCGTCACTGGTCAGGTAATGTGGCAGCAATTTACACTCCAGCGTAAGGACTCACAGCTTGGGTTGCACTGTATGAGTGGTCTGGTACCATGTGTGTATGCGTGTGTGATTGTAAGATGTATGTTAGTTGTTAAAATGTCTTAACACCAGAGATTCACTTTGTGATTAAGGACAATCCTAAATATGATTCGGATTAAGTTGTATTTAGTAGAAGGGCTATTGACTACTAAGAAATGCGATGATGTGTCCCAGCTGCTGCCCTGTGATATAACACTGATTTGTGTATATAACTGCAAAAATAGAAAGCTGTTACAAGACTACACTAAACTTACCTAATAGATGACCTCTAGTAGAGGTCTGTACCTGTACATATCTACACGAAGTACATGGTGTATATTTTGTAAAGTAATTGTTGCTTACTGTTTTTGTGAAAGCAAGAAAATTAGACGTTGTAGCAGCTCTAATGGCTCCAGTACACTGAACAATACTTTAAAATGAATGCGACCATTGTATGTAATCAAAAAGAGTAACATTTGCTGTGGGGTAAATTATATATATTCGTCCTGGATGGATGAATAGTAATTAGAGTGATTATATAGTAACAAATGCTTAATATAAAATCACATAATAATTAATGATTATAATTAACCTGTTATCTTCCCACTTGAAGATAAGGTTTGTACAAATTTGTCACAAAGTTTTGTCCAGGTTGCTTTGCGGACTGTTGGACATGTTAGCTGCATGACTCTGAATTCACTGTAACTGTAATAACATAACTTCTGATTTGTCCAGCACTTCAGTGAATCACCAGATACTTACAACTCTCACTGTCATTTTCATCTCAGCTGTACTTTGAGTTTAGTGCTAATTAGCATGTGTTGACATGCTAACACACTAAACTAACATGGTGAACATGATACCTTCTTAAAATCAGTACGTTAGCATTGTCTATGAAGATTCTCAGTCATCCAGGTGACGTTACCTGGAAGTTGAGTCATGGCAGCTGGACTTCTTCTTAGATCTAAATGTTTCACTACTCATCCAGTTAACTTAATCAGGCTGCCCATTCATCAGACTAATGAAGCTACATGTTAGTGTTAGCATTTATCTCAGTGTGCCACCTCACAGAGCTGTCAGCAGCTTTGTTCTTTGAAACATGATAGATTGAGACATCATCAAACTATGACAAGTTCTGAGTAGAAGCCAGAGGGCATTGATGAAGTGGAAGCCCAGTGTGGGATTCAAGTCTGCATAGTTACTTTAATTACAGAGCATTTCCAGAAATGTTCAGATGGATGGATAAAAACTCTCCATGATGTGATGATGTGGGTGATGCTGATGAGAATCTGGGTCTTAACTAAACTAAAATATGTAGGTTTCCTCTCACTATCAACAGTCCTGCGTCAGTGACATTATCTGAAATAATTTGCAATGTTTTATGTGCTCAGTGATAGACCGGAAACTCTCTGAAGAAAACAGCCAAGGGCCAAAGAACACAAATAATTAGAGTAATCATCGTAAGTGCTGGGATCCTCAGTGCCAAAAAAACAAATGCACTTCCCACTATACCCGGTTATGGGATAGCCCTGACGAAAGTACAATATACTGTAAGTTTGGCTAGATAAAGTTACAAGAAATTAATGACACATATTCATTTTGTCACTGGGACTTTCCACGGATGTGCATTCTATGTAATTTGGCTTCGGCGCAGAATTTTCACCATCATGATGTGTTCTGCAACAGAAAAATGATGTGTCATTTCCAGTCCAGTCTGTTCCTTCAGAGTTTCCTCTAAATATAAGTGGCTATGAGAAATAAGACATATGTATTCTTTCCAGAAATAAGATTCTGAGAGTTCTGCTATTAGACTAAGTGGTTTGTGAAGATTGAGATATTTCTTTGGTTTCAAGCTTAAAATCACCATTGTGCAATTGTAAAATGAAAGCAGCATGTCTCATTCTAAACATGGAAACACCTGCAAATAACAAGTTACAAATAACAAATAACAAGACAACAAGTGTTTCTTTATTATCTGTGAAGATTCTCAGTCATCCAGGTCATGGTTATCTCAAAAAAACGGTTTTTAATGGCAACTGGACTTG
>JAUMHL010000013.1:9000564-9040151 GCA_032362345.1 Sandelia bainsii
GGTCTGTCTGGGTTGCTGAGCCTTGTTTGTAGAGTTTGGAATTTCCGTGTCTGTCTTTCCTTTCCCTTGGAGTGCTGTAAAAGTTGTGCTTTTTCCCCAAAAAGCAGCACCTCCTCCAGGACGGTGTTGGGTAGACACAATCTCAGTTCCTGGTGTTTCTTTATTGTTACCAGTAAAACCCTGTGAAATCTTGAAAACCCAGATTCTTCTAGTTTCCATCTTTCTCTTTTGCATTCTTCCTTGATTTTCTGAGCGGTATTTGACAGCAGGTTGACAGGGTCTTTTTCAGACGTGGTCAGGCTGGTGCAGAGGATCATGATGATGTTCATATAGACTTCCCAGCACTCAAGGAGGCAGCGAGGCGCCACGTTCAAAGTCCTCGCTTGTTGGTGTGGAATGTTTGGTGGGCGAAGTGAGTCTGTTTGAAGTGTGTGTGTGTGTGTGTATTTCAGTGAATAAAAATAGCCAGAAACGCCCAGCAGGAGCAATGGCAGCAACGTCCAGCAGGACGTTTCTGGGATGGGGTGTTTGTCACTGCCTGTGTTATGTGTATGCTGACCAGATATACAAGCTCAAAGGCGGGGTTATTGGAAACAGCTTAGCTACAGATGCAGGGCACAGCTACCTGCTGATGATTCTCATATTTATCACCCACATCTGTTATCATGGACAGTTTTTATTTGTCCGTCTGAAATAAGTTTCTGTGGATCTGATTGTTGCTGGACAAGATATTTGTAGATTTTCCAGTATCAGTGTACTAGTCCAAAGTGCACTATAATGCTTAATCTTTCATATATAAATAGTATGCTGCTACACATGTCAATTACCCTTTGATGAGATTTTATCTCTAGAACAAAGCCTGTGCTCAGGTATTTAGGATTGCACACAGGTACTATAAATTTAGAAGGAATCCAGCCAATCCCTGGGGAGAGGGCGCACCGAGGAGCTGATGGGAGAGGAGCAGTGTTAGAAAAACTGTAGCCTGGTATCCTGGTAACGCCAGAGGAAAGGGGTCAATGGGGACTGTGAGGCCCTGCTGTTAGAGGCTGATTTTAAGTGGAATCCTTTGTTAAAGAAGAACACCTACTATCGGTTCACTCCTCACCAATGATCCTACTTTATAATCCCAAGTGCTGGATGCATGCACATCCCCACAAACATGCATGAACGTGCAGACTGATGAAGGAGCACATGCAGGTTCTGCTGACACAAATATGTACATCTCAATACCACAAAACCCCTCAAGTCATATTCAGGTGCCTCACTGAAAACAAACACTCCATGCTGTTCAGTTGGCAGATTGCAGTTTACCTTGGACAGTAGCTATTTGAGCACTGCCAGCTTTAGCACTTTGTCATGAGAATTGTCAACATGGCTCAAAAAGAATACAAGAAGCAGCTTTCTCTACTTGCCGCCTTCTTGTGTGTGTGTGTGTCTAAACACTGGTGTGTATGTGTGTGTTAGAGTGTGTGAACAGTGGACAGGCTCACTGCTCAGTGCACAGCAGTTTCTGGGAATGGGTGGACCTGGAGTATAGGCTCTGTATGTTCAGTACATACAGCCACACAGGTACCAGCTACGGTAACTGCCTGTTTTACATCGCTATGCAGTATTTGTTAGTAAGTTAAATTCATAGTTGGTTTTGCCCTCTTCATGGTGTCATGGAAATAACGAAACTTATCTTTTAAGTTGTCCTACTTAAAAGATTTGAATGCTTGTAAAAAATTACAACCATTCAAGTCTACAACCATGTTGGTCGCTCTATGAGGCTCTGTTTAAATACAGTGATGCTTTGAGCTAAAAGATAATGTGAACATTCTAATATGCTCATAATCACAATTGTGATAACTTTAACAGCCGCCACTATGACAGGTGACAGTTAATGAAACATGAAATACTCTAACAGTAGCATAACAAGAGAAGAATCAGTAAAGTCAGAACTAAACACAACGAAGGGCTGAGGCTGATTAGAGTTATAGGTTTTGCAAATAATTAGTTAGGAACAAATTTGACTTTGGCACCGGATGGAAAGTGACAGCATTACAATGTTCAGTATGACTGATCTTCTGGGGACCACGAACGTCTATAAAAATATTGGGGCATTTCATCAAAAGGTAGATTTTTTTGCTACAAGTCTTCTCCTGTCAATCGAAAGACTTCTGCTACCACCCCTCTGGTCTAGTCTGACTGCTATAGCCAATTCTATTATTACTTAGCATTGTTACAACAGTAAAGCAAAATGTAGAGTTTAAATAAATACAATTCTGAATCAGGCTTTCAAAATTATGTCAGCAGTGTAATCCCTATACACAGCATGTTTCAGTTTTAAATGGAATCACTTAGTGGCAGGGCTTCTGCTTATCTTTAATGTATAAAGGTGTAGAAGCACATCACTTGCCAAACTTGCTGACAGAGTCAAAGCAGGATTGACTCTCTGACCTCAGATAGTGCAGGTCTCCATACTTTTAATCATGTTTGTTCATGCTCTCTTGTGCATGCATGCACCGAGGCACATACACAAAATTATGCTCACTGAAAAAGCACTATAGGAAGCTTATCACTGTCTGTTAAGTAACACTAATATTTCACAGATCTTCACGAGGTGCAGTGACACCACGGCTGTGCTCTCAATCCATCTGAGGTCAAAAGGTCAAATACGACCTCCCAGCTCTATTGCTAAGTATCATGTGGCCCTGTTGCCAAAAAACAGGTTCCAGGTTGCTTTGGTTGGGGCTCAAAGGTCAAACATCTTGATTACATCACGTCGGACAGATCCTCTACTACCCCCCCCAAACACACACACGTGCGCACAAACACACAACATTTAGCTGTCTCCATAGTGACCCTGTGTGTTTCTCCACACAGCACATATTCACACATACTTTCCAAGTACCTTGTAAAGCAGTCGTGCTACCACATACACAAACCTCCAATGCTGCCCCTGCAGCACTCTGAAAACAATAAGGATGGAAGAGGCTCATCTCTATGTGAGCCCTCGCCATGGCAACATCAGCATTTGTCCGTTAAGGACCCCAAAACATTTAGTTGATGTTCCTGCCACATTCCTCCTGCCAATCAAAGAGAAGGAGCGACGGAGAAATGATGAGAACAGTTTAATATCAGTTTGTTTACTTTGAACAGATTAACCAGAATTATTATTTTTTATTACTGCTAATTGTGCTTGTGTAAAATCTCCGGACAAGTTTATTAAGAACATAAATAATAAAATTAAGTGACAGAACACAAATGTAAGTATTGTTTCTAGATACATCTGCAAATGAACATGTCTCAGAAAGTACTCTGATACACCTTTGGAAGCCTCAATCCAGAAACCATGGTCCCACATTTTTCCACTAATCTTAATCTCCTGAGGCTGAGCACCTTTTCACCTTCATGTTTAAAACCTGAGAAACCATCCCTTCTTACCTTAAGGTCTGTGCTGAAAGCATGTCCTGTCAGAGGATAGTTGAAAGGTTACAGTGTCACAGCTCAGGGGTCACAAAATGCTGGGAAATGACTGCTGTCGGCGCTGCTACTCTTCATGCATTCCACACTCGCCACTTCCTGTCCGTCACTTTATGTTGTTTTCTTGGCGTTATGCGTGTCACATCACTTATCTGTCAGAACTGAAGCAAAAGACTTCCAAGTGGCTAGCTCATTATGTTGTAGCAAAACATCAAAACAACACAGTGGTATTGCGTAAGAATAACCTTTGTAATTACCTTTGTGCTGTATTAATACAAACTGGTTTCTGTCTGTAAAGAACTAGAATGTATTTGTTTAGAGATTGTTTGTCTGGGCTCCTGTCTCCTTGAGCTTGGCTACATGAGCTTTTCATTTTGCCAACACACACTGCATGCGGTGCTCCAACTCCCTTTGCTACTCCTTGGGTCTTTCTCAGGAAAATGTAGCAGGGCCTTAACAGCTTCAAGGTAAGGCCCTTGATTCCCCCTGGAGCCATCCATGCTTTAAATGCGTGCACTTATGCTGCTGCAATTAGGACTAATGCCATATGTTTTTTTTTCTTCATGTGGAAATCTCCTGTTGATGGGGGACTAGAGGAGCTCAGAGGGACAAGGAGGAAGAGGGCTCTTTTGAGTGGCGGGAGACAAGTCGGGGACGAGATGAAAAGAGGGGAGAGGAAGAAAGAGGGGCCACACGTTCATTAGTCACAGCCTCCGTGATCACAGGGCTCCACCGCAAAACCTCAGAACAATGGCCCCTGTGTGTGCGCATTATGTGTGTGTGTGTGTGTGTGTGTGTGTATCATCTCAGATAAGGCGACCTACTCTCCGTTTCTCCTCATCTCCTCTCATGCCCTCTTGTTGCTGCTCCTTTCCTCCTCCTCTGTTCTCTTTGTCTCTCATGCTCGGAGGCCTCTCCCGAGATGAAAGAGAGAGGAGATAAGGGCAGGTACGAGAGTGCAGGAAGGGAAAAACAGCAGAGAGGAAAGTGATAAGGAGAGAAACAATGAGGGCTTTGATAGCATGTGAGCTACTGTATGCACATGTGTGTGTGTGTGTGTGTGTAGTGGTCATGTACCTGTGCCTATTTGCCAAGTACAGATGTGTATAACCTCATATTTTGTAAGCAGAAAACTTTTTCTTATATCTACAGCAGGTTAAATCTCCATTATTGAGCTGACAGGTGGAGGAGAGGTGAAGACTTCCTGTTGAGCCATCATTTTGCCATTATTAGGTTCTTTTTTTCTTTTATTAGCACTTACTCATCCTCTTGAGCCAGCATTCCTCTTTTAGCCAGTCATTACTTTGCACAAGAAGAATCTCACTTAAACACACACACACATTAACTCACCTGTTTCTCTCATTTGAGCCTCTGCAGGCCTTTTAGCTGCACTGGCCTTCCTCTCATGCCCCCGCTGGGTGTGGTTTTCCAATCTTTCCTGCTTTAGCCATTACAGCCTCGCCCACCCAAACTCAGGCCAGACATCCACTTGCCACCACCACCGAGTCCATGTGTGTGTGTATTTTGGCTTTGCATGTGTGAGAAGATGACCGGCTTTCCCAGAAGGGTCATTAAAATTTGATCTCATTCATATATGAGTGAGAAAGGAGTGAGCGTGGGAGTTTGCATGTATGTGTTTAAGAGAAAGAATGCATGTGATGCAGCTTTTGGCCAATAGATTGAAAAAAAGAAGCTGGAATTGAACAAATCAACCGAAGAAGCTTGTCAAAATAGAGTCTTCCTGACTAATGCTTCAATCCACGTAATGACGTATGCACCCCAAAGTCTGGCTTGTGTGGGACGACAATGGCATCTCTATTTCATTAGCGTGTGTATGAGTTACAGGTGGGATAAACACTGCTAGACATTCCTGAGGATATGGAAGCAGAGAGAAAAGAGAGAATCCTTGAGAATCTGGGAGATGAAGAGAGTCTATACAAAGTTATATAAGATACAACGTTTTTCCAACTGTTGTTCCTTTCAAAACACCCACCTATGATCACTACTTATTATTTCCCCTCTGGCTATATTCTTGTGCAGAATTTTGACTTTAGTCATAGTGAACAAGAAGAGAGAAACATACACACTGAGAGTAAGTGTTGAAAGCAAAGTAAAGAAAGGCCTCTGAGCAGATTTTTTTACCATTGGCTGCCCTACTTCCAGGCTCTGAGATCCTTTTCGCCCCCTGGTGTTTGTTCACATGCACAGTAGTGTTCGAACCTTCGTATGCTACATTAATTTGCAGTACTTCCACTGCCCTGCAGGAGGCAGCTTGAGCAAAGATATGCTGTATGAAGCTGGTGGCTTGTGTGGTGGCTGCACAGCAGGCGGAGCTGTCTGACTGGAGGTGAAAGTGCTCGTTTGTCTTCAGTGTAAAGACACCAAATACAAGTATATAGAGACACATGATAGTCACACTAAGATGTAGTCTATATAATTAAAAGTGAATATAACTGCAATAAAAATTAAGGTCAATTTGTGACTAAGATCTAATCAACATAAAATGTGCTGTAATTCATTTATTTCAGTACAAACTCACAAATGTATAATAGACAATGAGCTCAAATAAGAATAAGAGTTTGGGAGTATAATCAGGTGGTGAATAAGCATCTGCAGTAAACCTATTAGTCCACACACAGCTGCACGAAGGAATTAAGCTTACATCGCATACATCAGAGCAGACCCCAGACAAGACTGATGTGAGTCAGCCTACAGTGCAGTAAGTGATTTTTCCATCATCACCGATTAATGTGGCTGTCATTGCATTTAAGAAATAAAAAACAAGGAAACATTGGGCCTCAACTTGTTCTTAAGTTGCACAAACAAGTGACAAGTGGTTGAGACCTGTCGGACGAGTCATTCACAAAGTTTGAATGTGACACTAGAATTAAATACACAAAATAAATTTGATTAGTTTTGTTGGTATTTCTTTTAGTAACTTGTACATTTCAGTAGATTATGAAAATATATCCTGACCACCTCTCATGTTAAAACGTTCCCTCTAATGTTTGTCAAACTGCATTTTTCTGCTTTCACTAGTTTACTTGCACCTTTTGGTTTTCCTTTAAGTTACAGACCTCTTATGCCAGTTTAGTTTTTTAGAATAATAGAGTAATAGAATGTAATGGAAATAGCACTTCTCTCTCCATGATCTATGCTCTCTACTTTCTTCTTTTCTGTGCCTTTTTAGTAATTCCTTGTCATTCTCACTCTGGCTGTTGTTAACTCTGTGACCTTCCTTCCTCACAAAGCAAGAGATGCTTCTTGCGTGAACTCCTCTGTTCTCTTATCGGCGCCTCTTCCTATCCTCCTATCTACTGAGTTGTCTGCTTTTGCTCCGAACTTGACTTTATGGGGGGTGCTCTGTACTCCCAGAATGTTGTCCCAGACCTCGTCAGCTGCATATGACTGTTCTGAAATGTGACGTTTTTCATGTTATTTCATTTACATTCAACTAAATTAAGACACAACACCAAATGGAACTCAGTTGACTAGAGGTTCCCTTAAAAGATGAAAGTGAATAACATGAGTATTTGTCTGTGTATCAAGTAATGAGCTTCTTCGGTGAAAATTTGCCTACATAACAAATTATTTTCCCAAACTTTAAAACATTTGTCAGTTTCTGTCCCGGTGTGACCTGCCGCCTGAGTCATACGAGGACAACTTGGCAGCTGATCCTATTTCCGGGCTGGTTTCTCATGTTTTTTCTCTGATGGCAAACACAAACACTACAAAAGCACTACCATTGCAATCACACAGACTCACTGATGTGCACAATATATACAGACCACCTACAGTTCGATGGATGATGCAGCTGTATTCTGGTTCACACAAAGGTTAAGCTATGAAAACATCAGTTTCATTCTTATTGCTCTGTTTGTCAGTTCAGAATGTCTGAAAGTAAAAGGCCAAGAAGTCAAACTCAAAATCTGCATATTGATTCATGTGGTTTATTAAATGTATCATCTGTCAAGCCAATTACTCTGTTTAATGTACACCACATGAAATACTATGTGAATATGGCAATGTGGGTGACTCAGCCTGCTAACGAGCTTAGCATCAGACAAAGCTAACAAGCTCCCCGCAAAATCCTCCAGGATCTGCTGACGGCTACACTATGCAAACTTTATGGGGTTTATGAGACATACAGACTCTAGACTGTATGTGTGGTTTATTTGATGAATGCATTGGTTCACTTCAGGATTACACTCAAAAACCGTTGTTTTGAGTTGAAGGAGAAGATGAACTAACAGAGTGAAAGATTAAGGAGGTAGAGAAAGTGAAGAAATCATTTTTGGGTACACACACACACACACACACGCACACACACAGACACACACAGATTGTTAATGTCTTTCTAGAGGACGCCAGAAAGGAGAGAAAGAGAAGTTTAACTTCTGGTGATTGAACTTCCTGTGACCAGACTCTAGTGTGCATTTTCCACTGCTTTGCGTGCCAGTGTACACATGCAAACCAGTGAGAACGGAGTAGGATACAACTAATGAACATCAGAAGATTTTGGTTCATTTAAGGTAACATACTAATACAAACTGCTTGTTGATTTCAGATTTCGCACAGTTGGTTGTGTGGTTGTTCTGCCTTGTTCATAAATAGCTTGCCCATGCCGAAGAGATAGATGATTATCAGTCTAGGAGAAAAATACTGCCCTGTAGTTGGGGCTCTTAACAATTAGAAATTATAGTGGATGTGATAAAGGCAATAACAAGAGAAGAAAGAGAAGACATATCATGCATTCACACGCATGCATGCAGTACATCATCTGATATTTTTAACCACTGCCTCATCTCAATCACAGAAACCTATACAGCAAACAAAGTCTTATAGTATCACTTTTTGTTTCTAGCTTACAATGGCCCCAAAGAGTCGTGAAAGCTCATCATTGTGCATTGTGATGACTGTTAAGACACAGCACTCCACTGAGCACGCCACTCCAGCCTTCAGAATAATGCCATGTCTCATAATCGTCTCACAGTTAATCACGTGACGTAGCCTCGCAACATTGGAGCGGCCTGCAGTAGTGATGTAACTGACAGCCATTCCTCAGTAAGTCATACCAATGTGTCCGTGTGACAGCTGCCTTTAAGTGTTGGTTATCTGTTGGGGAACCGGGTGACGGCAGCGTCTCTCCCTCCTTCCCCTCCCAGGGGACCAGTGACATAATGGGAATCCCCACCATGCCAACACAAGACGACCCAAAAGCTGACATCAGAGAGTTGGGAGGAAACATGAGGAATATTCCCTCTTGGTTGTCATTGTGCTGTACAAGTGCGTGCACTTTTTTACTACGAGGAAATCAATTTTCAAAATGATTGTTGATTAATAATATAATAATGTAACTGAAAATGCACTTAAGTGATCTTGGAAACTGACGTTATTAGTTTTTAGTGCTACAAAGTGTCTTTCCATTGCATTTCAGTGCTACAGTAGGCAGTGTGGACAAGTCTTGAGCAAGCACAGAAGAAGGCAGCTCTTGTAATCTAAAGAAATCTACAGGATCTTCTTGCTAAAACTTTCCCAATGGCTGCATGTCACTGGTGTACAGTACATGCGGGTTGTCATTCTATCCCATTCTTGTGAACCTGATATCTCAAGAATGCCTTGAGGGAACGTCTGGATTCAAGAATGAGCTGATTAGATTTTGGTGGTCAAAGGTCAAGGTCAATGTGACCTCATGTATGCCCCATTCTCATCATCAATGTTTTATCTCTCTATTAAAACTGGCACAAACATCCACAACTGCAATGCAAAGTAATTCTAGTTTTCTACCAGCTTCGTCATGTATGTCTGCTGGTGTTTTTTGACAATAGTGAAAGATTGGGGTACAACAGACCAATGGGCCAATCATCAACAAGGAATTTTGAGAGGTATATGGGACTGCATGGTAACCACTTAATGTGCAATTGTGGGCTCATTGGTTTTCAGAGCCCAGCATAAGAAACATGCAGCATTACCAATTTGGACGGAGGCAAAACAACCAGTGTTGTATTGGACTGTGTTCTTGAAATGCGTTCAAGTCATTTCATTCACGCCTTGCACTTTGCATCATAATTCAAAGAAAGAAGAAGTGGGCAAGATGTCAGTATAGAGGAGTAACACCACAGGGCACTAACTTCTGCTTCTTGGGGTGACAGCCTCAATGTTGCTGCAATATCATTACAAAGTCCCATACAGACACACACATCTACACACATGATCTCTGCACATTATATGGAAGATGGTGAACCACATCCTATGGTGAAAAACAGGTTAAACACCTGTGCACGTGAAGTTCATCTGTTCATGAGCCAACAACTACACCTCCATATACATGAGACATGACCCTCAGACATAAACATCCCTTCCCATCACACACACCTCAGTGACACACACACATTGAAGCGGAAGAGAGCAGCGGTGTGAGGAGTGGGCTACCTTGGCACTAAGAGC
Organism: Sandelia bainsii; assembly: GCA_032362345.1. Classification (NCBI taxonomy): domain Eukaryota; kingdom Metazoa; phylum Chordata; class Actinopteri; order Anabantiformes; family Anabantidae; genus Sandelia; species Sandelia bainsii. Next base: position 9,010,477 of record JAUMHL010000013.1, read on the forward strand.
AGCAGCTGTGAAAACAGGCAATAAGTGATGTCAGAGCAGCAATGGACTCTGGGTAGCAAAGGCCACTTTGAAGTGTTCTGGGTTTTTATGGTAGCTCTGAGAGAGGGCGTCAGATCTGAAGCCCAATACAGTGTGTGTATGTCAGAAACAAAATGGCAATATGAGGAGTGAAGTGAGAGAAAGAGACAGGGAGAAAATATTTCCATAAATAAATTCTCTGCATTGCGGATCAACAGTTTGGCCTCCAGACAGGTCCCCAGAGCTGCAGGTGCAAAGTTACAACCCTTTCTCACTCCCCCTATCCCTCCCCTCCTCGAACAAGTTAAACAAAGTGGAAGGCAGCAGGGGCACAGTGCCAGATGTGCCATACCAGCATACAGGCTGAGGATCAAAGGGTATGGACTCGAGGAAGGGGAGTGTGTGTGTGTGTGTGTGTGTGTGTGTGTGTGTGTGTTATATTACAGGCATGTACAGGTGTGTGTTTGTGTATTTTGTCTGTTGCTTAAAAGGAAACTTTGCAGCATTTGCGAAACTGCAATTAAAAGCGCCTGTTACAGTTACATAAAGAATCTGTGCCTCACCATACACTCATTGTAGTTTCCGTTCCATTAGTTGATGTTGATGAATATCGGATTATTCCAGAGTGAGGCTTGATCCTGACTCGGACTGCTGAGTGAGCAAAGTTCACAGACTGGGCATTGGTCTTGTTGGCTGATAAAACAGTTTGAAATCATACTGCATGCTGCTCACCCAAGTGGGGGTTTTGTAGGGTGCAATGTCTGGCCTCCTCTCCATCATACTCCTACAACATAGAAACTGACTCGCACTGGAAAGAATTGGCAGTAACCTCAAATGACACTGATGCATCAAGACATCACTGTGCTTGTGGTACTCTACTACTGCATTATTGTGTGTTTCCTGTAAATCACTTTTACGGAGCATTTTGTTGACGAGGTTGTGCTTGTTCTCCCATCATTGATCCTCACCGTCACTTTAATTTGAAAACTCACTTAAGTCGTCTTAGAATCTCCTTTAAGGAAACCCTTTAAACAAATCTGCCTTCATACACGTGACACAAAAACTGCTAACATGCCTGAAGTTTCTGCGTCCACAATGAAACGCAGCCCCCCCCCCCCTCAGCCATTCGTGAGGCCCGAGTAGTTGACCATACAACCTTAATTTGAAAATGGGCGGACGTTTTCCAGGCACATTGACAGAAATACAGCCCCAGAGTCACCTTTTTCCCACCCCTGGCGGCTATCAATAAACGTCAAAACAAATCATCCTCCGCTCTCTGAGTGACAGGCGAAAAATATGTCCGCAACGGAATTCCTCAATTTCTGTTTTCACGCCTGCAACTTAAGAGCCTGCCGTAACTTGATATAGACACTAAATGAGGAAAATGCTTTGTGAGGTGTGTACGTTATGTTGTGGCTGAAGATATGTCGACATGTGGCTGTACCAGATCTGCTTTAGGCTACTGTTTTGTTTCTCAACACAATGTATTAACTCTACATTGATGAAACAGTAGGACTGCAGTGATACTGTAGGATTCTGTGGTTGGCATGCGGCCTGGAAACAACTAATGTAAGTCCCTTGATAAGAAAGATCATTCGAACAAAGTGGCATGCCCACCACCTAAATGACTTTGAGGCAAGGAACTTAACCCTCAGTGACTGCGGGTTTAATGCGTCAGATAAATCCAGTTCAGCAGGGACGCATATAGAAAATGCCTGGAGCCTTTGCAAGAGATTCATTACTTTCAAATAGGCGTTGAGACCACACACCTGACTGAAAACAGTGATGTTTCTCCTTTTTTGTCTTGGATATCCTGCAACAGTCAATGTTTTGCTGCCTTTCACATTCCTTTTCACTTCCTCTTGCTTTCTTGACACCTTTTATTTAATCAAATATAGATCCATCATTCCATTGCATATTCCTCCATCCATCTTTCAGACTTCATTCCTGTACATACTTTTGTCTCTTTTGCTTTTCACTCTGAACTTTCTGCCACGACCAACTTTTCATGCAATGCCTCATCTCCTGAAAATCTTTCACCACCGCACTGCTCTCCTTTTTCCCGGCTGGTATGTCTCTGAGCAGGAGAGTAGGGGTGGTTTTTGTGTCCCAGCTTGTTTTGAGAGTGAAAGAGAGAGAGCTGTTTCCAGCTGAATGCTAAGAGGCTGTCTGGCATGTCAATCTATCAGCAGACCCACCAAGACCTGACGGGAGCAGCTAGTGCTCGGGGGATGAGACTTCACTCTGTGACCCTTGGCCTCCAACTTTTTGACAGAAACTTGGTTTTGACTTATACCATATGTGGATGTTTCATGACTTTATAAATACTCTTCTACCCTCAGTCACGTAGTCAATTCACTAGTTAGAAAATTTTTATAACTTTCGGAAACTGTCAATCCAGTATTTGTTCTTATGTAATTTATTCATTTATTTTAATGTGTACAACAAAAATGTTGCCCCCCATTGGTATGACAGGATGGTATGTGTAAGCATTTGTGTAGCTCATACTCTAGTATGATACTGTTTCATACTTAGTTGATTTTAAACATACCCTGGATTTTATGGCTTTTAGGGATGTTGTTCCCATTTCAAATGTATTGTAGATGGTAGAGGAAACAAGCTAACAAGCTAATTTTAAGGTCAGCAACTATCGGATGTTGTTCTGATGAATTATTATCTAATTTAATCACTAATGCGTTTTTTGATTTTCTTTTAATTAGTTTTGTGCAAGGGTGTTTTCTGCATGTTACTCTTTCATGTTCTACTAAGCTGCTTAGCTCTGGTTCATTAGTCAGCTGTCATTTTTTAATGTGACTTAAGTCTCTTATTATCGTAGCGAAATTAGACTGGATAGTGACTTTGCTTCGCTAGCTGTCGCTGCTGACAAAGGACGAGTGTGGAGAAAACTGTAGAAGGCTCAAATGACAGTAATGTCAATAATTACAGCTTTTACCTTAGTCGTAGGTCATGAAGTGTTCCACTGATTGTTTCAGCACAGGGAGAATTCCGAGTGGTGTGTGTATGCATCTCTGCATAATGCATACATTGGTGTGTCTGCATGCGTGTTTATAAAAGAGTGGGTGGCTTACTTCCATATTGTTTTTGACTTCATGTCTGGTCTGTGGAGGAAAAGGGACTTTTTCTGCCCGCAGCTGCTGCTCAGACAGTCAGTTATCTGCTAGTTCATGTGGTCAGTCATTCAGTCAGTGCAGACTCTCAGAAACCTAATTCAATTAGCTTTTCTATTTGGAAGTTTTGAATAATAATATCTAAAATCTGACACACACTTCAGAAACATTTCTGAGGCCATTATTTTCTCATGAAGCCAACCTGTCCTGGAATCAGTTTTCACAGTTTGAATGCCAAGTGCAGCAGAGAATAGGGAGGGTGCCCCTGAGTAAAATGCATTATGGTGTAGGACATGCATGGGGAATTAAAAAACAAGCATAAACCATGCTTCTTTTTTATGCCTTTGCATTTATTCTTCTCATCCAGATCCAGGTTGTGATTAGTACAGATGACAGGCCAGTCATGCAGACAGGTGAGTCAGCTGTGTCCCTCAATCTGTGTTACTGCCCTCGTACAGTACTTGCAAAGGTTACCTGCAGTTGGGAAATACTGCTGTGAAAGCAAAAGAAACAGAGGCGAGGTGTTTGATGTGGTCAGAAATATTCCTAGGTATATTTCTGCAGGGATTCATCTGTCAAACACACACACAGGAACCACAAATTGTGCCCTATATCCGTATTTTTTTTGTTTTGATTCAGGTCCAGCATATCAATTTGTCAAGTGTGAGGGCAAAGTTGGAGGAAGTCCAAGTACTACACCTGTGATGGAATGAGAGACAAGAAATTACTTTTTACCATAGAAGGCCTCATATGAATGAGGAGGGAATTTTACTTGCAGTGATTATTGTCTGGATTCTGTGGTTTGACCTTTGTGGGCCTCTGAAGTGTTTGCTTGAAATCGCAGTTTGTTCTCTTGTTACTCTCTGGATCTTTGGAATGAGATATAACTTTTGTCTCAATAAGATGCACGTGTAAGGGCAGCAGCACACCAAGGGGCATTAAACAACTAGTGGCGATGAAGGCTGACTGATGCGTCGCCTCATGTCACCTTCATCAGCGCCAGAAAAGTGGCATTTAAAGACTGCAGCCACCTAGCATGTACATTCATTCTAAATGTCTATTGCTAATACTTTTTGGAGTAAAGCAAGTAATTCTGTTGTTATGTTTCCACCATATCCTTTGCAGATTCACTCACATTATGTATGCACGAAAACAAGACTATATACCCAAAAATACACACTAGGCACCCATCATTTGACTGCCCACATGTCAAAACTGGGCTAAATCCTCTTCTGATGCAAAGCTTTCTGGGAATCCTGTCTTTCCCTTTCCACCTGTATATTTGCTTTTCCAGGTTGACTTCAAGTGGTTTTGTGACTAAAAGCTTTCTCATAAAGATGACTGATGTCTTGGACAGGACACAAATAGGATTACAAGACATGTGGACACAGCAAGGATGAAAACATTCCTGTAGGATTCGTGAAGAGTAAAATATTAGTGCCTTCTTGGAAAGTCTCCTAGATCCATGAAATGGACACAAAGTGTTACCAGATCTAAGGAGGAATGGATTAGGAAAGACATTGATCTGGATTCAGAAATGGAGTGCTGTAGTTTGTGTAGGGTAATGACATTTGAGAGACTAATGTGTTGTTGTGAAACAAACAGAACACTCACATGCACACTCACCTTTGAGCTGGTTTATGTCATTAGGAAAAATATGGAAACTATCCTTAGGGGAAACTATGACTGTAGAACTGTAGTGGGTGGTGTTGCGGGATGTGTGTGTGCACTCACTAGGTGTTTGTCCATGTGCTTGTATGTGTGTCTCCAAATAAGAAGCATAAAACAACTTTCAAGTTAACTTCCCAGGTACAGAGACTGTGGCGGTTGGGTTTGAGTCTGTACTGTGTATACTTCAGCACAATTGATGTTGTAATTGTTGCAGTGTGGATGCAACAGGATTTTCCCAAACTTAAAAAACTGACATTAAAGAGACACGACTGTAGGTGTGTTTGTGTGTCCGTGGCTTTAGTTAGCGGTGACAGTAAACCATTTGAAAATTGTTTGAAATTCAATACCGATAAATCATGTGATGTTAGTAAGCTGCTTGTGTTTACCCGCCCTGCCAGTCTGTGACCGCTTTACACCAAAGGATACCAGAGACATGAGAGAAGCAGAAATATCCAATGTTACCAAACCCAGCTGTTTTCTGGATGCAGTGTTTGCATTTGAATCAGATCATCGTCTCTGTGGGTGGGAAAGGTCTCAGAATGTCTCTGACATGTCAATTAGGATGAACGCCACACAGTCCCTGTTTTTGATTTATGGAGGTACAGTGGGTGTATTCTCCCATGAAAGATCTCACAAAGGAAATGACAATTCTTATCCTTCCATGTTGCTCTAACAGCTCAAAAAGAGAATGTTTTTGTCCACCTGTAGGTCTATCTTATTTAAATAATTTCCCCATTCATACATTAACATAACTCATTATATCTTTTACTTATTATTCCCAAGAGCTAGTGAACTTAACTGAGCAGGGCCTCCAGAAAACATGGGTAACCCCATTGCACATATGCTACTTGGAGCACCACATTATCACAAAAACACATGTGAGACAGAGCTATAGCAAGAGATGCAGTGTGTGTGTGAGTGTGTGTGTGTGTGTGTGTGTGTGTGTATGAGAGAGAGCATATGACAAACAGACTGAGGAGAGAAACACACTGTACTTAACCCATGTGCTTTAATCCCGAGGTCTGCACTTTGTCTACCAAACGGCATTTGTTTTGGTCTGCGAGCAAGCAAGTAAATATGCTACGTCTAATATTTGCCATCTTTCAGCAACCTGGTCTGATTCACACAATGCTTTGCTCCACAAACAGGTGGGATTTCAGGGGGACAAAGAAAAGGCAGAAATGCCTTCACATGCGTATACTGTAGATCTTAACTGATGAGAAACACATGTCTGCTGTAGCGTAATATGGACACATTGCACGATTTAACTTTACCATACTGTAGGTAAGGACGAAATTATCTTGATTTGATTCAAATACATCCACAGGAGAAACATTTTTCAAGCTTGACTTACTGTAGCGTGACCTCATAAAATCTACAGCATTGAAAAAATAAAGTGATGCATTTTTACATATGTCTTTAATGTTACCCAGGTGATGGTTGAGTATGATCAGAGTTCTGAATTGTGACTCTGGTCTCCGTCTTTCACTGTGGCCTCACAGCTTGGAGCTGGGTCTGCTAGGAAGACTGTCAGCTCAGATCTGCTGTCCAGTCACATTCCCCAGACTGCGCACACACACGCACACACAGAGGCTACAGAGTGGGTCAGTAGGACAATGGTGAGTGTGTGTTTGTCTGGGTTTCAGTTTTATTTTGATCTAGAACCCTACTGGGGATCTGATATCCTGCAGGATACAGGGAATGGATGATTGCACAGTTGGCAGAGCTTTTAATGGGGATTTTTCATTGGGCTGCATAATAGGAAGTAGAAAAAGAAACTTTTTGACAGGCATCCATAGACACACTTTAATATACAGACCACTATTTTACATATGACATATTATATATTATATCCTGCTGCTTTAATTGGCATTGTAAGTAGGCTTTTAAGGTACATAAAGTACACATTCCGCATTTAGTCATGCTATATCACATCAAGGCTCCAGAAGTGAAACCTTAGATGTGGTGCAGCTAGGTTCCTGATGGAACGGGATAATGGAAGAAGTAGCCTGAAATGGTTTGGTTTTTCTGTTCTGGTGTATGGGTCAGCTGGTTTGTCCTGTGATCACTGACTAAACACCATATGGGATGTGTCTAGGAATGATTTATGTGGGAAATATTATAATCATCTTCCCTCGCATAATTCCGTCTATGTAAAGTCCTCTATTGCAAAACTGGAAAATGAGGTCCTCCATTAGAAACACAATGACTTAATTGCATTTATAATGTTTTTGGGAGAAAAAATTTTCTCTTTCAGGATTGTCTTCTTTACATAAAAAATATATTCTCTTAAAGACCTGCAACTTTCAACTGAAGAATCAAGCTAGCAGTAGCATGAGACTCAAAATCAGTCCTGCCCTACCGCTCCCTGCTCTGCTATGCTCTGCCCAACCCTTCAGCAAATTACAATAAATAAGAAGCTACAAAACTTAGCAGTCAAGAAAACAGCTTCATGAAAATAATGGAAAAATAATCCTGTTTTCAGAGTTTCAGTCAGGAAGCTGACACATAAAATCACACACATAAACCTCATCAAATCAGCGATTTAAAAAAAAATACTCATATCATATACATCATACTTAAGCTTTGGTCCCTTTCAAGAAATCCAAATTAAATATCTATATCAACCTGTCCACCAAATTAGCTGCGTTCAATGCTTGAATTTATATAAGTTGTTTTTATTGAGTTCTCTTGTGCCTTAAAGCTGTAAATGAGCACTGGAAGAACGTCCATGTGCAACCATTTTGACAGTGTTTGTATGTGTAGAGTGCATGAATCAGTGCATTTGTCTGTATTTATACAAGGCTCATCATGTACAGTTTATGTTTAACATTGTACAGTACATGAAATGATCCATGAAGCCACAGAATGAACTCCAGACTGAAACATCAGGAACTCGTCACATGAAGGAATCTCCCAGCAGTACAGTTACGTGGGGACTTGGAGGCTGAGTGGAGGCGTTTTGTAGGTAAAGATAATCATGTATCTGCCCACTTATGTGTGGAAGACAGCTCTGTGGCACTGAGACTTTATAAGCATTTGTTCATTAGGTTTCACTGGTGCTGTTTGTATGCTGGTTGTTTTTTATCTGATGTAGGATCAACCAAAAAAATGTAAGACTTAAAATGAGACAACAGTATATAACTAATTCAAAGGCAAGAGAAAGAACTTTGCAAGGAATGTCAGTCTACTCTGAAGGGTTTTCTTACAGAACAAACCTTTAAATGGGAATGGTGGGTAGTGAGTATTAGCACTACAGCTATATTAAACAAGGGCATAAAGTGACACCCAGCACTCTTAGGATACTATTCATGATAAATGTTGCATCTTCTGCCTCTTTTTCTTTTGCCAGCCACGATTTAATAATATTAATTGATTTATTATTAATTCCCCTGGGGAAATTCTTGTGGACAGGCTGCCCCTTTGAGGCTCCAAGCTCTCAACCTGCACGTGCACAGAAGTGTTTCTGTGCCAGGCCCCATCTGCGCATTCTCACTTGCTCCAAAAGTTATTTTTCTAGGCTGTAGGGAAGTTTTTAGATTAAAAAATTCATTTCCAACTTGATTGTAGCTGGAGGTGTCCTGTCAACTGTTTTTCATACATCTCTTTTCTCACTATGGTCACTGAAGAAAATCCTTTTTGTGCCTCAGAGGGATTCTTCATTGGAGTACCGCAATTAGCCACTAGGGCTCATTTTGAAAGCTGGTGCTTGCTCGCTTACAATCCTTTTGGATGTTCACGTTAAGTCCATTACCCAGTAATCTGTAAACTGACTATATTGTTTCTACCAATGCACCATGACACCGGACACATGCTCGTACTGTTAGATTGCTAGGTTTTCTCACAGAAATAAACACACGCACACACTTACCCTGGAACTAAAAGTATATTTGCCAGCAAATGTCGGTGTGTTTATTGTGCAGTTACTGGGTTGTAAAAAACTGAATGAAATTCCCTGCTTTAAGTTATGAGGAACAAGGCTTTTCCATATTGTTGTTTGTCATGCAAGGCCGTACAAACTGTATGGTGAGAGCGAGTTTAAATCCTTGTGGAAAATACTTCCGCCATTATTCCACTATTCCATGACGTTAGGCATGGTGGGTTACATTTTAATGCAGAAAGGTCAAAGGTCAAACTCAATTGCCTTTCTCCGTTAAAGGAAAATATATTCAAAAAGGTTCCACAGGGGATATTTTGGAACTTGGCTCGATGTTTTTCACCTGAGGGAGAGGTTTGGTAGGGGATAGGACTCTGCTTGCCAGTTTTCCTTTCGCATGATTTTCTTTTTCCTCTGCACTCTTCCTGTTCTGTCTCTCTGCTCTAAATCAATAGCCAAAACCACAAACAAACAGCCCAGGCAGCTGATCAAAGCGAAATAAACCAATGTGGGCTAAAGATATTAGTTGTTACCTCAGCACACCCTGAGCCAATGACATTTCAGCATATGGCACAAGGCGATGTATCAACTTGTGGAGTTTTTTCTGAGGCAGTGTGAGAATGGCTCGTGCCTCTTTGACACTTTTATGTTCAAGACTGATTGAATGAGCCATACAGAAATGATCCAATCAAATATTGTACAAATTGTCACGAGAGGCGTGTGTGTAGGTGTGTGTTAGTGAGTGTGTAGAGCTATCCAAATGGGCTAAACAGAAACGGCTGTTCCTCAAATAAATTTTCCATCACATGCTGTCCACAGGAGTGTGACTTGGCTGCACAGCTGCGCAACACACTCTCAGCTGCTTCGCGCATTTCTCTCTCAGCATCCCAGTACCGTGCAAGTCCCCAAAAAATATTGCACATCCTACATTTCCCATAATGCAACACTGCACTGCTTTTGTTAGCCCACCTTGTGTGGAAAGAAAAAGAGAGAGTGCCTTTAAAATGCATTCTCAACACCTTCATAAATGGTTTCCGCTAAACTGACCTTCACGTGACCAATTAGTGCAGTGCTCTAAGGTTAACATACCTTAATAATATCTTTAGCATGCGGCACCATACTCTCATGTGGTCTGTATACTCACCACATTTCCCTACAGCCCCACATTTCTTAAAACTTTACTTTTGGGTGTTTTTTGCAAAGATACTTTGCAAAATCCAACCCCATCCACCCTTGCTCCTCAGCCGAGTCCCACCCAGACAGGGTACACCCGATGCTAAGCATCTCTGGAGTGCCTCACCACCGGTTCTGGTCACCAGCAGGTCAGCCTCACCACCACCACCACCACCACCAGGTCAAGGGCTTTAATGGGCCCATCCGAGCCTGGAAAAACAGCCTGAGGGCTGGAGAGAGAGCCTGGGAATCTGGCCTGTACCTGCTGCAAAAAGAATGGAAAAAGAGAGAGAGGCACACTGAACCTGACATGTTAATAAGTTGTTTAATCTAACTTTCTGTCTGTAGAACTCTTTCTCTTAAAAGAAGTGAAAAAATAATAATGGAGTGAGATAATTGGACTTAGTTCCAACAGAAATCTTGTTTCAAGAACCTATTTAAAGACAGTGTTTTTCTTTACTGGACCGAGCGAGATGGGTTTTATGGTTTTATTGAATTTTCGGATTGGTGTTTGTTTTCCGTTATTTCATTTTACTGAAGCAAAAACTCCCACAAAAAGCTACTTGTTTGCGCATTTAAAGAAGAATTTGTTTTTAGACTGAAGAAAATGGTGTCTTGAGGGAATTCTTGTCTGGCAATGCAGAAACACTAATTGCATGTTTGTGTATGTATGTGAGTGCACTCACACAGTATGAATGTGTGCAGTCAGTGTAGGTTGGGCAGGTTTGTGCGATTCTGGCGTCGCTGCATTTCATCCCAGTTCAGAAGCATTTGGCCCATGCCAGGGCTGCAGAATAAGGCTTACAATTTATTTTTCATGGTAGCTTTTGCCCAATTTTGAAAATGCCAGTTGTCAAATTCCTCTGGTTTTGTCAATCACTGCCATGTGGTTTTCAGTAGGCCAGAGGTCAGAGATGTAATGAGCTTGTCAGTGAAAAAATGTGCACTTCAGAAGTTATTGAGCAACTTGCTCTCTTTTCCAAGTGATATCCAGCAGACAACTCTTTAATGTTGCTGTGATTCAGGGTGTAAGAGGAATAAAAATGCATCTTCTGCACCTCAGCTTTATTTTTTCTCAGATAAGACCTGATGTAGCATCTTGTATATTAAAAGAAGCATTCGACTTTCGTGTGTCACATGATGAACTCATTTGCAGTTGCTGTTACAGTTATGTAGGTTGTATCCGCCAAAATAATTGCCCAGCACCGTTTCTGGGGGCTTGCTTTAACCACCCCATATTTTAATAAATACTGACTTTAACAAATGTTGTGATCATAATCCAGGGTTTTGCCGTGTCCAGTGCCATGATAGATTTAAAATAACAGGTAAGATAAAACCACTCTGTTATGTCTCTAGATCACTCCAACTTCAAACCATGTATCACCTAACATTTTCTTATTGAAACAAGACCTGAGCCTAAATCCTAGTAGGTTCACATTTTATCAAAAGTTCAATCTTCAGCTTCCAGGTATAGGTTTGGCCTTTTAACAGAAAACATTTTAGCTATTATATCAGGGTTTTTCCATCAAAAACATGCAGTTCCACATTCCTAGTTAATGAGGGGTTATATAAGAGGGTATGTTAAGAATGAACAGATTCATTCTATTTGATTTTCTGTAACAAGTGCCAAATAGTGATAAATAGAATTTCTTATCAGCTCTGATTTTAGTAAGACTTTGTTTCAAACTGAATAAAAATTCACAAATTCGCTGCAGGAGAAAGTGGTAAACAAGCAGGCAGGAATGTCTTTGGTAAAAAAATTTGTAAAGCCAGCTTTCCGTGTCACTGCTGAGATAAAAAACTAAATGTTATTTACATTGTCTTAGTTCAAAGATGGCTAGCTTGTATTTAGCTTGTCAGCCCATATTCACAGAAACATTTAAGTGACAAATGTGACTATGCTGGTGCACACACCCATACATGTACTCAAGGTCATACCTACAATACACACCCTCAAATTACTGTTTGGCTTAGCAAGCAGGAAGCAGGTAAGCCCACTCAGTCTGACCGTTGTCCTGGCAACGACCAGTGGGAGCTCGGGGTTAATGAGAGAGTGACTCTAGCCTGTCTAGCCAAGTGGGATTGTCAGTCATTCTCTGACTGGCATGAATGCGAAGAATGTGGGTAAAACAGCAATGGATAGTCTGACAAAACTAAACTGAGAAAAAAAAACTGAAGAGGGAGGATGGACTGAGGAGAAGAAGAGGAAGAACAGGAAGTAAAGGAGGAGAGCTGAGGCTGGAAAGCACCTGAAGTGTGAGTCCAGGGAGAAAGAGGAGGAGGGCTGGTCGCAGCTGCGAAAACAAAGTCTGGCGGTCCACGGGGGGAGCTACTAGACTTACAGCTTACTGTATACACACACACATACACCCTTTCTTGTGTCATACTGTGTGTGTGTGTGTGTGTGCACCTTAAAAACACATTAATCAGCAGATGCCTTCTCTCTCGCTTAACACATCACAGGAATAAAGATTGCACATGTCATTATAGCTATATGTACAGGTCAGCTAGTGCATCCAGCCTCAGGCATGGCCACAGCTGCCGATCCTAACCCCCACAAGTGGCTGCCTGGGATCTGCCCTTGGCCTCGGTTCACAGCCTGCAATGGTCTGCTCTGGGTCTGGGTTTCCCAAAAGCATCTCGACTTGTGTCTTGTCTTGTGCATCTGAGATGCCGGTTGGGAAAGTTGGGAAAGAGGTCGAGACTCTCACACAGAAGAGCCAAGGCCCACGTGAGAACTAACTGCTGTTTACTTTGGTCATTTCTAAACTAAACAAGACTCTTGAGTGAATCTTGAGTGTTGTCATAATTTGAGGCACTGGTGGTAGCAAACATGTCATGGAGGTAGATGAGTGAGGACAGCAAAGTAAGATTTAAAAGAAAATAAGGTTTTAGTTTACTGTAAATAAGCTGTTCTCTGCACAGCTGTGGGTTGAATTTGACATGTTTTCGTTCTGGTAAGGAAATTACATCATCCAACTTTCCTGACTTTACTCTCCTTGACATTTTACACTTTACTACTCTGGACAACCAACCTCCTCCCACAGTGGCGCTTAGCATAGACAATAATGATTTCCTATGCTTAATATTTGTGTCAGTTTTGATTTTGAAAAAAAATATTCTGTCCTCAGGAAGTGAAGGATTTAAGGCATTCTGGGATCTTGTTCACAAGTGAGGGTAAACTGGAACGTGAGACTGACAGGCAGTAATGCACAAATGATATGTTGTATTAGTGCACATGCAATCATGGAGCTGGTAGGGATTCATATTTTATTTGGCAGCCACATTTGTGCCGCTTTTGCCAAGTTGCCAAATTTTCGTAGCCCTTCCGCTATAGCTCACACTCTGCTGGGTAGAATACTGCTCTCTCTTTCTTTTGTCATTTGCATGTACTGTTCTGGTACATGGTCTAGTCAGTAATCACGAGAGCGTACAGTTATCCCAGATCATTTAATCCATCTTTTCTAATCCACTTCTCAACTGGGTTTGAAGAACCGACTTAACTGGATAACCTTATCCAGGATTGCAACATCCAGCATTACCCGTCTGATCCGGGCTTCATTTACTGATAGTCCAGGAACAGATTCCAGGACTATACTTTTGTTCATCCCGATTCTGACTTCAGATTTGTGTTCTTCGAAAGAAATTCACTGAGCATGATATGTGTATTATGTGGCAAACACTTGCCACGTAGCGGAGCAGAAGGAGAAAAAAGAAGAAAGCAAATGAAACAAAGATGAAAGTGGTTCCAGGCGCGATGGGGAAAACATTTTGGGGAGGTATGTTTATGAACCCGGCTTAAGATCATAATCGCGAAGCTCAGGGGGAAGGCCTGAGTCGGCTGAAAGCTGCGTCTCTACAAAGGGGAAATCTGCCCCTGCTGTAACACTGAACTTTGCTCCTGCTGCTGCTTTTCTGTGTGCTCAGCAGATGTCTCCCACTGATGACACACACGGATCAGAGGGTTGGTTTGTCAACTGACTTCAGATCAGTGTTCAGACAGAGAATAGAAAAACAAGAGGGTGTTTGAACATGGTTCATGTGTTGCCTTCTGTTTAAATATTCCATACAAACCTTGAGGCACAGTAGGACATAAAAAGAAAACATTTATGTAGTTCAGTGTCAATTTGATGTAGTATATGTAGCTAACATTTGCAACAGGTGAACCTAACCTGTACCTGCAGAGCAACTTCACCAGAAATAAAACAGTATTAGTCATTTGTTTAAAGTAATGACACATATTTGAACTGAACAAAAAAATTCCTGTTCTTCCTTGTAATCTTCTTCTCTTGATGACCCGACTTTCTCATACTACTCCCATCTGTTGTGCAAGCAAGTATATGGGTGATCTAAATAGAGGATGGAGAGAACTTCCAGACCCTTCTTACTCTTGCGTCTTGGGTGATAGGACCACAAGTGGACAGCCGACATACATCACTGTTCACACCTGTCTATACACACATGTCTACGATATCCGGTAGCCCACTTGCTGCGTACTACTGCGTCACTTCCTCTAACATGCTTTCCCATTCTGACTAACTTATCTGAAATGTTTTTTTGGTTTTATACTTTTACTGTGGTTTTAAAGTATATGTATTATGGTTTTGGTGAATGTGTTATTATGGAACACACTACACACTTTGATGTTGCATTTCCTGTTACGGGAACTGTATGTGTAAATTAAGACTCAACATCAGCTCTGGTAAACACTTTTATCCATGCCTCAGTTATCCCATTACTTTATTACTTGTTCCTAGTTAGGAAAGTCGGACCCCAGTATGCATTGAGCAAAAGGCAGCACCCTGGACTGGTTGCAAGTATTTTTGCCAGGATAAAAATACATTCTACCCAATAGGGAACAATGCCGTTCATGTTAGCTGGCTGTTGTAATTTACAAGAAGTCTGTTTCTCACTGTGGAAAAGTTTTGTAGCCACTCAGAGGCCAATCTGGACCATGTAAACATGCTGCTTACTCACATTATTTAAAGCAAGTATTAAATCATAAGAGGCTTCTCTTCTGCAGGATTCAGCCTGTCAGACTCTCTGTTTGTGCCCCCTTTCTTTATTGAGCCTTTTTGTCCTGTGAGGGTCGGCTCCCATCAAATGTTCTACGTTAATAACGTGGCGACTAGAAATTCAGTTCCTCTCATAAAAGTCTAATTGCTCCTCCTGGTACTTCCGTGCCAACACTTCCCCCCTCTAAAACAATCTCTCTCTCGCTCTCACACACACATACACACACTCACCCTAACACCTTACAGATACGTTTGTCATAGCTGTGGCATGAACACCAGAATCTTTGGATTTTTATGTAGCACTGTTTCCACTTTTATGCAGCTCAGTCACAGGGGTGGGCCACGTCCACAGCACATATAAACATGGAGAATCATCCCTTCATAAAGCTCACAAGACCCCAAATACCAATAATTAACTTCATAGGTACCAAAGTCCAAAAACTACACCACTCGGCTGTAAGGTATGCAAAATGACATAACGGCATGTTTAGACTGTGGAAAGTAATTTACTGTAAAAAGACTTTTCAGTTATGGTTGACATGTCACCACCAAAAGACAGATTTATTCTAGAGTCCATGGGGGTTAAACATGTCACTAGTGCCATAGTGCAGTAGCTAAAAAACAACTCAGACTTACAGAGCCACCTTTATGCCGCGCCAACAGCCACTGAGCAAGGGAGTGGGGAACTTTATACAGAATTAAAAAGTCCATATTGTATGCAGAGATGGTCATTCAAAACTGCTAAAATAAAAACTCCTGAACTTAAAGTCACATATGTCTGATCTCTCTATGGTGACTCAATCAAGAAGCCCTGTCTGCCAGGCTGAAACTGAAAAGAAAACACAGACTGAGAGTAAATAGGAAAAAAAATCCTCACACAACCTCTTCCCTGAATTCAAAGAGCCCGTTTGTCACTCTTTCTGTGACTGCAACAGCTGAGATTGTGAAAGATATGCAGTAATTATGTGTAATATGTTTCTTACCAAATGTTAATTCCACAATAAGAGAAGGTTATGGTGAACAACAAACTTAAAGCTGCTTGATACTAAAATGTCATGCACACAAAAGAGGACTTTATTACCCACAAGTCCTGCAAGGTTTGAGGGCGTATTCACCCAGTCTCAGCAGAATAGGAATGAAAAATAACCGTTCTAGAACTGGCTGTATTACCTACTGTGTTGTGTTGTGCATTTGTAGCAGTTTCTTACCAGTGAAACCAGATTAAACAAACCAGTAGCTCATAAAGTGAGCTTAATTGACTGTATTAGTGTCATATAAAATTTTATTTTCATGTAGGGTGATTTTTACGTAACAGTTCAGTTGAGTAAGTTACAGAATTCATTGTTGTTATCTCAAGATCACAGGATCACAGTTTCATATGCAATCACAGGCAGCCCATTTCATTCTTTGATTAAACATGAGAGTGAAAGAGTTTAAAAAATAACGGCAAAGCCCACACCTGACAGAAGAGCTGAAAGGACGGACCACACAGTTTGCGCCCTGAGAAACTGGGCTACAAGGTCTATTAACACAACAAACCAATGGGCGTAATTTCCCCACAGATGAGCCAGCTTCTCGCTGCCAGGGAATGTCCCGGGGATGTCAGAAATAAACCTCAGAAATGCTCTGAGCCTGTGGTGCAGGTGAGGGATTTACGGCATCAGTCTGTGAGTAATGGAACAGAGAGAACAGAGAAAGACATTAGATTTTAATTGGAGGGATTTATCAAATAAAACCAGAAAAGGCTTAGAGAATACTTTCTGAACTGTCCTGAAACAAGGACCTGTTTGAAAATACTTACAGCCAGGCTTTAGATTAATTCATATGTTATATTTTGGTAATACTCCTACTTCACATTGCAGTGGAAGATGGATGAGGTAATTAATACCAAATTTGTCCTAAATTATAGATGGTTTCCTGAGTGTTTTTCTTTCTCCTCATTGACTAGTGACAAGATAATCAAACTTTCATGTTCACTGGTACTTTTGGGCATTTTAAGGTTGCATGGCAGCAATAACTCTGCCATGAACCAATATTTTTGTTACACTCAGAGAGGCTGAATAGGCCATATTGTGAACAGGGGGTGTGATGATGTATCTTGATTCTCTGCCGTGACTGTTTATTTCAGTTTATTTCTCAAACAGCTTATTACCAATAACACCTACAGAACAGTGTGAGTATTTTGGAGGAATTCAACACAGAACTGCCCTTATGACACTATCCTCTCATGTGTTGTAGTTGTTTGATGGCTCAATCAGTGCAGATACAACCGTTTGGTTCAGATATAGTCAGTGATAAATTGTCTGTCTCTTGTTTCGGCTATACAGTGACTTCTGAATTCATGGTATGTATTTTGCTTCCCCTGTTCTTGTTCATGCATCATATGTGGTTGGAGGGTGGTTGGAGAAGGATTCCACGCACAGAAACCCTGGGGAAATATTAAAGTTTTCACTAGAAATATGGTTTGTATGTGAGGATATGTTTTCAGCAAGTTGGGCAGTTTATTAATGGGTCTATTTTTGTGATACATTATCGATTATCAGCAGCCCTCCCATTTAGCCCATAGACTATTGTCTTTATGGATGGACTTAGACCGTACAATAAAATAGGCAACGTTTGCCTGACTTAATTACATCTGTTCAGATAAAAACAATAGAGAAAAACATTGTGTGAGTCATTGCTAACTGCTAACAGTTACATTTGAGTTCATCACAACAACCTGAAGGTAATCCTGGGTTAAGCTCTTTCTGCTGACATTTCACTTTGTACCCATTTAATTGTGTCAGGAAATAAATGGAAACCTTAAAGGCCCTGACACCTTCAGGATTTTCCACATCACCTTGGTATTTCAACGCCGGCTTTCAGCTAAGTGTTTCAAAGTCACGCTGCAAGGGTGAGCTCATCGTGAAGTTACTGCACTTGCGGCAGCAGGACAAACTTTATACACATGTGGGCCACAAAATTAATGCTGTGTCTACAGTGTGTGGGCGTCCCAGGGGATATGCAAAAGCTTGGTCGATATTCTTCTCCCACTAGGTGTCAGATCAACATGCATACAGTTCACACATACTGTATAATTATGCAAACATACTGTTAACCAAGAAGGACGTTTTGTTCAGTGGAACTATGGAGTACTAAAGCAGTGTGTACACAGTGTTCAACAATTTGGATTTTGATTAATTCTCCCTTTAAAGATGCCACAATGAGATATTTACTCATCCAATCACCTGGCTTTGTTCCTGTTACCTTCCTGCTATCCCACGTCCCATGGTCGGATGCAGTCCAGTCTCCTCCAGCCAAACACAAGATCAAAGGTTGAACATCAGTGTTAATGTCAAGCTCAGACCAGGCAGCTGGGGTTAAGTCAACATTTGTTTTTCTGAAGCTGAACTCAACCTCAGTCTTAAAGTGTGTGGGATTTAGTAGAGACTTTGCTTTGCACCATTTTATTGCAGCTGCTGCATAAAATAGGTTTTAGTACCAAAGTTGGTCACAATCAGTCAAGGCAACATTACTGCACAGAAGAGAGAGAGAGGTAGTGGGAAAACAGATCAAACAACCAATGCACATGTAGCTTTACCCAGAAAGACAAAAGAGTAAAGAAAATATTAAGTGTTTTGTATTCACGGAAAGAAAAAACACTTGGAAAGCTAAGTGAGAATCAGAGAGAACAATGGTGTAACTAACTTTTTTTTTTTTTATTATTAATTGCTTCCTCTGTGCATTCAGTCACTCAGCCGTCAGGGTCTAATGGAATAAACATTTCTGTTCTTCTGTTTTACGCACCTGCTGGTTTTGGCTTTGTCTTGTGGGAGGCTACCCATTGGACCAGATTAGATTACGCACTCTCTTACATAAACGCTCTCACACTTGTGAATTTCAGTCATTATTTACTGCAGTATCGCTTTCAGTTCCCAGAGTGGTTCAGGATGCTCCTGTACCCAGCGAGGGAAAGTAGAAAAAATATTATAGACATAACAAGAAACTTTAGGAGCTGTGAGACAAAAAACTGATTAAATGTGGTTATTTTCTTGTAACTTAATGCCTGGTGACAAACTCCATCTGTTACTGTAGAGCTTTAAGACCTTTCACTGTTGGAGCCCTGCATGATTTCAACTAGACCATCAAATAGAAAACTAGCACTCCAAGAGCCCACACTTCTGCCAACGCAAACTTTTTATTAATGTAACATGCTTGTTTCTTATGACTTTACAACACAAAGCTAATTTTAGTGGTAGCAGACCTGCATACAGATCAGTAGAAGGCCACACAAATTGATGCAACGCCGTGTCTGGATTCCAGAGAGTAATAGATCTCCATCATAAATGGATGAGATGAGATGACAGAAAAAAGCAGGGAGTCTGAGGACTTGTTTAGAACGTCCATTAATAGACAAAAAATTCTGCCTGAACATTTTAGAACCAAAATAAAGATATAAAAATGATATTTTAAGCTCATCTAAAGGAGCAAATTTGTCATTTTAAATAGCATAAACCTTATTGATAATTAGTTTGTTTTTGGAGCTATTTGAATCACTAGAAAATGGGATAAAAAGTACATTAGACATGCATATGCACATCTTTGTGTTTACACTGATACAAACATGCATGTAACACACTAACGCCCATTGTGCGAATTGCCTCGTTTTCACCCACCACTTCCTCCAGTTCCCTCGAACTGCTTTGCCCTCTGTTAACAGGGAACAATCAATCAGGGTCATTTCCTGAGCAGAGTGGACGTCCTGTCTCACAGGATGTGCCTTAAGAGGGTCATGGGCACAAGGGACTCAGCGGGCAGGAGCAGCAAAGAACCCAGCCTTTCATGTCAGGAAATCTCTACATGCCTACTAAATAGTGTACTGTATGGAGGTGTGTAACGAATACCTAGGCACCTGAGTGCAATAAGGAAATATCTACAGATTAATTCTGCTTAATATAAACAGTATGTGCAGTTGCTAAGTGCATGTTTAATAGAATGGGAAATTTATGTGGTCGATGCTCATTATCTCAACTTACAACATACTCTCCTCCTCTTTTTTTTCTCTCCATAATGTGCTATATGCCTACCTTGTTGGTCCTGTTTCCACACTAACCCCCAGTAATACCAGGGTGAGAGAATGGAAACTGCATATTAGCACAGCACTTGTGGGTGCTGGCGGTGCCTGCAGCATGTGTGCGTTTAAGACTATGGCCTCTTTACTCTGTCTGAATTCGTAAACGCCCCTTTTTTTCTCCACTTTGACTTTCTGTAGCGTCATATACTGAATCTGCATCTTATATTGAGTTCCTCAGTTGCCATTGACTCTGGATTCTCCAGGAGACCCACCATAAACACATAAATTAGCAGAGAATGCTCATCAACTACAAGCTCAACACCAGCTTCAATTTAGCATTTTAGTTCTTTACGGTAGTAGTGTGTAGAAAATTACATCCCTGTAAATTAGCCGAAATGGAAAATATTCAAGCATTCTGTCTTACTGATAAAGAAAACAGATCTGAGCATTTGCTAAAGCAACTTTCGCACATCTGATGTCACATGCCTCTTACACAGGTGCAAGTACACACTGGCTTGTAAAAGCCAAAAGTCCTTTTGACTTTTAAAAAATTTTTTTTATCATCTCTAAGGAAATCATCTGCTCAAGCAAATGGTATAGGTCAGGCCGTGGAAACTTGTGTTAACAATGGAGGTGAATTAACATCTTTTTGGAAATATTTCACAACGTTTCAAGGAGACTTGAAGTAATGAACCTTAACCATTCCACTCCTCTGAGAGTCTTGGGCCTGCTTCTCTGGATGATAAATCCACTCTTGCTTGATAGAAATAAACTATAAACACAGTTTCATGTCAATTACCTTGACATGTTTTCTATACTGCACCACTGTAAAACGCTGACAGAAACATTATTCTGCTAGAAAACCATGTATGTACCTCACAAAGTGTTTGAGTTACTTATACTTAAACAAGTAGTTGTGCAGTTTCTACAGTTTTCAGCAGTGTGGGTGCAGCTAATGAAGACACTAACAGTCAGTCCTACGCAGGCGAGTGAGTCAGCTGCATGCTGATTAAGGGATCCGCTAACAGAGGAGCCATCAATCAAAGGCTGGATCACTCCTACTCTCACCTCACAGACCACGGCTGTGATGTCGTGTTTATCCAGCTGTTGGCTTGGTGCCTCAGACAGAGACCCCTGCTCCTGTCCTGGCTATCTAATGGAAATACACAAAGAGAGGAGGAGAAGGCTGGAAATTTAATCCATGCGCTGGTACATTGCTACTTTAATTCACTTTATAGTTATATGTTAACAAAATTACAGCGAACTATGTCACAACCTTGTCTCTATTCCAGACATACAAAATAAACAAAATGTGCATGTAATATATACACAAGAATAACCCTTTGGGATATTTCTATGCACTGCTGCTGCCAGCAATGAAAAAACATATAGTTCCGTGCACTCTGGGAAAGTTGGAAAGAGTAAGACTGGAATCTCAGCTCACCCACGTCAGTGAGGATTTGCAGCTCAACACCCAACAGAATAGGAATATAGATTAGTGGTTTGGAACCTGGAGATATGTCAGAAGCAATGGAGACTGAAATGAAGAGAAAATAAGAATTATAAAAAACAGAAAACAGAGAGAAATAAAGCCGATTTACTTGGCGTTATACTAGTTTTATTAGTTGAGTGTCATTGAGAGTAAAATCTTGTGAAATGAGATGCATCCATGAAAATATGAAAATTATAGACAAGTGCACTGTAGATACAAGTTGAGGCTAACAGAGCCAAAGAGCTGGGAGAGGGTATGGTTTGCATGTCTGCAGCGAGGTCAGACAGAGTTAAGTAAGAAAGCAGCTGCAGCAGCGAGGACATAAAGCCAGATACTCCCATGGAATCCCCCAAACTCCTCCAAATAATACTGAAGGCAGTGCTCAGCTCAAGGAATGTACGAAGCTTAACGGAAGTCACCTAAAACTCCAAAATACTATTTCACTCATTAATAATGTGGCTTTCAATCAAACAATGAAGAGAGACACCAGAGGGAAGATGTAACAGCAACCACACCCAACAATTACAATAGACAACAGGCCTCACATCTGAATTAAGCTACTGTATGTTGAATTGTTGCTCAGTTTAAACATATAACTTCAGGTTTTAACACTGGATGCAGCATGAAAGTTATTCACTCTGTTCAGTCAGTCAGAAGCTGGAAGATACTGCACCATCTCAGGAGAGTCTGGAGTGAGTGAGGACAAAGTGAACTGGTATCTTCCAGCTTCTGACTGACTGAACACACCTGATCCAGGTAATCAACATGATGTGGGGTAGGGATTGGTGGAAAACAAGCAGGACAGGGGGGCCCTGAGGATCGAGTTTGGGAACCAGTGCTAAAAGCACTGTCAGCACGTTCTCAGTTTGTTGTGTCTTTATCCTCCCTCGACTGAGAAAAGCCATTTCCCTGCAGCTAGCAGACAGACTGATGAGAGGTACTCTCAAATCCCACACCACTCTGAACACAACACACACATAAAGTCATAAAACCTTGTATTTTTGCACTTTGACACACACTTTTCTCAGCCTTTAGTGGGAACACAGCAGTAGTCTGACATCACTCATGTTACACACTGAGGCAGACTGGTCGTCCCACAGGATCAGTCTGGTGTTTCCCCCCACACATACACGCTGACATAATCTGGTGCCAGCCATGGCCACGATGTATAAACTGTGTGTCTGGGTGTACATGTGCCTGTAGAGCTACAGTATGTGCAGTACATGTTTGTGAGTATTGATGTTGCTTTTCCAGTCAGGGAGAAGGTCACAGAGGTCACTCCTTTGTGAAATGATGCTGGGGTTTTGTTTGTTGTAGCAGTGTGGAGCCAAAGCACCTAAAGTAGCTGGTTGTGTGTCCAGACTTTCCTGTGTACCCTGGGCTTAGACTGTATGCTCCACCTCAGTCTCCATAAATAACCAATATGATGACACATGTACAGTAGATTATGTTTTCAGCAGTGTAATCAACTGATCTTAAATTTCAGGGGGCTTCTATCTCACTAAAGTCTCACTTTTCCTTTCTCCATCTCTGTTTTTCGTCTCCCCTTTTGTCTTTGTGTCATGTCTGGCAAACAGATTAGAGGCAGAGCGTATAGTTAGTGAAAAGAGGTCGCACGTGTGTGTATTTTCTTATTTCTAATGGTATTATTCTCCCCCTATTTTCCATCCATCAACTCAAACATAACCTACCTCGTGTAGTGACTAGTGCTTGGGGGAGATATACAGTTTCTGGCTGCAACCTTTCACACTGCGTGAATTGACCTCAGCGACTGCCTGTCTGGCCCAACACTTTGCTTTGGTCGGCGTCGGCTGAGCGGATCAGATTGAACACAGAACCAAGGGACAAAGACTGGCTGATCTTAAAGTTTTGGTTTAGAAGTGTGTGTCACGTACACTGAGGAGCACTCAGATCAGATTGCAGTGTGTAGTTCATTAAATATGCTGTGAGGATCAAACCCCTACTGTCATTTTAGTGTTTACTGACATCATTATAACCATGATGTAACAATGTTTCCCATTCACTTTGTGGCTTGTTTATTAGGAAAAATCAATTCAAGTTCTTGTTTGAGTTGGATGAACTTCTAGGAATTTAAAATCAATGTCCGCCCCCAGACATGTGAGCCTTAATCACAGGTGCTGACAGATGACTTTTTATGTGAGTGTGTGTGTGTGTGTGTGTGTGTGTGTGTGTGTGTGTGTGAGAGAGAGAGAGAGAGGGAGAGATAGAGAGTGTGTAGGTGAAGTCGTAGGAATTAATGGGGCATTGCTGACAGACAGGAAAGAATCTCTGTCAGGGTCTGAATGGGGAGGAGGATAGAAACTAAAAACACCTCCACATAGATGTTGATGACAGAGACAAATGGAGACCTGTAATGAATATACACTTGCATTAGACACACATGTGATAATGACATCAGTGCTGTTGCATGAAGCTAATGACTGATGTCTGTTATCTTTCATCATCTACTCTGGGGGTGCACTTGAGCAAAGCACATTAACCAGAATGATTCTTCTGTTTGAATTCCTGGGTCTTCTTGTCATAGTTTTGGTAATTCCTGATGTTGGCTACAGTTACATTGTGCTCACCCAGGTTAATTCTGAGAAATCTGACAGTTATCACTAGAGCTGTGATGCAGCTGTACACAGTGTTGTTGATGAACGCGCTAAAAGGCCGACATTCTTTTTTTTTTTGGTAAAAGGTGAACTTGATTTGTGTGTGAGGTGTTTGGAGCCTAGGTGAGATGTGTTTCATGATCTATGTCATTTACAGAAGAAGGTAACTCCTCCAGGCCTGACACTGAATCTATGGAAATGAAAGATTAGAAAAATGGAAGAAACAAACAAATGAAAACGTGGGTATAGCAGGATTATCTGAGACAATGGTTTCCAACCTTTTAGGCTTGTTAAAGAAGAACATTTTTTGTGTGTTTTATGTTTCTGTGCATGTGTTTTCACATAGCCTTTTTCATAAGGCTTGCCTGGCCTTGTAAATTCATATTCTTTTAAACTTTATAAAATTTTAAACGTCAACCATAAACTGAGAAATAACCCAGATTACATGACTGTGACATCACTGGGATAATATGCTCAGACACTGACATCACTCCGCCAGAGCCAAAGACATTATACAAGTGTTTTCACAGTCTTAGTAATTACTTCATGTGACCACCTGTGATTTGCATTCATAAACTTGATGGAGTGGCCCTCCACCACCTGCTCGCTCTTTTCCCTATGGGTTTCTTCACCCCCCGAACTCACGAGTGAAGTTTAGTTTGTAGTAGTAAGTCACAACGGATGGGAGTTATGACCAAAACAACAAAATAACCCATCTGTAAAAAAAGAAAACAACAGAATGCTCCTTTAACACTAAAATGCCCCTTATTCGGATAATAGGAGAAATAAAGCAGGACATTGCTGGGAAATATCACTTGTGGTCATCTGACTTTCCTTAGATAAGTAAAACATAGTGTCCAGAATACACACACAAGTACATTCACACCTCTTTCATCCTTAACACATTCAGTTTTGTGAAGTGCCTGCCATGACTAATCTCTCACCCTCAAGAATCTTTGCCAAGACACTCCCTGCCTGATTAGATTTCCTGCTGCACAGGAAAATAGGCAGAAATATGGTGGTGGAAAAGTGCAGGTCAAAAGGACAGAGGTAAGGAGAAAGGTAGAGGGAGAACGAGGGAAAGTAGGACAGGAGATTTTTACACTAGACAGCGAGCAGGTGAGCAGGTCAACTGCTTTGCACACACTTTCTGTTGGAGCGTATGGGTCACAAAAACACATTCCAGCCTCTGAACAGTCATACGGACTCTGTGCAAGCAGAGGAGCAGGAGAAGTGCACTTTACTCCAAAAAGCTTAAAAACAGGAGAAAGGAGGAAGAGAGCAAGACAGGCAGGAATGTCAAAAACAGGCCACGATATAGGAAGAAAAGGAACGAGACAGTGAGACATTTACAGGATCATTTTAAATATCAATTTGGGCAGTTTTCACTTTAGTTTAAACTTCAATCGTTTGATAAGTTACGTGATGGATTTGACAGAACATTCCCTGTTTTCATGACATTTACTGTAAATAGTAAGGATTCAATAGCATGTGTTGCATCCTCAGTTTTTATCTCTTATAGTTACACATAGATATACACATGACTTCATTTAGTTTTAGTTTAATTCTGCTTTTCAATTTCCTCTAAATGACACACACTTCTAACCTACTTGCACAGATAAAATTGTAGCATCATACATTCGAGTAATACACCTCTTCCCCTTATTTTTGCAGGATTGTATAAGATGTTCCTCTTGGCAGTAGAGTTGCAATGCTGCTGCTGTGCAAGAGTACTTTGCAAAATTGGATTTAGTCATAGCTACATCCACAAATGGTTTCTGACTTGAGTGTAACACACTCAGCTGATACAAAAATGTCCCAGCGTGTCAGCGAGCTTAGCACACCGCATGACCACGGATACACAGCCAGTGGCACTGCTTATGTTAAGTGTCTCGCTGACATGAACCACGTTGCTGCTCTCGTTTTTGCTTTGTATTGTGTGTAAGGGGGTAGTGATTACATGTCTGGATCACTGCGCGTGTGTTTTTTCAGTCAAGAGATTGTGTTTGTGTGTTCCTGTGTGTGTTTTCATTCAAACAGCCACTCAGAGATTAGTTACACAGCACACCATGGTCAAACGATGACACTGAGTAAAGTCATAACAGCTCACATCAGATATTCATTAAATCCATGTCAGAGGAGACAGGATGCTGGTGTGTTTTTGATTATAGCACTAAAATACTGCTGCAGTCAGTAATTTTTGATTTACATTTACAGATTCTTTTTGATGATGTGATTTTCTGCCTTTCTTTGCAGTTTCAGGGTGGAAATTTTCTTTAATTGCATTCATATGTGTCCAGATTTATCAAATAGGGTGTTTTAGTCATTGTGGTGCCCTGTTGGCCAACTGGCCGCTGCCCCTGGGCACTGACCTATTTCCCTAAAAGCTTGCTCACAATGATTTATCTGTGAGCACAGTGTGCGTGGAGCTTGTGGGTTGGTGGGTTTTCTGTGTGAGCGTGTCAGTGTGTCAAAGTGCACCGAGCCATTTTGCCGGGGCGGGTGACACAGTTTAACAACAGGGCTGCTGACTTCCTGTCATCAATCTAAGTGTGTGTTGACAGATCTGGAAAAGAAAGCTCCCTCTTTATGCACTTGCTACAAGTGTCATCTCTTAAGCACCCCCTCCACAATACGTCATACTGTAACTCCAAAACAGGACTCTCACAGGAAGTCGACCTTTGACCTCGAGGTCACTGACCATGAGACCCAGACACACAAAAGCAGAAAGTTCTCTTTTTTTCTTAGTTAAATCAGGCCAACAGACGCTGATACTGCACGTTCTTCTACACAAGCAAGTGACAACAGCATGGCATCACTACAGATTGTTCCACAGTCTGGCTGTCTTATTATCAACTTCCAACATTGCACTTTCTTTCCTGGATTAGTATCATGCTCTTTGAAAATACAAAGAATGCTCTAGTAAATGCAACCAGACCCTCACAGAGCTCTGAAGCCACGCTGACTTTTGACCTGCAAGCCCAATAACATTATTTTAAGTGGAGAAGCCAAGTCCATAAGAGGAATTCCCACTTAACACAAAATAAACAGTCAGAGTCAAGGGTTGACACACTGATAGACAGGAGGCCCAGTGAGCTGATGGTGTGATCCACCCTTGGAGAAGCACCCAAACATCCCAGTGCAAAGATAAATCATTGTCGTTTTTTTCTTGATATATGTCCAGTTTCAAGGATGATGAGTTGATACAATGGGAAATAGAGTGTGCTTCACTGAATGTTTGAGCTTTACAGTTTGGTGTGGTTGTCAAAGAAAGAATCTAAATGGGTATGTTTAGTTAATTCTGCCATTTGTCAAGGGGATATTAGCGGGGTGGGAACACGATCCTGGAAGCTGGGAAGTATCAGAAGCCATTAAAAGGAGGTGAGGAAAAACAGAGCCCAGCCTCTGGACAGTATCACTGCATGTCCATGAAGGGACAAAGGAAGAGAAATGAAAGCCTATGGTGGAGTTAAAAAATTAAATCATTTGCACTGATTCACTGCAGTGGATAAAACATAAGTTAGATTTGTGGAATTCAGACCAGAGTCTTGTTTGACTACTGATGGAGAAAGAATTTAATAATATTTTGAAGTCAATTTGACATGGAGGAGTGGAACCACCCATCTAGCACAACAAGGCTAACACATGTACTGTAAGTCACTGACACAGTTTAGATTACACAACACGTCATTAAGTCCATGGCGTGCCATGACAGAGAAACAACAACTGAAAAGTACCCGCGTTAAAAGAATTTAATAACAACTGCATAGTCCACATTTAATTCCTGAAACAAGGCGGAACCGGCACTCGCGATTAAGTCATGGTTGCTCTCTGGATGAGGACATGCGAACAGCTGCAGCTGACCTCGTCCTCTGGCCCTCGTCGCTGCAGCAATGCTTACACAATCCCGTTGTGACGTTATGAGAGCACTGGTTTGGCAACCGGAGCTGACATTGCCACATGCTAATGCTATGAAAGAGGAAAATAATTCAGATGTGTGTGATTAAGCAAATGTACACACCCACATACTTTAAAAAAGGGGGCTATTATGGGAAACTGCGGCATAAATCACCCTCAGTCGACCACTAAAAATCAAAGTCATTTAACCATCTTTCATCATTCTCTTCAAACGTGACCAAAATAAGCAGCCTGACTCATCGCAGAACCACTGACTGTCGTTCCTTTACCAGCATCCCTCTTTTCAACCCTGTCTGCCCTCCAGGAAAACCTTGCTGTCAGCATTTTGATAGGCGCACACAAACAAAGACACACGAGCACACAGAGTGCAGATCGTCTCCAGATGTCTGATTGTCAAGAGACATAAGTAGGGGTAACAATAGTGAAGGGGAGAGTCACAGAGTCAAGCTGGATCAGATGAGAGGTTTGTAGCCCTGTCACTGTCTGTATGGATTAAAGATTACACACACATACGTTCATACAGAATCTGATTCACATTTTTCTAATTGGCTCTCAGAGATACATAGGCGTTTTGAGACATGCACCCTGAACTAGACATTACCTTTTGCTCCTCATAGTACTTATGAGATACTTTGATTTCACAGATGAATGCAGATCTTGTATATAGGACTATAATTACTACTTCATGTCCAATCAGATGTCTTTCACAATATTTGTTGACGTACCGTACCTCTCAGGTTGCTGGTTCCAGTTTTAAACTGAGCAATCTGTGCAAAAAGTAGAATTGAAGTCAGTTAAAATTATAAAATAATATCTTCCAACAATCAGGGTTTTAAGACTGGAGAGGCTAGTTAGGAACAAAATCAGTCAGTCAGCTAAAACTTACATTCCCATAGTACTAACGTGCATCAAAAGAGCACAACAGATACTGAGCATTTTCTGTAATGTGTTACCTATCAACACAAAATGTTCTAGATGTTACAGTTAAATGTACACTAAACACATTTGAAAGAGCAGATTAGTAGGGCATGAGCGAGACAGGAAGAAACTTTTTTGTTGCTAATACAGACGTTTAGGGGTCATTGTGAAGAGTTATCTCTGGAACCAGTCGGCTGATGTCGCAGGGAGGTTCTCACAGATCGTATCTCAGCGAGAGACAATGAAGGCTCCCAGAGCTCTCCATTAAAGGCCCGCATGGCTGGACCTTCTCTGCCCATGTCACACTCCCTCCTATTAAATGTGATTACAAATGGTTGGTGCCTTTAAAGGCCTCCTCCCAGAGACCTCTTCACCCCATTCAGATTTCTATGAAAACAATCTGCCAAACCACAGTCAATGTTAAGAGTAAGCGGTGTGTAGTGATGCACAGGTGGGACTTTTCAACAGGACAGGAAACATCTAGTGCACCTTGTTAACTAGTGTTTGTCTGTAAAAATGGTCTTCTAATTTTTAATAATTTAAATCCAAAATATAGCATTTTAAAGATTATGTTGTTAGTTTTACATAATTTTTAAACGTCTCCAAATGTATTGTTTTATGGCTGGTTAATTTTGTATAATTGATTGACCCAGCGCTTTTCTAAGAACTTGATGTTGGTCTACACATAGGCTGATGGCTGGAGAGCAATAGCGGGGTGCCAAATACACTACTCACAAAAAGTTAGGGATATTTGGCTTTTGGGTGAAATTTATGGAAAACGTAAAAAGTTCACACTG
>JAUMHL010000013.1:9040251-9053948 GCA_032362345.1 Sandelia bainsii
GTAAAAAGTACTGAAACATTGAACAGTTGGACATGTGCATTCAAAAGTTTAGGGAAGGTCACATTAAGTTCACCTGGAAAGGTCATAGTGCATTTTAGGTTCATCCTGAAATTTCACCCGAAAGCCAAATATCCCTAACTTTTTGTGAGTAGTGTAAATGTCCCGTATGATCAGACTGGAAACCGCAAAGAGTGACAGAAACAGACGCAAATTCATCATGTGACATTGATTGTATCATATCATGATTTCAATATTTGATCAACATAGTTTAGGGAGCTGAATCAACAGTTGTAACATGTTCCACATGTTTCCTTCTGAGTTCAGTTATGACTGATTTGTTTTCACATAACACTCATGCCATTCCGCTTATAAATGTGTGTCATGTCAGTGAAAAACAGACAGAGATCTGACAACCACGTGGAGTTGGGATGAAATGACAAAATATGAAAGAGGCACTCCCTCTCTCATATTGGAGCAGGGTGTTTCATGACAGGCAGATGGAAAGAAAAGAAAGACACCAGTCATGGACTGAAGATAAAGATAAACTGCTTCATCTGTCTGAAGGTCACCTGGAAAACTCTTTGACAGATATGATGTAGCACCAGATTAGGGGAGAACAGAAAATTGGAAGAGATGAGAATGAGAGAAAGAAAGAGGAGATACAGGAACAGACCACTACCCTGTGTATAACAGTTATTCTCCCTGTATTAGAATGAAAAGTGACCATGGCCTCTTAATTGAGAATGGCTTTCGTGGCCTTCCAAAGCAGGGACCCCTGTTAGTCCTGTTTATTGTCACCATGTGTTTGGGAAGGCATGGCATGGTATGGTTTTGTAGATCTGGTTTGTATAAGAGCTAATTCCAAGTGCGTGCCATTAGCCCCTGTTTCCAGTATCTATGCTAACTAAGCTACAGCTAGCAGTTGGCTAATTTTTCACTATTCACCGTTAGGGGTGCAACGATATTGTTACCTGAAACTTTTCAGTCTGTTACCTCTTTCTCCATCTTAATATAATCAGTCCAGGGCGTTGTATGCTTGTGAGCATTGAAACCCAGTCCTTTCCACCTTCCACCTGTTCTTAATCACATTGGTCACACCATCTTACTTCTCTGCTTCAGCGACCGGTCTTCGTGACCAATCAGTAATCGTGAAACAGAACCTCTGAGTGACATCTCATTATCCTCACTGGCATCTTACAAAGCAAAGACATGTTCATTTGGCGTCCAGGAAAGACCAGCTACCAGGACCAGTGAACCACTGCACATTTTTCTGCAACTTTCCAGAAGACCAAACCAGAACCACATGGTAGGTATTTTTGTAAGAAACTACCCAGTGGAAGGTTTGGAATGATGTTCCAAAAAAACACCTACAACACTCACTGTCGTCAGCACTGTGAGTCGAGCTCAAACCTGCCTGTAAATGTCATGTAGGCTTAATGTTCTGTAGCATGTATTGACATTGAATGTAATTAGGTCAAACTTGAACTTCACTCCTCTGGGTGTTTTTAATTGATGAATGGTTACTTGAAATGTTACAGCGTCCTAACATCTCATGCATGAGCCCTGCTAATTAATTCAGAAATACTAATGTCGAATGGCATGTTATGCTTATACTGAATCCTATGATTGAAAGGTCAACTTCCCCAAATGGTCTTAATTTATCCAAATCAGCATATGTGTGTCTTTCAGTGTAAAAGTTGAAGGGAGGCCTAACAAATCAGTGTGGTGATTTCTGTAGCGCTGAGCTGAGCTGGGAGTAGTTGTTCAAGAGGCATGACCGCATCATTTCTGTTAGCGGCTTTCGGGTTGATTCGTCTGAAACATTG
Source organism: Sandelia bainsii (assembly GCA_032362345.1). Classification (NCBI taxonomy): domain Eukaryota; kingdom Metazoa; phylum Chordata; class Actinopteri; order Anabantiformes; family Anabantidae; genus Sandelia; species Sandelia bainsii. The sequence continues at coordinate 9,042,078 of JAUMHL010000013.1, forward strand.
ATGATCTCTAGCTTCCATGGCTCCTCTTGTGGACCTAACACAGATCAAACACAGTGTGGGCGTATTGATATTGGCCCGTGTATGTGTGAAAGAGGAAGCTGCTCCTGTCACCAGGGGAGAAGGGCAGCGTGTACAGTATGTGTTTCCATATGCGTGTATGTGTGACCGCAGAAGGATCTCCCTGGCTTCAGCTAAAAAGATCCTTCAGCGGGGGCACCCTCCCTTCCAAGCTTTCCGCTTCCTCGCCCCACACCCTCCAGATCTCCACCCAGGCCTCACTGGTCCTGTCTCCCAGGGATGGGCTGCTCTTCCAGGGCAGAGCTCGCTGATTGTTCCCCTGCGTGGACAGCCAAGGCAAGCAGCGCCTTGAATGCATTGAAGGTGTGTCTACATACTGCATTTCTGTTTGTTTTAAGCTTGCGTGCGCTTATATGTGTTTCTGCACATATGGGTGAGGGTTTGTTCACTCCCTGTAGTTCCCAGTGCGAGGAAAAGGACAAGGAAATGACCGTAATTTTCGTCACTAAGTGTGCAAATTCTTTAACCCCTGGCCCTTCCTATTGTTTCAGCAGCACACTATGATCTAAAGCAATGTAGCAAGTGTTTTCTTTAGGGAAATCTGATATGGATATGACTTCATAGTGTGTGTTTGTGTTTGTGCTTGATTGATGACTCATTCAATACATTTTCAGCTTTTGAGTTTGGAAAGTCTTGAGTCAAATTTCATTTTTCTTCCCTTATTTGTTTTGTTTCCCTTGTAGATTTCTTGAGGTGCAAAGACTTCAAAACTTATATTCTTCCTTAATTTAACTTTTTTTAGTAAAAATAATATTTAAAGCATCTTTGCAACCTGCCTTTTTCTCCCTCAGTGAATGCAATGCATGTGCAAGAGGTAGTGTACAGTACATGGCTGCAGACTGATGGATGATTCAAGTTCCTGTGTGTATGTTTTAGAAAAATCCAAAGGGGAAAAGAGGTGCTGTGAGACATTCACCTCTGCTCTCTCACATCATATGTGCTACCTTAAGGAGACTGCATGTGTGTCTATGTACTGCGAGTGTGCATGTGTGTTTCAGGCTGTGGGGAATCAAGCCGCTTAACATTCCACTTCTCCTGCCCATGGAAACCAAGGACAAACTTTATTTTTGCTCTGTGCTGTGTGACCACGCACAGAGGACACTTAATGAAAAAGGTCATTTTAAAATCATTCTCTACATTAAAAAAACAACAGTAAATATTACTTTTAAATCACTGAATGTTATAATTGCAATTTATAATTTGTAAATGTTTGTGGAATTTTCAGGACAAGTGTAAGTGGTTCTGTACACTGCATTTTATGAATTACTTTGGTCATTTAAGTGCATCTGTGCTGCATTAAGTATGGATAACAGAAAAAAGCAGACTTCCTATTATCCTCCCTCTGTCTATCAGCCATCCAGCCTGACAGTCTGCTAAGCTCTGTACACAAAGATGAGCGGGCATCAAAGCAGAAGCACTTTTTGTCTATAATAACAACACTGAGCAACGGAGCAAATCCCCCACATACTTTAAAAAAACTTTCCCGTTGACCATCTTGTCTTTTGATAACAGAACTGATGAGTGATCTCTGTGTGTGCACTTGCAGTGTTTACCAAGGGGGCTGACTGTTCACATGCTCCATCAGGTGATGTTCTGTATGTTGCCGGCTACCTGCTGTGCAGCTGCAGACTGTTTTGGACCAAAGGCCCCAGAATCTGAGGCGAAAGCACGCAACACAGTCTGGATTTATTTTGTGGGCAGTGGGAATAAACCCACAGCACAGGCTCCTTAAAATCATTTACACAAATCATGTGATAGAATAGACATACATAGAACTACAACATAGAGCAGTAGGTGCACAATAAACCAATGCAGACATATTACTGCAGATAAACACACACACATTGTGATTATTTTCGCTCAAAACTATAGCTACACTTGCAAAACCCTTATGGAGCTCTTAAATGTACATAAATGGACAAGTGTTTGTTTTAATGATGAGCAGTGATTCAGATGTGTGATACCCAGCTTGCTGATTTAATGCATTTTATTGTTGTATTGTGGGTAGTGTAGTTGCCAGGTTTTGACAAGGAAGAAAAATATTGTTCTGCTGCATTTATTTTCATCAGATTTTCTCCGAGTCAGAGTTCTACTTGACGGTCTAACGTGATGTAAAACTGGTTTTCTGTTTTTATAATTAGGCTGAATTAACTGAAGTCAGTTAGTCAAAGTTTGACAAAGTCAGTCACAAACAAGTGTTTTAGTTTAACACCATATGGGATGCAGGCTGCCTAATTCACCCCTCCAGGCAGAAATTAAGCAAATTACAGTCACATTCTCAACCTGTCCTTCACTACCACTGGTATCTAATTTCTGCTTTACTATTACTGATGTGCAAGTGATGAAAGATTCCACTTCAGTGGTAATACATCAACTCTCTATCGTAACATGCTGAAAAGGGTGTGTGAGGACACTGAAAGAAATATTTATGGGTGTGTATGAGCATCGTGAGAGCAAAATAATATGAACTGAAAAGATAAAGAAGAGTGTTTTGAGTAACTCTAGGGCTCTTTTTTGACACCCGCTGCTAATGAAATTGGAGAAGTTGGTTGGCACTACAGAGCGGTGTCTGGTTCTGTAGTCTGCTTTAATATCTAAAGAAATCTTTAAACACTATGTTTTAACTCAGTTTAAAAGAACTTATAACACTGAGGGTGGCAAATTAGAAAAGAGGGTTTAGCTGATGGGAGGGCTACAAACCTGGCAACCAAGGAAATAGCAAAATATTCCTTTTGAAGCACAATACCGAGCTTAAGGTATAACAAGCATTCCTGTGGGCATGTATGCATGCACATGCATCTTCACACACACTCTAAATTGTACCTGGGTTATTTGGTTGTGTGACCGAAGCCAGCAGCCAAAGAACATAGTAGCCTGTGTAGAAAGAGTAGTGTTTGATGAGTTGGTGTTTGTGTGTGTGTATACCTGATTGCAGGAGCATGAATAAGCATTTCGTGTTCATGCCTGAATCAGAGATCACACACGCTGGCAGTGCAGCACGGTGCAGCAGGTCATGAGTGTGTGTGTGTGTGGGCCCGGGCCCTCGGACAGCTGAATAATAATGTCAACGGGTTGATGTGGTGAGGCCTGTCATAAGAGCGCTGTAGGTTTGCACTGTCAGCTGTGCTTCATCAGGGAAACCCTCACCACCAAACCTCCCTTCTTCCTCCTCGGCTCCCGCTCTCCTCCTCCACCACCGATCTGTTTTCCAGCCGGCTCTTTTGCCCTGTGATTCTCCATCTGTTTCCCCTCGCCTCCACACTATCACCTTTCTCTTTCTTCCCCCCATTTTATCAGCTTTTTTCTGTCTCGCTGGTCACATTTCTAACACACACTCTCACTCTCTGACTTTTGTCTTTCAACAGATGTTAATTAAATGCTGGAACATCAGAATCTTCATCCTGATCCTCATTCTGCTTTGCACGTCTTTAACCACTGAACTCAGTACTTCGCTGTTATCCATTTCAACTTTTGTCAACTCCAGCATTGTTTGATGTGGCTTTTTTGATGCTTCCAACCTGCGGTGCTGACCCTGGGAGCTATATAGTCTTTTCTGGGACAACATCAGGGGAAGTGAAAGCCCCCAGTCCTAATTTCCCAGAGGATACCGTAGCCTGTTTTTCTCACGGTGGTCTGGGCTGAGCCGTAAGCTGGCACAGCTCGGCAAGGGTTGGCATGGGAAGTGGCTGACTGAACCCCACAAGGGATTCAAGCCAGTTCCATTTCCTGTCAAACATCCTCTCAGAGGAAAACAGCTCCAGGACATTAGAGTCACAGGGGGCAGAAAAGTAGAACTACTGGATTCACTAAACGTTTAATTTAATCTTCCTAAACCAACAGCATCTGATCTTTGTGAGTAACATACAGTCAGTAAAACAGTGTTTAAATGGATCACATGGACCATTGTTCCCACTGGGATGCAGAAAGTTTCCAGAAAATTGACCTTTACTTTACTAATGTGCAAAGAGACGACCTATCAGAGAACGTCGACACAATTCATACCAGAAAAACAACAAACCTCAGGGTCAGTGGTTTGATTCCTACTTCTTGAACAAGCCACTGAACTCAAAATCCTGAGCGCCTTAAATGCAGCAGCCACAGCAATTTCCCCATGGAGATTATAGAGAGTAAACAATGTGTTCTCCAGTCTTGTCAATGTGTAATCTTGCTGATAGGATCAGAAAATAACACATATTCTTCTAGAGGGCAAATAACGTGGTTTGCCATTTAATTTGTCTCAAGTTACCCTTGTTCTTGTAAGCCAATATGTTGGAGTCCTTCCTTCAGGTTTATTCGTGGTATTGTATTTTTCAAGGGCTCATATTCCACTGAGCAAAATACCTTTCTGTCAGATACCATCACACCACAAATTCTAATTGCTGATAACCTGAGGCGTCTTTATGTGTTCTCTCTACCAGGGTTAAATTACATATTTGCGGGGCATGCTCCACTATCTCCTACCACTGTCTGGCTCTCTGTCTACTAAGCTCATGGTTTCTGGGTGCAGGCCAGGCGAGGCGCAGGGCAGAGTTTGCCTCTGTGGTTTTCGGTCATGCATTCCCTCACACGACATTCCAGACAGATCTCCTTACATCCACACTTTTTGGAGTTTTTTCCCTCTCAGTCCTTCTTTCCTTTGTGTCCGAGAGCAGCATACCACAAAATCACTGGCTGCCACAAATAGACAGACTAACTTGTATCAGCAGCTGCATTAGGAAAAGTTTACATATTGAAAGTAACTGTGTACTCTTGGCTTTACTACTATATGTTTATGGGGTAACACATGAAAATCCAGACTAAGAAAGCCACCATTTCAAAGCTGTAAAACCTCAAATCACAACACAATTGCAGAAATTAAAAGCCTCATTTGGCGTAAAACTTTTCATATGTTGGTCATGTGTTGCTAACACTTGTACAAGGGAGCCACAGATTCACGAGGAAAGCCTTTTTTGGTTTTATGATGTGCTAATGTCGAGGAATGCTATTTGGCTGGCTATTACAAGCCTAGATAGGTAAGAGGCCCTTAAGTTCAGGAAAAGAGAAAAAACTCTAATAGAATGTGTAAGAAACAGGATGTCGTGCAAAGTCAAGTTTAAACTGATTGAGGATAGAGTCCAACCAGACTGTGTGCTGTATTGTAGGGTTCAGAGTAAAACTAGTAAGTGAGTTTGTAAGGGGTTATGTTTATTCCCCTGATGTGATACTTTATATTGAGGGCATTCATTTCAGTAAAGGCCATCAGCTAGGGGTTTTATCAAGAAAAAGAAGCCAAAACAGCTGTACTGTGACACTGCTGTTATGATAGATTTAGGGCCATAGAAGCACAGGGAACGTAAAATAATAATCTAAGGAACTTTTGTTGGATTAAGAGACTGCCAAACAGGCTTTCATATTGAACTTTCCAAAAGTTTCCTTGGCCTTAAGAAGTGCCATCACTTAGGTATGAAAAGTGCCAGAGTGCAACTGGTGCCTATTGTGTCTGGGGGCAATTCATCACAAGGGGAAGGTAATGAAAAGGCTGGAGGGGAAATGAGAGGTGGTTGGAAATCTAGCCAAGGCACAACGACCTGTAGACCAGACCACTAACTCAACACTATGTTCCTGTCTGTCAAAAAGTGTAAAACAGAGTCTGTGTGTGTGGCACGACTTTTACTTCTAGTTCCTTATTCATTCTATTATTATTATTCATTCCCTTTAAGCAATGTCAAAAAAACAAATTATTATTCCGTTTTATATGTTTGAAACTTGTACCTGATTATGCTAATTAAGCAGTGTAGCAGAGATATATGTTAATTAATTACCTTAAGAGGTACTGGAAGGCAAAGTTAGCTATCTCTAGACAAGCTGGGGTTTTTTTTTTCGTCTTTATGCTAAGCTAACTATCTCTTGGCTCCAGCGAATTTGACAACTCATAAAGAAACATGCTGAGAAAGCTACTGTACAATGCAACTTTTTTGGATCTAGCTACTAAAAAGTTGGAATAAATCTGCAACTACTTATACTACAGCTTTAAATAGAGAAATAGTTTAATTCAATTTGTACAGAACAAGCAATGCAATATGATCTGATATAATTTATTGTCACTGTGGAGACATTTTTCTTGAGCTAGTGCTGCCACAGAGCATTGTCACATATTAAGAAAAATATATAATACATACAGTATAAAACAACAAACCTCATACATACAAGTATTACACATCATAACATGTTAATACAGAGCCTAAACCTGACCTATTAAAGCAGCGTAATATACTGTAGGCTCAGAAATCCTGTTAAACCTAAATTAAAACTGTCTGTTATTACCCATTTAACAAAAATTGTGAACCATCACAGAGAAAACAGAACTGATTTACAACCCAAAATAATTCTGTGAGAAGCCTAAATTTACTAATGCTAAAGTCAATATCTGCTGTATATAATATAAAGCCTATAATCTGTACTGTTTTTGTATCTGAGCACAATATTGGAGTTTGCATGTTCTCCCCGTGTCTGCGTGAGTTCTCTCCAGTTACTCTGGCTTCCTCCCACCATCCAAACACATGCATGTTAGGTTAATTGGTGACTACGTGTGAATGGATGTTTGTCTCTATATGTCAGCCCTGCCATAGACTGGTGAACTGTCCAGGGTGTACTCTGCCTCTCACCCAGCTGGGATAGGCTCCCGTGACCCTTAAGAGGACAAGCATTTAAGATAATGGATGGATTAGTGTCGTCTATTAGTTTACAAAACGCATTGTGTGTATCCTTAAGGCCTAGGATATACTTTGGGTGCTTTCTCTTCCTCATTAAACTTTTGGAAAGCCAATTTTAATACTATTTAAATACTGCTAGCTTCTGATTATTTACCCTTGCGTACATGGTACATTCTCTATCACATTACTGACACAAGCAATAACAAATGTGTATATACCAATATACATAAACAGTTTAGACCCACTTATATAAAAAAGAAGCTCAGCAGTGGTCAGAAACTCCACAGGGTACCGTTAGGTTGCAGTGTGCCGCTTAACATATTGGTATTTGCCTGAGTGTTTCCATTGCACTCTTATGGTATGATGATGGTGAAGTGTTTTCTCCATACAACAGAGGATATGCTGCTCTCTCTATATTGCTTCTCTGATGTCAGTTGAGGATGTGTGCAGTGAGAGGCTGCTCCAGCAACAAAGGGTTTTATGATGCAGGCAACATGCAAGAGGTTACTTTTTTATTACGTGGCTTCTTTTGAAATGAAACACTTGGGCTTTTCATGAATCAAAACCCTGACTTGGATTAGGGCAAAAGGATAGAAACAGCACACAGGCTTTTATAAATGATGTCCCAGAAGGGGAGAATGAGGTTATAGCCTACAGTTGAATTGGACCAGAGGACTGGACCCTCCCTTCAGTCCTCAGAAATGTTTCCTTTGACTGTTGGCTGCTTTGACATATTATGATTATGCTCTAGGTCACAAATCTTATTTTTCTTCTTCTGTTCAGCTATGTCTTAAAATATGTCAGTAAAATATGCGAGGGATTAAAATGTCTCACAAACAGTCTAAAAAATTAGCGTTTGCTTTTGCCAAAAAAACTAAAAAACATAAACATAAGCTTCATTCCATGACACCACTACCCACCCCTCTTTTCTCAGCTCTCCTTACAATTTTTTTTTTCCCAGAAGTGTGTTGACACACTGGAGTCGTGTTCTAGCTGCAAGACCAAAGTCCCTTTGTTTACCACTCAGGAATCCCAGTGTGTCATTACAAGACCTTCTACGCTGTCAGCTTCCTCTCATCCTCCTAATAAATAAGTGGTTGTTGAAAGCTAGAGGGTGTTATAAAGGATTCTCAGCACTTGTTTCTTCAGATACGGACTTGTAAATGTGTTACCATGAGCAAATAGTGTAGCTTCTGAGCCAGTTTACAGGTGTAGGAGAGTTTCCTTTTGACAGAAGCAAACATGCTCTTTTCATTGTCATAGTAACAAATCATTTAAACTAGGAAGAGAAAACATATGCAACAACAATATTCGGCTGGGCACAGTATCCTCTTTTGGCAGTGCTATTATGACCATATATATATTTATTACTTAGTCTCTTTATTAGAATACAACTAGAAAATATATGCACAGTATTAAAAAACACAACAGCATTAAAAAAGCCTTTGGCTAAAGTGACAAATATTTAGTGTGACCTCTGTAGAGGAATCTGGAGGTGTCAAGGACAAAAATAGGAGTGGAAGACCTGTCAAAATCTGATGAAAAGTTTCTCATCTTCTCACCAGAAGACGTCCAGTAAGGACCTGACTCAGCATCTGGCAGCATCGTCTGGACACCAAGTTGATCCTTCCATAGCCTGAAAAAAACCTGATCAGGAATGGTCTTTGTGGAAGGAGAGCAGCCAAGAAACCACTTTTTGTGTTTCTAGTTGTTCTAATGTAGAAACTGAGAAATAAATATATACGGCCATCATAGCAACACTGAAAATCCAATAGTGGCCTAAGACTTTGGCACATTACTGTGTATCATCTAGTTCGGCACAATTAAGATAGGGTTAGGTAAATGGCAAAATAGTCTAGTGCTGGAGGTGCTGCAGCATTCCACCCCCTCCATCATGTGGGCCGACACAGCTTATTTATCTAGTTTGTGCATTAACACTGTGCTTGAAATAAGTTACTACTGCATTAAGGACTGTATGCTTACAGATGAGCGTGTGCTGGCCTAAGCCGTAACCCAAGGAAGCACCTGTAAGTGCTCAGGTTCTTGTTCGCTCCTCACTCTTGGTGACAGTGTCAGACTAAACTGTCAGATAAAGAGCATGTCAGACCGTAGTAAACACTCAGAGCAAAGATGCCTGGAATGCATTTCCCTCTGTCAGAGGGGAAAAGGGTGGGGGTATAATTACACCGAAAATGACTCTACATCTCAGTTTAATATTACACTAATTACAGCTGACAGTTAGCACAGATTCATGTGTTGCTTGAGGGGATTTTTTGGTTCTTCAACGCTGAATATGTTTTTATCCACCCATTTTTTTAAATAGCACACTGACGGGAACCAATGAAAGAATATGGATCTGTTTTTGTCCATCCATCCTAAGCGACATCATCAATGCTACTAATTAAATTCAGAGGAATGCTGTTTCTCATCCCTGGTTGTAGTTTTAAAATGACACACTGTTACTGTGGATTATTCAGAGGCTCACATATTTGCTATTGTCTTCCCAAACACCTTCTGTTTTTATCTGAAAACAGCTAGAAGCAATCAAGCATCAAGCTAAACAGAACAATTACTGTTAATTTCAGGACTCTGGTTGTAGTGTGGTAAAGATGGACATAACTTTTATATCCACTGCATGAAGGAAACTATTTAACCACACACTAATTGTCATGTTTTTCCCTTTGTCTATCCTCCTCTTTGCCTTTTTATTGACCAACATAGTTTGTGTGCACATTTCCCTTCCTTCTGCCTCTCTGACCACAGAACTGTGCCAAATACATTTCTGCATCACTGTCTGACCATCCTAATTCCAGCTCTGTGACCCTAAACAACCACGAACCAGTGCAAAATAACATGAAAACATAGAGGCTGAGCAAGAACATTACTGGTTCTTGCAGTGCCAGAGAATTTTAAGGGCTTTGCAGTAATGAGTAACTTGTTCATTTTGGTATGAAGCTTCCCAGTAATGAATGCCTTGCACCAAGGCTGGGATAAAAGAATTATTAAGTGTTAAAAAGAAAGTTGGTATGAGGAACAGTAGCTAACAGGTTATCCAGCAGCAGCTATTTACTGTGTCAAGAAACAGTCGTCATGTGAAAAATTAGCCTCTTTGCACAAGTTTAGTTGATCAAGCACTTTGTTGCACAAAAGTCTATAACCTCTGCTTTAGTGACTGGGAAAGTCCCAAATAATTTCATGTTGACACAACGTAACATGATTATACAGGATACCAACTCAGAGAAGAGGTCACATAATGTAGTCGTGCTGGAATGAGACAGTAATCTGAAGAGGCAGACAGAGCAGAGGGCACAGCATGGATGAAGTCTTCTTTTTCAGCTTTGATACACTTGACAAAACACTAAGGAAGCTCATCATAAAAACTCATATTAAACACCTCACCTTCTTGTGCATATTTTCATATTTCTTTATATGTATACTGATGTAATTCACTTACAAGTCCACCTGTACAATCTAATGCAATCCAATACAGCAGCTCTGCCACAGATTCTACTTTTAGGTCATGATTTTGTTATGTTTATTATTGAGGTCATAGTGGATGGTGGAGTCGTGCTGGAGTATTATAATAAGGTGTTGCAAATGTTTTGGCCACCATAAACACCTCTTAATATAATGCAGTCCAGTGTGACTCCACTACCCACTGTTGGGTTGTGTTAGATTGTACAGGTGAGAAGAGAATTAGACTACATAGCCAGGAAGGGAGATGCAGAGGTTTTGATGGGGCCCTGCACTCGGAATGACAGACTGCTTTGGCTTCTATCATCCAGCATCTCCTTCTTTCTCATTCTCTCTCCCAGAAGACCACTGAGGTGAAGCAAATACAGTCCTAATTGGGGTTTTACAATCACGTACACAGTGTGTAGTATGCACACACAAACACACCAAACACTTCAGGTAGCACATATTATAAATGGTAAGTTACAGTACTGGAAACACCTGGATTCCAGTATGTGTGTGCCTTGTTGTTACAGTTCAAACTCTAAACACACAACAATGTTGTAAACCTGAGTTTAATTAAGCACAGACAGCTTAAAGCTGCAGGGGGCTCATCATATCTATCTATATCATCTAAATGATAGAAAGCTAACCATGCAAGGTAATGTGGATAACTTGATAAAGAAAGTGTTTGTCATGTTGTGTGTACAGCAGCTGCCACAGCACAAAAACGTTTTCTTTGACAGCGAGAAATTGATTAAAAATAAAATAAATCAACTTGATGTTAATATTTTCAGTTAATACAACATGCTCATACACATCTCAGACAGCCTATTCCAATTCCAGCAAAATCTCTGCCTGAACATAAAGTGCAATTTACTCATAGTCCATCTTTGTTTAAATATAACCCTGTGTGAAGTAAGGCTCAAGCCAGTCTTTGCTCACATTCACATGTACTGGCTTCTTAGAGCTGTGGAGTAACCAAACCAAGGACCATCTACCTGCAAAACTGTGAGTGCACACTGTTCACAGAGCACCTTAAGGTTACCTGTTACCTGAAAAAACAACCTCAGTGGACACATTACTTATTGCTTGATTGTAGTCACATCCAATGGTTATGCTGCAGGATAAATACTGTTGCTGTGTGAACAGTCTGTCCTTTTGTGAAGGCAGTTGGCTGGACTGACAGTAATCTGCAGGTGGGGTGACGACAATGCAAAGCGTGACCTGTCACTTACATTCCAATTGTCAGCTGGTGTATACAGAGTGAAAAAGTGAGAAGTCACGAGCAATTCAAAAAGACGAAAAAAATCCCCAGCTGAGAAGAGACGACAACAGAGAATGACACACCCACCAGCACAGGTTAACTGGGACGTTTTGCCAATGTGAAGAGATACTCCATTGTAATAGACAATAAAACTAAATTTTTTGAATTGTAAATTTCAGTTCAGTAGAGCCCCAGAATAAAAATATATACCCAAATTATGCATAACATGGCCTATTTAAACATCCCACATTTACTGAACTCCCCTCATGTACAGTACAAGCTTTTGGTGCCATCTGCCAACATTATATACACTACTCACAAAAAGTTAGGGATATTCGGCTTTCGAGTGAAATTTCAGGATGAACCTAAAATGCACTATAA
>JAUMHL010000013.1:9055037-9065698 GCA_032362345.1 Sandelia bainsii
AGTGTGAACTTTTTACGTTTTCCATAAATTTCACCCGAAAGTCAAATATCCCTAACTTTTTGTGAGTAGTGTATGTTCACGTGTCCATTGAAAGATCATTACACAAGCTGTTCCAAGCATCCTTCCTCTATAAAGGCTGCCACGAGGCTGTTAGCTCCTCCCTCATTATCCAATACACCTGTGATGTCTTCAGTATCAAGAGATTAGTTTAGCCGTCCTCCAGGACAGGACAAAAGTTGAAGAGTCATTCTAAGTCTACAAGCTCCAAGGGTGAGTGTGAGATTTTTGTTTTCTTAATAAATATCCGTGTTTGTTTTATTAATGTTTTATCAAAGTTGGCATGGAATCGTAGCAAACAAATACAAATTGAGCACACCTAAACGCTAGAGGCTTATGTGCTCCTCCCACGCTGACTTATGTGTATTTTTTATGGCTCTTTGGGAAAACATTCTTCCCGCACTGACTGATTTCCATGGCTCAACACCTGAGAAGACTTCAGAGAGAACAGTGTCAAGTTACCACAGGTAGGTGCTTCTATATGCACTATGCAGGTGTGTGTGTGTGTGTGAATGTGTTTCTGTGACAGAAATATGATACATTAAGACAACTAAATGAGACGGGCAGAGATGAAATGATGACTCAAGTTTGCAGCAAGTGTATGTATATATATATATGTAATACAAACACAGAAAAAACATACTTGGCTGAGGTACAGAAAGAACTTCTTTCTTTCTGTCATTTACCTTGGTCTTTGTCTTGCAGTGTGTGAAACATACTGCCAACTACAAAAAGCTGAGTCATTGTCAACACAAAGACATAGTCTGCATTACACAACTTAGCAGTTTATTTGGCTTTGACTGTATTTCTTGCCTGTCTCTGCACGTGTTACTTATGATAATAACCTTTCTTTATCATATAGCCCTTAGCAAAGTTAATCAGGTTTTTTTATTCCCTGTCTGTCCCACTTTTACTGTTTGTTGTAGTCATATGACTTCCACAGAAAGAAAAAAAAAAAAAGATGTGTAAGATTAATCAACAGGAAATATGATCCAGTTAAGTTAAAATAAAAACCTCAAAATAGACTAATGAAGTTCAAGGTGACATATCACCATTAGTCATGAATCCAGCTTTATTTAATATAAAATTGTAGAAATTGTAGAAGCTATAGAAATGTGAGCTGTAAAAAAAATTTTTTGACAACAATATGAGACTACTGCATGCAACAAATGTTAAAAAGATAAACAGTAATAAACATAAAATAATAAAAAGCAATAAATAAAATAGATAAAAACCAATAAAATGCAACAAGTATAACGATAAAAAGCCAAAATTCTAGACAAATATGTCAATAAATCTGAATCAACTTCACACCACAGAATCCCTCGCTGTTTTCCCCCATGGAGTTTAAATGAAAACAGATCAAAATTCAGTGGTGATTTTATAGCATTAGTATACGCGCCCTTTGTTTTTGTATGAAATGTTCTGAAAAATAGCCTTCACGTTGCAGAGAAACCATGTCACCCTGTCAGAAAGATGGATTATGGGTTTATGGGTAGACATGACTGCTACACTATATACAGGCTACAGTTCACACACTTAAGTCTTTTACCCACCTGAAGACCTACTTCACCTCTCTGTGCTACAATAGCGTGATGTCATTTCTGTTACGGCACGTGTGTTTTATTTGTGGTCCCCATTTAGCTGCACAGTCTTCTGTAAAGACTGCCATAGCCGACCACAGATGTTTCCAACCCTTTCTTGTGATGTGACCACAGTGCTGAAGCAGCTACTTGGATTTGGCAAATGCAGTTTTCTTTCATCACGGTGTGGTGTGCCTTTGGCCTGTGTTGAAGACTCTGCCCCTTTTGATGGGTTTTTGGCAGGAGACTTGAACGGAATAACTGGAACCAGTAACATGGGCCCAGTTTTTCCCCAATATCATTGGACACTCACCAGCATCCTTTTGGTTCCACTGTATGTCTGTAGGACCAGGGTAAACCTGATGCTAAGATGTGTTTATGAACTACAACTGTGCACAAATTAGCAAATGTAGCTGCAGAGGGCTGGGTGGGCTAAAGAAATCTGTTCCAGAAAATTTATTGTTTTGTGTCATCCTGCTATCATGGAACTAGCATGTGGTCTCCTCATTAGAAACATGTGTGTCAGGATGCTATCTACAACAGTTAGCTAGAACTTATTCATATCTCAGCAAAAATAATTGGCTTATTGTAGGATTTTTGCTGTATCTGTGCAGAATAACAGAACGGCCAAATCATTAAAAAATATGTACAGTGTATGCAATATGCAATCACCAACATCAGTCAGTATTGTAGCTAGGACATGGCTGAGCTCAAGACTTCAGAGGCCTTGAGTCCAACCCCACCTTCACCCTAGCCCGTATTCTCTTGATCATATTTTTAAATAATGGGTACCTAGGGTACAGTACTGGGAAACAAAACTGAGATTTGGGCAAAATGTAAAATTTGGGCAAATTTGATTTTCTATCAAGCCTTTAAAGTACTTGGTTGTGATTAGGTAGAGATTAAAGTAATATATTATGATATAATAGTATATTTACTGGAGATACTACCAAAACTATGAGGGTACAGTAACGTAAAGAAATGGGCCCCTTCACAAATCACCAGTGGAGCGATGTGGCCCTCGGAGCCCCTTGACCAAAGTGCTTGACCTCAGTTAAGTCTTTCGGCACCCAAGCGTATGAAAGCTTGTCAGAGAGAGCTGCCAAGTCAGCAATGAACACAGTAAGGAAATAATCAAATCAGGGTATAATGGAAGCGATGGCCTGTAATGAGATAATTACATAGCAGGTACCCCACAACGCTGTCATGTGCACACCAGTGGAGATATGTAGGGTACTAGTCACTGATAATTAATCACATTATTATTTTTGTCAGGAGTATTTCTATTTGTGGTCAGTGTTGGTGGAAGGGGGGCTTAATATTTGGTGTTTTGAGACCATCCAGTGCTGCATTCCTCCATGGGGCAACCTCAGCCTGGGGTGTTAAGGTCTGAGGGCCTCAGCCAGATTAGGTGGTTTTAATCATGACACAGCTGACTTGCTGGCTGAAGGCTCGACTTCCACACACACTTTCATTCTTCTTTTGCTAAATTTTTTTAACCCCTCAAATGTATGCACCATTGTTTGGTATGAGTTCAGCTGTCTCCAACATTATATGCTGTGTATAATATATTGTAATACTGTATATTATCTATTATATTTCTGTTGCAGCAATATTTAGTTGAAATTCGTAGTTATCACATTGGCAAAGCAAGATGTTAAAATTGGTTTAAACTGAACACCGCTGTTACTTGCTGTAACTTAAGAGTTGATAAGTTATTGTTGTTAAGTTATTAGAACACCCCAATCCCACCCCCCCACTTATAAAAGTCCCATGATACTGTCATTCAGCCGCTGGCTCAGGCTCAGTGAACAACAGGAATTCAGGTTTGTTTAGTTTGCCTAGATTTGCCCGAGAGCCTGGATCGTCATAGGCAAAGGCTGGATGGGTGAGATCGCAGCAGGGTTGTAAAATGATCAGAACGAACAGGTTCTTAATTATTCCAGCTTGATTAGGTGCTACATTGAAAACATAGAGAGAACTCAGATCTACATAAACAAAGGTAAGTTTAGCATTACGGACAGCCTTAGTAGTCTTTCTTGAGAATCATATTCTGTTTATTATTATGTTTGCATACTTTTGTATATTTAGTACCTCTTAGACAAATGATCATAATATCTTTGCGGACTAGAAAACACGAGGCTCATTTCAAACTATATCACATCTCAGGAAGCAAGACTTCAAATCAAGCAGGTCTCAGTTTAAATGTATTTAGTACATCAGTCAAGGCAAGCTTTTAAAACTCTTTGTAGGCTTCCTAAACAGCACTTTAACTGTCTTTTGTAGCAATAAGATGACACATAGGTACAATCTATGTACTAGACTTGCAGACATTTGGTTTATTGATTGCGATACTAATTAAGGTGCCAAAATCTGGATACAAAAGCAAAATAAAATTTACCATGGAGACAGCAGCCACACTGTCACTGTTTTTTATAAATCACAACATTAAAGGTAGATTTTGTTTGAATTCTGGAAACTGATTCAAACATGATGTACTTCACTCACCCTTTGCATGTGTGATGGTTGTGTTGGCTGAAATATTTAACTAGTAACATGGCAGTTTTGAAATACTCACATTAGATGAAAGTATTGATACCGCTGTCAACTCTCTGTTATGAATGGATTACTGAACAGGCCTACTGGGCTCAGGCTCAGTTGAGGTGACCCTCAACGAGGACCCTCTGACCCCTCATTGAGGGTGACCTCTGATTTCAACTCACTGTTAGAAAATGTCAATTGGAAATTATCAGAGAAGGAAGGAAATTCACAAACTGACAGAGTCATAAATGATCTTAAATTTCCAGTGAAGCCCACAAATCTCTGACAGCAGCACTAACACCTCGTGGGACTACCCAATGTGGTTAAAGGGTTCATACAGGGAATTGCCCCTCAAAAGAGTCCCATAAACTATCCAGGAAAGATTATCAGCAGCAAATATTTGGCCTACCACAAGCCTCAGGGGAGGCCTGTATAGTGTGGACATAAGACCAGAGGTTACATTTAAGTGACTCCTCTTTGACAAGGTATGTTTTTAAGAGAAGCTGGAAAAAAAGGGGGGGCAGCCCACAGGAATGTTTACCCATTTAGGACATGGGAAGCAGAGTATAGGAAGGAGGTAAGGAGTTAGAGGTCTGATGCTGATCCCATCAGCACCTCCTATTTCATGGGATTCAAACATAGCAAGAAGGCCGCTCTAAATTCTGTTTGACCTGAAGGTTGAGGTTGCAGATTAACGTGTCTGGACTGAGTGCACAAAAAATGTGAATCCTCCTCCAAATAATGTATTACATGAATCTTTCTGGTCTGATAGTTTGCAGACTGTAATCAAATAGATGACCTTATGTTGGCAAACACTGGGGGTTAAAGAAAACCTGACAAGTAACCCATGATCAATGATTTCACTCAATTCAAGTCAATAAATACTTTGTTAAGCTGTTGAAATGTATCTAGGCCTGCTTTTAATTTTATATATAAAAATGAATATAAGTAGGAGTGCAGCTTTTACTGATGATCTTACTTATTTTCTTTCTGAGAACAACATGACATCTGTGCATTAAGTATGTAGCTGGAACAAGAATGTAGTTAGCCTAGGTCAGCATAGATACTCAAAGCAGTAACCATCTCTCTAAGCCAACAATGATCCTAACCAAGCTTTGTGTAACCCCGTCACCTTAGACACATGGCCTTTGCACAGGTTAACTTACCATAAATGGAGTGGGCAGGTGTTCGATATCTTTTTTGCTGACCCTGTGTCAGGCGACATCACCGCTGGACAGCATAATGAACCCGAGGCCAGATCAGTATGATCTTTTTAACCATGGCTTCAACCTGACCTGCAACCTATCTGAGATTTAAGGACTTCAATATCCTCAATTCATTTAACGTGACTTGGTCTATGATGCTTGATGCCAACAGTGAACCACGGTCTAAAGATTTAATACTGGTGAATATAGCTTGAATGGATTACTTTAAATCTCACTTTTAAGTTTTGATGTCTAACACCTGACCTTGATTTGGGCTCATAACTTTTTGAGACTTTAGTTTATTTGCCTTTGGTTGATTGTGTGTGAATAACGAAGCCCTTGCTGGTGCTAAGTGTGTAATATGAGCAGCTCTTGTACTGTGTGTGGTATTAGTACATTTGCATGTGTTTTGCTCTCTGTTTGTGTCATAGACTCTCAGCACAGGTGTCGTAATCAAAGCTGAATTTCTCCACTGTCTTTAACACACTGCTGTGCTGCTTCCTATCGAAAGTTTTGAAAAACTTTCAGTTATACAACAGGAAACATGGAGGCTGGAATGTTTCACAATACCTACCACTGTATATCGGTGGCCCACTGCCCTGGATACCAGACACCAATAAAAGTAGCCATAAAACATGCAGAAATTGCGTACAGCTACGCCTGGCCTGAGTTACACACCGTGGCACCACGTTTACAGCAGCTACAGGTTTGTCAGGATGGAACAATGGCAACAGTATTGAAGGGCCCTTAATGCTGGAGTTTTATTTGGTCCCTGGGAAACAAATCAGAGGAGGCATTTGGACAGAAGATATGCAAGTCGTATGTTTGTGTTGAGAATTTATGTATATGATTGCTAGACTCTTTAACACTTTCTGACTCTTGACCTTTGACTTTTTGCTTTCCTTGGGGAATTTTCTGTACTAATGAGGGAGACTGAAGTAAACTGTGACATAAATTCATATTAGAACGTAATTGCAGACTTAAGCTGTATATGGAAATTGTCTTTTATATAACTCTGTAGTAGGAGTAGGATATGTGACTGTGGTGTTTGTGATTTTGTTACGTTTTGCTGCTCTGGGTTGCAGAATTTAAAGCAACTTACAAGACAAATATTTGCTTCTAATTATCCTTATATGTATACTTATGTTCTGTGCTTAGCTAAATCAAGTGAAAGATATAAAAATTGTCAGTTTTTAGTAAAGGATTATAAGTTGGCTAGAATTGTCATTCTAAAAGTTACCACTCCTACATTTCTGGAGACTTGGATATGCACCCAGGGCTATATGCTGAAAAACAGGGTCACGCCAAGAAGCTGGTGTTTTTTATGTGGATGTGGTGTGTGAGTGTCTGTGTGTTAAGTATAAATACTTTTGTGTAATCTTTGCCTTTTCTAATGTTATGTGACATATTTAACACTTGTTGAATGTTCTCTAATCATAAACCGTTATCAACATAACAGATAATAATAATAAGGGGCCATAAAGCACAAAGCAGTAGACATCTTGTCCTGTTTGCAATGTAGTAAACGCTACAACTACCTTTACCTACTCACTACCTTTGTGTGAACTGACAGAGAACAGAGAAACACTGATCTAATTAATGTTATTTCTCCTACTCAGATAAGCAAACATAAAGCTAGTGAGTCAGTAGTGACTTGAGTAGTTGTGTTTAGTGAATTATAAATCTGTAGTAGTGTGTGAGTGTATGGATGTAGAGTACAAACTGCAGACAAAGCGTGATGTTTACTAGTGGGCCAGTGGAAGAGACTGGGGGAATTGTGCAGATCTAATTCATAGAGTTGTGAGCCTCACTCAGGTGTACTGCATCACTGACAAGGACATGTAGACTTCCAGGAAGAAAGGGAAAACCACAGGCAACCAGAGAAGACAAGATCAAGCCAACCATGAGGCTGTCATACAGAACACAACAGTAAATGAATTGTTGCTACTTTGTGGTGACTGCATACAGTATATCCATAGGTCAGAGAAAAATGTTCTCCACTGTTGTTTGTGATTTATACACATAGTAATGTGACCTATTATGTCTAAGCAGTGGAATGTCATTTTCTGAATGAAGTCTTTGGAGCAGTGTGTTAGCTGGACACTGGAGTTTGTTTTTTTTACTGTGGCTATAAATGCTAATTGAGCACCGGCAATGACACAGCCTAGTAAACATGCTGAGAGCTGCTGGAGGTGGTCAAAATGGTTAAAATGGCCAGACTAATTGCTGGACATAGTCTACAATATGAGGCTGAACCATGGTGTCTCAGATTTCACCAGTGTCCTATAACCCAGTAATTTTGGATTTGCTTAAACAATGTACTGTATCTATACACACCCTGCTGCCATGTGACTGGCATTGCTATAGAATCCCAAACACAACACAAATGTAGTAAACTACATGCACATGTGCATAATTTATTGAATAACAGTGTGCAACTCAGTCAGTATGTTAATGTCTGCACATCTTGATATTTATTTAGTTATTTATTTATTTAGTTAGTTAGCTAGTTATTATGGGGAATGGTATAGAGCAGTGTTTCTCAACTGGTGGGTCGTGAACCCGTTTTCAGTGGGTCGCGGGCCTTTGTCTGGGCAAAAAAAATGTTAAGAAAAAATTAACAGAGTGCTGTCTGTTCACACTCCTTAACAGTAGGTGGCGATAATGCCCTGTAATGCGAGTTGACAACCGCCGTTTCACACCATAGAAGAAGACCCGCAAACTTTGTTTACATATGCTAATTGAGTATGGTGAAACGCAGGTACGACACAGAATATATTAGATATGGTTTTTCTTATATTGACGACAAAGGAGGACAAAAACCTCAGTGTGTTTTGTGCAGTGAGGTTTTGGCATGTGAAAGCACGAAGCCGTCAAAACTGAAGCGGCATTTGGAAACAAAACACCATTCTCTCAAAGATAAACTTGTTGAGTACTTCAGAAGACGACTTCAAGACCTGAGGACATCACAAAAGTGTCTTACTTCTTCGTGCTCGAAGCAAGAACAGGCACTCCGTGCATCTTACCTGGTAGCACATCGTATTGCGAAGTTAAAGAAGCCCCACACCATTGCAGAGGACCTCATCTTACCCGCTGCTATGGACATGGTCAGAGAGATGTTGGATCAGTCCTCTGCGGATAAACTAAAAACTATACCTCTGTCAAATGACACTATTAGTAGGCGAATTGAAGACATGTCAGATGACATCAAACAACAGACCACAGCTCGCATTAAAGCAAGTGGTCATTTTGCCTTACAAATGGACGAATCCACAGACTTAACAAACAAAGCAGTTTTACTCGTTTATGTGAGACGTGTGGCACGGGGACTTACAGGAACAATTTCTCTGCACAAGATAGCTCCCTGCTACTACGACTGCAGAGGACATTTACAGCTCTGTGGATTTGTATTTGAGTTCAGTGGGCCTAAGCTGATACATGTGCGTCGGTATCACAACTGATGGCGCTGCCTCCATGACAGGAAAAAACTCGGGGGTCGTGAGGAGAATACTTGAGAAAGCTCCGAATGCAACATGGAACCATTGTTTTTTACATCCGGAGGCCCTGGCAGCAAAGGATATGGTACCAGTGCTTCATGGAACATTAAAAGATGTCATCCAAGTGGTAAACTACATTAAACGGAGTGCAAAGAACGACCGGTGTTTTCAGAAACTGTGCCAAGATCTTGGTAGTGAGCATGTACAGGTGTTGTATCATGCCAATGTACGGTGGCTTTCGAGGGGAAAGGTACTGTCCCGTTTTTATGAACTACGAGCTGAAATCGCAGCTTTTCTTACCTAGAACAATTCGCCTCTTGCCGACCTGTTTAGCAACAGTGTGTGGCTCGCACACGTTGCTTACGTTGCTGATGTGTTTGAACAATTAAACACATTAAATGTGTCTGTCCAGGGGAGGGGGCACAACATTTTTGAAAAGTATGACAAATTCAATGCTTTCAAAAAAAAGATCTCCTTGTGGACAAGTCATGTTTCAAAAAACCGACTCAACATGTTCCCCAATGCCTTTCATGAGGGACAGCAACTGGATGCGACAGGAAGAAATGTAATGAAGAAAACGATCACGACACATCTGAATAAATTTCTAGAGCGGTTTAATGACTACTTTCCCGAGAAACAGATGGATGACGACTGGATACGCAACCCATTTGGAATCAACATGGAAAGCGCCACGTTGCCAAGCAACGAAGAGAGTCAGCTGGTGGAGCTATCATGTGACCGCACGCTAAAAAAGAAATTCATGGAGGTAAGCCTCTCCCAGTTTTGGTGCAGCACTGTGATGAGCGAGTATCCTTGTCTTGCCACTCGAGCTGTAAAAATCCTGCTACCATTCAGCACCATCTCTATCACTATCTCTGTGAGTGTGGCTTCTCAGCTTCTTCAGCTGAAGACAAAAAACAGAAACAGACTGGACATTGAGCATGACCTCAGAGTTGCTTTGTCTCCAGACTTTGAGACTCTTGTCAGGAGCAAAAAAACATGCCCAGTTCTCCCATTAATTCCTCCAAACTCAGTTCTAAAGTGTCAGTATTACACCTAAGGTGGAATGAGTGTTGCTTCATTTTCTTCAAAGCACAATGTTCAGCATTTACCTACTGATAAGCATCTCCACTTGCTGGTCATTTTGGTTTATCATTAGGTTTATCGGGTGTTTTGTGTTGGCATACTGTGATATTCTATTTTACTATCTCAGGTTCAAACTGCACCATCTTTTCATTCAATAAATTTTAAAAGTGACCCAAAGAAAATTTTGGGTCGCGACTTGTCATTAAGGGGTCATGATGGGTCCCAAAGCCAGACCAGTTGAGAACCACTGGTATAGAGGGGATACGTATGGCAAGCGAATTTAACATTTAACAGTCTTCAGTCGAATATCCGTAATTACATTTCAGATAGTAAAAAAATTACAGTGTGACTAGTCAAAATGAAAATTCAAGATATCTGTAACTGCATTCTGACTAGTAAGAAAGACAGTTTTAGATATCTAACATTACATTTCGACTAGTCACAATTCTATTTCGGATATCCGAAATGACATCGGTTAAGTCAGTCACGTGACTTTTGGATATCAAATGACGTCACCGTCGTCATTGCACGGTTTTAACATTTATTAGATCGACAGAATTCACATATCTACTTTTACATTCGGACTAGTTTTAATTCAAATTTAAGATATCTACGGTTACATTTCGACTAGTCAAAAGTTGAATTAAAGATATCTGTAAATACATTTTGACTAGTCAGAATGTTCCATTGAC
>JAUMHL010000013.1:9065798-9154079 GCA_032362345.1 Sandelia bainsii
TGAATGCTGCTAGAAACGTTAGAAACTGTCTGACTTCATAGCGGACTTTCAGCCACTCCCCCTGCTGCGGCCGCCTGTTCTCGTCTCTTTTCCAGGCGAGATGCAGTTCATCTTAAACGAGTTTATAGATGAGGGACGTGTGTCCTTAGCGTGATGACATCACAATCGGAGGTGGACCCAGAGCAGCAGGAGAAGGAATAGAAATGTGATCTTGTTTCCTGTCACAAACTGTCATACATGTTGAAGTAGCACTGATATTTTTTGTTTTATTTTAATTTATTATCATTTGAACATAAGCCAAACATGTAAAATAATAACAAAAGAAATAGTTATAAAACTGTTTTTTTTTTGGCTGTTTCGTAATTAAAATACCCATGTGGTGTATTTCGTAACCTCTTCATTTGTGCTACACGTCCACGCACCGGACCCGAGCCGAACATAGTCCCGCTGGAAATTTGGATCGAGGCGGTCCACTGGGCAGCAGCCCCGCGCGGAACAGACCATTTGACCTCCCGGACAGGGGGGTGGTCGCGCTGTAGAGAACTAAAGGAACCGCACAGGTAGGCTGTGTAATGCCGAAATCGCTGCAAATAGTCCTTTCATAGCACTTATGAGTCGAAGATTAATTTACAGTGTCGGCAGAGGTATTGTAGGCATCTTGGAGAGAGCGTCGTGAGGTTTCACGGCGCCTCTGCTGTTACATTATCCTGAAAACGTTACATGTGTAGCGGACAGTTTAGAGATAACGGAACCTACAAATTAGCCACGTTTTACTACAATGTTATCTTTGTGTTTGTCGTTTAGTTTCGTCAGCGTCGGTCATAGAGAGGTGGCTCAGCAAAGCCTTGTTATATCAGTATCGTGTGGTCACATGGCACAGCAGGGGCCAGTGAGGAGGAGAAGGAAGAGAAACATAATGACTGAGGTCATGTGTCTCACATATTCATCTGCAATTCCTGCTGTTTCAAGTTACTGCTATGATTAAAACATTTGCAATCAAAGCAATAAAAAACACCAGCAACAATAACGTTGTGATATGGTGATATATAAATATTAGTAAAGTAATTTGGAGTAGCACTATGTAAAATCTATGATAGCCTGCTCATATATACATTATATATGGTGTGTGTGTGGATATACATTTTATATATAGTTTTATCAGGATTGTAGATGTTAGGTTTCACGCAGTCATATGAGTGAAAAAGTGGCAGATTGATACAGTGAAACCAACAAATTTGGTCCTTGAGTGAGCTGCAGAGCACAGATAAAGAGCGCACACACCCACAGAAGTTTGTCCTTCAGTGTTACTGCACAGATAAGTGAGGCTGTTGAATTATTCTCTATTCAGCTCTAGCTGTGAACATGTGAGTGAACATTGCTTTGTTGGGCTGATCTTTCGTTTCTCTCTTCCAAACTTTTCCTTATAATTGTCGGCGTTTTCTTTCTGCAGGGGTGTGCGTGTCTCTGCCTGAACTAGTCATGGCAGACCAGCTTCCTCCACAACAAGGTGACCCGCTGCTGAACAAGCTCCGCCAAGGGAACGTCCCCAGCGGGAAAGAAGCTACCAAAGACAGCCTGCATGACAGAGGCCAGTGGGCTAGCAAGGCAGAGTTTCTCCTGGCCGTGGCAGGGCAGATCATCGGCCTGGGCAACGTCTGGAGGTTTCCTTACCTCTGCTACAAAAATGGAGGAGGTAAAGTTGTGTGACAGAATAGAGAGCAAGAGGGAGGAAGTTTGAATATAAAAGTAAAAAAATAGTAATTCTGTTAATTCTATCTTTGTCTCCCCTCTCTTAGCTCTCTGTCATCTACCCATATCTTTTTCTCTCTTCTATACTCATATTGTAAAGATAGGTGTGACATTTTCAAGGACTATTTTTAGAATTCAAAGTACAATGAAAACTGGGGTAAAAGATGTTTTAAGTTAGAAATAGAACTGAATTTAGTAAATGACGGTTGCTCACATACATAACACATCATGTGTTCTGTTTAGGTGTGTTTTTTGTACCATATCTGTTGTTCCTGGTGCTGTGTGGAATCCCCCTCTTCCTCCTGGAGACCTCGCTGGGACAGTACACCAGTCTGGGGGGTGTCAGCGCGTGGAGGACTGTCTGCCCATTATTTGGAGGTACACTTGCCAAACTATATCATTGGTAGACTCTCTAAGGCTGCAGTTTGTGATACTGTATTGTTGAGTTACATATTGTTACTTGTACTCAGCATTTTGTTTTGCTGTACATTGATTAAAATTAAACTGATTAAACTCTCAATTATTTGCCAAATAGATTTAACGTAAAATGCCATTGCCATTATGTTAGCCAGACGTGATGTAGCCAAATGTCCTGTTTTGACTATAACTCAAAGATGCGGAGTTACAAAGTTACCATAAACTGAATACTGCAGCAAATGGGGAAGGACAGTTATAACGTTTATTGTAGAGGGACGTCAGGATTGGGAAGTGACAGAAATATTTTATGTCCTAGGAGGACATCAGGCTACTCACAGCAGGGACTGAGGCGGGCAAATACTAATTTCCATTATAGGTAAACATCAGGATCTGTGCAGCAAAGATCGGGGAGTGACAATAATAAGGGTTAGCCTAAGGGATTTTGAGCATGTTGCCTACAAGATGCTGAGGTCTAGGTTAGACATATGAAAACACATACCAGCTACCTATGATATTCCTTGAAGTAACTCCAACCCATGAACTAACAATCAAAAAATCCAAAACACATAGAGCCAACTGCAGTGTAATAATAGCATTTAGTTTGTGGTAGCATGTGTTGGTGCTATTTGTAAGTCCTAAATAACCCTGGAACCTCACCAACATGTCTTTGGGTGTCTCTTGGGGTTCTTATCCCTCTGTTTTTCTACATTCTGGTGCAAACAGTCGAAGCATTCCTGTGTCCACATCAATACCAAACACATATAAACAACATGTGTGCAATCAGAAATGCTGGCATTGCCCCGTCAGCTGCATGCATGTGCATTTCACATTCAGTCTCAGCTTGTGTATCAAAACAGTTCGAGAGTGCAGAAGGCAACAGGCTCTCTGCATGCCAATAAAAACACAAACTTGAGGTTGAATGTCTTGTTTTCTTGGTTTACGGCTATCCAAACAAAAGGATCCTAGTTAAGCATTAACTTAACTCACAATTACACAAGTGAAACATAATCTACCCTGATCGGTGTGATGATTTTTAAGGGAAATAAAATACTGTGTGAAGCTATTTATGTTGCAAACATTATCCTGGATGAATGAGACCTTTCGAAATGGAATCCGCTTTAGACAATTAAACATTTGGATGGAAGGAATGCACTGAAGCATGAAGGAAAGGCTTGTGGTCTTTTAATAGACCTGTACAGCAATTACATTTGTTTACACTTTTCTTTTGGTTATCACGCAACACCACATATACAGTAAAGGCACTAAGGAGGACCTTGTTCTGTCAGTCTGTCCTGCTCTATTTATTTATAGGTGCAGTAGTTTGACTAATTGGGGATAAATGATGTGGCCGATGGTTGAGAAACAGTAGCAACTTAGTTTGAACATGTGGCCACATGAGGTCTTAAACAGCACTTCACTGACTCAAACAAATGTTTTTGAATGACTGAATTGAATTTAATCCCACTTTATGGTCAATGAACAGACTTTCCAGTAAATTATTATTGTTTGTGTTTAGTATTGTGCTTTGAGTTTCAGAAACAGTCCGCTTTCATCTATTAATCTCATCAATCTGCTTATGAAGTTCATATGAGTGATATGTTTGAGGGCCTAGTAGATGGACCTTGTAGTGAGATTGTTGGGGCTTCAGGGCAGTTGCCCTCTTTGCGTGGCAGCCAGCACTGCAGAATAGCGGTTTCACTTTTGCTCAGGGACACTTCAGCTGGGTAGATATTTGCCTTTACTAGACATAAACAACTTTTCATTTGGTCAACCTGCCACTTATTTTTTTCTTTTAAAGTTTTTGTAAAGCAAACCTTGACATTCTTGTAGCTGGTGCATCTAAAGTCTGTAGCGTGATAGCTGGACCACCTAGGGAACACATGATAAATAGAATCTTAGCGTAGAGCTTAGTTCTTTTCTTTTACGTTGTTTAATGACAAATTACGAGCATACCAACATCGTCCATATGGCCTGCAGATGCACACATGCATGCACCCATGTGTTTCCAGGACTGTGTTGACAGCAAGTTGTGTGAAAGCCATGTGTTTCACATAGGGACAAATTCTGCTGTGACATCGCGTAGCTACAGACAAGCTTACACAAACAGTCGCTCACTGGTTTGCACATTAATTCTTCAGATAAGGGGCTGAATTTCATGAGAGGACATGACAAACAGCTATTTGTCTAGACAAACAGCCTACGCTTTCTAACCCACTCAAGGACTCATAAGACCATCATTCATTCCTAATGATGCTGTACTAGATGTGGGCTGCAAGTCAAGTGTCTCATGCTTTCATGTGAAACTCAAATGACTTAGAACTAATTAGAGAAAATATGTGCATACATTTACTTGTGTGTAAGCATTTGTGCTCTGTCTGTCTCCCAACATCTCTGCAGGTCTCGGTTATGCCAGCCAGGTGATGATCCTGCATGGCTGCGTGTACTACATTGTCATACTGGCCTGGGCTCTCTTCTACCTCTCCTACAGCTTCCAGGCAGAGCTGCCCTGGTCACACTGTAACAACACGTGGAACACCAGTCAGTAAAGACAGGAAATTTGAAATTTGCTTCTGTCAGTGCCAATTTGAGGCCTCTATGTAACGTTTTAAGAGATGATGGGGGTTTATTTTGTGTTTCTTTTCCTGCAGAGGCATGTGTCCTGTTTGGCCACTACAACCAGACAGCCAATGCGAGCAGTCTGCCTGAGAATGCCACTTCCCCTGTCATGGAGTTTTGGGAGTGCGTGCCTTGTTTTATCTCTGGTGGTTCTCTAGGTTATTACTCATATAGCAGGAATACTTCTGGCCATGAGGCATAAATAGTAATTTGTGTGTTCTAGGCGGGAGGTGCTACGTCTCTCCAGCAATTTAGATGAACTAGGTCCAATCAGCTGGAAGCTGGCTCTGTGTCTTGCGATCGTCTGGCTCGTCTGTTACTTCTGTGTCTGGAAGGGAGTCAAGTCCACTGGAAAGGTGAGCAAAAAACACAATCATCAAGTTGGATGATGCCTTCACTGCCTCTTTTTTCGTTTCTGCCTACAGACATTACAGCTTTTTGTAACAATAAAACCCTGAGTTGTAACAAAGTTACAAACAACATAAATCACGGCTTTCACATGGCTAGCTAATGAAATAAGGGACCGTTTTGCCATCATTCGTCAAACAGGTTTTAAGAGTCCAACTTTCCAGGGTTCCCTCTCGTTGTATTTCATCCCTGTTTGAGGACACCACATGTCCTTCCTGTTTCCTCTGTGTCTGTGCCATCCTCACCACATCCCTACACGCTGTGTGTGTACATTCTAGGTGGTGTACCTGACAGCCACATTCCCATATGTGATGCTGTTTGTGCTGCTAGTGCGCGGTGCCACCCTGCCCGGAGCGACCCAGGGCATCATCTACTACCTCAAACCTGACCACACCCGACTGGCAGACCCTCAGGTACAAAAACACAAACACTTTGGATTTCTTTAGACTGTGCATCATTAATATATCTGTTGGAGGCAATGGAGATTTCTCAAGTTGTTATTTAAGGTGGAAAGGCAGCTACTAAAGGTAGGTAAGGTGTAAGGTGAGTAGGTACACTGTCAGGGGACCAATCACTAAAGCAAAGAGCAACATAAAGCAATATTATATTATAATCAGCTTAGATACTGAGAATTAATAGTGTTTTCTTTGTCCCCTCTCTCTGTCTGTCTCTTATCCTGCAGGTATGGATGGATGCAGGTACCCAGATATTCTTCTCTTATGGAATCTGCTTGGGAAGTCTCACAGCCCTGGGCAGTTACAACAAATACAACAATGACTGCTATAAGTGAGACTCCTTGCCACACAGCTTCTCCTCACACTCCACTTCAGACAAACCACGTTCACTCGTAGAGATGTGAGCTCCCACTTGGCCACGTGGCTTCCAGAAGGAATGGCTGGAATGGACAGAGAAAACACTTTGATACAGCCACACCTTAAAGAAAAGCCCTCGCTGCCATGTTTCCCACACTTGAGGACTCCCACACACACTCACAGAGAGAGCCAAGCACTTAACTCTTGGCTTGTATTTACAGTAACAGGCCACAACCACACAATACTGTACAAGACAAAGATCAAGACCTCAGTGAAGGCACTTCTTCACTGAGAAGTTTTAGTTTTTTGCCTAAATAGTTTCTCCTGATTTCATAAGCATTTCTTCATGTTACCATAATGCTACAGTAGTTTCCTTATTTGTTTCTTCCAGGGATTCTTACCTTCTGTGCCTCCTGAACAGCAGCACCAGTTTCCTGGCAGGTTTCGCCATCTTCTCAGTGCTGGGCTTCATGGCCGAGGAGCAGGGTGTGGACATAGCCACTGTGGCCCAGTCAGGTGAAACACAGCATTGAGATGGAAATATGAAATGTTTAGGGGAAGTAGAAAATAAGCTAACATTTTAGTTAATTAATCAGTTTTCACTGATTTTCAAAATAAATCTCAAACTATGAGATGATGTGAATAAAAATTTCTGAGCTAAAAGCAAAGTAATACTCTAATATAGGGAAGTTTGATACTATTCATAAAGTCGCTCCCCAAACTAGAACCATGAGAAAATTGCTGAAGTTGTCCTTTAAAAGACACATTTATATTATATGTCTATATACATATATATGTCAGCAAATCCCATAAAAAAGACAAAGGTCAACATTGGCCTGAACCTACTAACAAGTATCAGCAGTTAGTAGCATGTTCTTTTGTATTAATCCACAACTGAAAATAGTTCCTAACAAAGCTACTTAATCTTATCTTTCTTGTGTTGCTGTGTCCTCTCAGGGCCTGGCCTTGCCTTCATCGCCTACCCCAGAGCCGTAGCCATGATGCCTCTACCACAGCTCTGGGCTGTCTGCTTCTTCCTCATGATCATCATGCTGGGGCTGGACACACAGGTATACGCACACACACGCACACACACGCACACACTCAAACACTGATTTGATTGAACTACTCTTAATCGCTCTTACAACCAGTATCATGTAAAACAGAAAGTCCTGTCACCCCTCTGTCACCCAGTTTGTGAGCCTGGAGGCCTTAATGACGTCTGTGAGTGACCTGTACCCTCACCTGATCAGACGAGGCCACCGCAGGGAGCTGCTGCTGCTGTTCGTCTGCGTCGTGTGCTTCCTGATAGGCCTGGTCATGGTCACGCCGGTAAGTCAGATACATATGATGTGGGATCCTGAGCACATGACCCTGTTTTTGTTTTGAACAACATGCACTAACGGAGCTCTTTCTCCTTTGTGTACATGTTTGTCTCCACCAAAATGCAGGGTGGTCTGTATGTGTTCCAGATCTATGACCATTTTTCCTGCAGCGGAGCCAGCCTGCTGCTCCTTTCTATCTTCCAGTCTCTGGCAATCGGCTGGGTATATGGTATGAATCTGTGCTTCTCTCTTCTGCTTTTCTTTCTTTCCTTTTTCTTTCTAATGCTTCTCTCACTCATCTCCTCCTCCTTCCTTGCCTCTCTTCAGCGCCCTTTTCCTGTTTCATTCTCTTTCTTTTCTTCCTCTTTACCCCTCTTCCCTGTTTCTTTGATTTTTTTTCTTTCTCTATTTCTTCCTTTGATTAGATTTTCACTCCTCCTTTATACCCTGACTAATCCCTTAATCTAATATACATTTTTAAGTAGAAATCCTACCTCCCCATTCTACTGCATGTCTGAATTTAATTAAATTCTTTTGGACCTCATTAGTCTGACAATAGAATTCCACTTTCTGACATATTAGATAATGCCTGAATAGTTGATTTATACTCTATATACATAAAAATATAAAAGAACAGTGTCAAGAATTAAAGATTTTATCACTAATGAAAGAAACAATCTGATAAACAGAGTCATCCAGTTCACTTCCTCGCTTCTTTCTGGATTCCACTTGGACTCATAGTATATTAACATGAGTTCAGCTACTCACTGTTGTAAGAAGACTGGCTCCTAGCCAGGCCCCTGTCTGTCTCCTGCGGGCCCTAAATCACCCCCCGGGCCCTGTCGCCTCTCAGTCTCAGTCTGCTGGCCCCAGGGAGCCCCTGTCACAGCCAGACCTGGGGCTCTAAAGCAAAAATCATTGTTTAAATGTGACATGGGTGGAATGTCTGTACGTCAGGACAGTACAATGTAGAACTTTTAGACAATAAACTTTGAGTTGGTTAAATAATTGAAACCTAGAAAAGTTATTAAATGCAAAAAAAAGTTACTGCCGTTGCAGGTGATAAGAAATAAGTGTAAGTCTTATGTTAGAGTGTGTGTGTGTGGGGGGGGGATAAGCCAATTTTTATGGCATTCCCAGCAGTAGGTGACTGGAGCAGACCAGGTAACACAGCAGTCAGGACTCCACTGCACCTCCCCCCCCTTTTTATGACTGTGGGATTTTACAGTTCTTCAAGGACACTGGCATACACTCTTGTTAAGATTTAAACCATGGGAAGCTATTTAACTCCACAATTACAATGTTTCTGTCATTTTAGTAAGAGGACATTTACTGTTAGTAAAGATAGATAGATGAAAACAACAGTTAACAATTTATTTTTATGTATTATATGTAGTTAACAGTTTTTACAGTGACGTTGGTTCCTGTGCCTCTAACTACTGCTACTTAGAAAGAAAAAGAAATACTAGACGAAGAAAATAGCAGGCATAAGTGCTACTAGCCGTATTAAGTTATTGTTAAATATCAGTAGTTCAATCTAATTTTTTGTATTTTTTTTTTGTGGCTATTATTTTTAAAAGGTTGCGATAAATTGAAAGCAAATGTCAGTGCTGAAATGATGCCTTCACCGTCTGCCGTGAATGTCTAATGCTGTGCATGTTTTGGAGCTACAAACGTCTTAACTCAGGGTCTGTTTACTGGCTTTCCTGGAGATTGTAGCTATTATAATGTCATATCAAGTTCTACGACACATTGCAAACTCATAAACAACAACATTTTAGGTTAATGTTTGTTTTTTTACTTCCAAGAACATTTGCTTTCTACAGTTTTCCTCTATAGAAGAGGATACTGGGCAAAAAGAAATGTTTTTTTAACCAAAGTTGGCCACCTCCACCAGGAACAACAAGCCAGTCATAAACCAAACCCTGATGTCAAACCAAACCACAACCACTCATAGGCTTCTTGTTTTGGCCACAGGAGCCGAGCGCTTCAGTTCCAACATCAGGGACATGATCGGCTACAGCCCGCTGCCTCTCTTCAAGCTGTGCTGGAAATACTTGACCCCGGCTGTGTGCACTGTGAGTGACCCCTCCCTGCTGACCTGCTTTCACTATGTTTAGTGTCTGCTTGCTGTGAAATAATGTCCACACAAACATGTTTGGGATGTCAAACTAATTCCTCCTCCTGCCTGTCAAATTAATTTACCTACAGAAATGTAAATGCTCCATGGACCAGTCAATATCTGTTAAAACCTCTAACATAAAACACACATCATTATCTTCATATCAGTAAAGGTATCATTCTGACATACGAGACTAATAAATGAAGACTGAAGACCTGATGGACTGTTTATGAAGAATAATGGACCCAGTCTCCTTTCTGTCCACTTCAGGCTACCTTTGTTTTTTCCCTGGTTTGCTGGTCTCCGTTGAGCCTGGGTAAAGGACTGGTCGCTCCAGTTTGGGCCACCACGCTGGGCTGGCTCCTTACTCTCTCCTCTGTGTCTCTGCTCCCCATCTGGGCCATTTATGCTCTGCTCACCACCCCCGGAACCCTGCCACAGGTTATACAAGCACACAGTTTCATCTATTTATTACCATGTACTTTTTGAAAATGTTTTATACTAAAAATCTACATGTTAATGTGAATGGATGTGGATTTGTTCTGAAGCTTTTAAAAATAACACACGTCTGTTAAACCAGTCAACTAATTGTGATTTTTGACTCCGCAGCGCTTCCAGCACCTGTGCAGCCCTGACAAACCCTCACAGGCCTTTCACCACTTGTCCACCAACAACTCTGCGCTCCCGTACAGCCCTGCACAGCCCCTGGCTGGGAAACCAAAGAAGCCCATCACACTATCCAGGATTGTATAACTGATCATCTTCAGTAACAGTGTAACTGTGGATGCTGCACAGCCAGTCAGGTGTGACGAAGGGGGGGTTAAAAGTTAGACTTTTGCTGCTGGGTCCCAGTAGAGGGGCTGGGTCTTAGTTAGTTTTTCTTCTTACACTAAATAGCCACTAAGTCAAAGGATTCTTCTTCTTGCTGCCTGAACTCAGAGGGCACAACTAGTGTATCCTCAGCATCTCACAATCTATAGTTAAATGGAGCCTCCAGGTGATCTTCATTTACTCATAAAGATGGGAAACGTTACAGGATTGTGCAACCACATGATTATCTCTTGCTAAACCAATGAGAAGAAGCTAAAATTAACCAAAAGAAACCGTTCAACAAAACAATATCCACTCAGCGTCCACTTACTCAAGTGTTCTGTAACTCTCAGTCCTATCATTTGGTTTTCAGTCTACTCAGTTGTCATGGAAATATAGATGTTTATATTTGCTACTGTCCTCATTGTGAACACTTGTGTAACTTCTTGATCATGCACATAAGTGAGTGGACATTTAGTGGAGATTATTTTGTCAATAACTCAACTGTTCTGTTAATCATTGTAAAATGTGTTGAAGTGAAAAGCTGCCTGAATGCACTGCTGGTTTTGCTCTGTGAGGCTGGATCGTCCCACATAGAGAGGAGATGGAGGTTCTGTCTTTTTATTTTATTTTTTTTTGCAGGTGTAGTCGTGAACTGGGACACAGCCTGCTTTGCCTTTACTGCACAACCCACTGCTGAAATATGCTCCTCCTCAATCTCAAACATTTCCCCTTCTTAAAATCTCTTTTTATTACAGTTAATCGCTGTATTTCGGGATCATTTGATCACCTGTCGTAATCATCATCATCCAGCTAAATAACATATGATCTTCACTCTTCATCAGAGCCAATTGCTACATGTCACTGCCACTACCTCAAGTGCTCAACGTGAT
The DNA here is from genome assembly GCA_032362345.1 of Sandelia bainsii. Classification (NCBI taxonomy): domain Eukaryota; kingdom Metazoa; phylum Chordata; class Actinopteri; order Anabantiformes; family Anabantidae; genus Sandelia; species Sandelia bainsii. The sequence goes on from JAUMHL010000013.1 coordinate 9,076,951, forward strand.
GGTAACACTTTACCACTGACACTGAGCGATTGAAATGTGCAGACAGTTTTCATTAGTTGCATACATCTATCTAAAAAACTGTGCAGCAAAGTTGTTTGAACTTTGGTTGCTGTCAGATTTTGTCACAAATGCAGTTTCTGCAAAAGTAAAAGGCATTATTAGTGAATCTTTGCACTGTTGCAAAAAGAACTCGCTTATCAGGCTACAAAACCTGCGACCGTAGTATCTCGCTCAGCTTATATTAATGCAATATTACAAAACTGCTGCTGTACTGCATTAAGTGTTTACTTTAAAATGCTAAAGTAGAATTTTAATTATTTTAATTTTTAATTATAGAATTGGCCTCTATGAAGTGTAGGGATGTTTATATTTTAGAAATGAAGATGATGGTATGTGAATGTGTGGAATTGTGCAGAAATATGTTTATGTTCAAAAAGACGGTAAACTTGAAAATGACTTGTCTTTCTCAGAAAGGTTTGTTGTTAATAATTGTCCCTTATATATCACATAGACCTAAAATGACAGGCAATAAGTTTAAATAATTTATAACTTAATCATAATCTTGTGTCCTTGCAGTGTCTCAGTGGGGATTATGTATAATCACCGTTAACCGGCTGCACTTTAAGCTTCAAACGCAGCACACTCTTTAGTGGCAAAACTGAGGGATGGATATTACTTGAGCGTGTGTGATGTCTTTAATTTGTTTGAACAGGAATAAGTTCCTCATGAAAACTTTAGGTCAAATTCTTCTCTGAGGTGGTCTTGAAGCAAAGTACTGAATTTATCTGGTGTCTTTTGAAAGGCTTTTAGAGTATCTCTGTTTACAGGTGTATAGATGTGCCTCTTCACTTTGAAATTGACTTCTTTTGTATGTGCATCATTATTTTATTTTCTAAATGAATATATATACATTGTTGATAAGAGTTTGTTGATTGTGTTGTTTCTTGCTAAAAAAGACGTGTGTGTGTGTGTGTGTAGTTGTGTTTGTCTTTTCCATAAGAGTTTACCTGTGGTCGAGGCTCTCTGTCCCGCAGGAGATGTTTTTCCCTACCTTTACTCCATGGTAACTGATGCTGAGAACACACCTGGTTTCTACAACGAGAAAAATGGAGGAAGCAAAGGAGAGAAAGAGATGAGAGAAAGACACACACACACTCTGTGATTGCCATCCCCTTCATCTGAAGCATTTTCATCCAGATGGGAATTACTGGTATAACATCCATGAGAGGATAGAAGAGAGAGCAAGAGAAAGATGTGTGTGTGTGCGCTCAGATGAGGAGAGGGAGTCATGGAGACTAAAGAGGGAGGGGGAGTAGCAGTACTGGGGGGAATTCTGACACCAACACTTAGATGGAGAAGGCGGTTATGTAAAAGGCTCGGCCTGTCAATTAACCATATTGGATCACCCCCCCCTCCCCACCAGCCACTGTAGAAAGCAGGCCGTCCCCTCACACACGTGGATCGGCACGGGAGGTTCACGCACACAACTTGTTTTGATGACGTGCAATACTGTATACAGCCTGTTTTGCTCATGTGATCCGGGTTACTGTGTAATTGTGTGTGTGTGTCTGTGTGTGTGGGTAACAGGGGTGGTTTATGTCCATATGGTTGCTTTGGCATACATCTCAGTTTCAGATGAGGATTAAAAATGATCCAGTGGGTATGAGAGTGTGAGATGGAAGAGGGGAGGGCGAGGACTGTGACAATGGAAAATTGCCTACATTTTGCTCGGGCTTGGTGCCACTAGTTTGCAGCTGCAGCACTTTTTACCACGTGCATTAATAGTTCTTTTTGTGTACATATTTGGGGAGAAACTCAACATATTTTCAAGTGAAAGGGAAGAATATGTGCATGATATTGTCTGCATACAGGCAGAGGAAGCAGCAGAGGTACATGTTGACCTCACACTGTCCTGATCAAACATCCTCTCGCACACACAGCTCTGGTTTGCTCTGTCTTTCACAGGCTTTCTTTTTTTTCTGCATTTAATACACTTGACAGTTTGGTGTAAAGAAGAAGCAGCAGAGGGGGGGTTTGGTTGGAGGCAAGGCTTGAGGGCAGGGAGAAAACAGAGACGGGCGGTGGGGGCGGGAGGCGCGTTGCATAACAACTGGGTGATCTGGACGTGAAGTTTAGCTCGATACTTGATCCGCTCTGCAGTGGTCACCATCTTGCAGTTGGAGGTGAGGGAACTGTATTTTCATGTTCAGTATTGTGGTGCAGGGCTGTAGCAAGGATTTTAGGAGAACTGAGGTCATGAGCCCAGGTCCCTCTTATGCAACCCCACCCACTTAGAAAATACTGACCAGACATCAAACTGTAAGTCTGTAAAATGTTCTGATTATTTGTATTTTGACTGTTAAACTACTCATACTTAACTTAGCCTAGAGTAAACTTACAAGTGGCTCTGTTGAGCAACTTTCAAGTAACATTTTTCTGGGGGCTTGCTTGAAAACAGTGCATCCTCGGTGTGGGATGTTTCATGTGTGGATCGAACCACGGCAGGATGTGACAGGGGCGGCCGAGCTTATGGTGGCAGCACACCGCGTTCTGCCTTTTTTGGACTCGCTTCCGCTGTCCGCCCACACTCCGTCTCACGCCCACTCCCTGGCTGCGTCCCTGCACCGTACTACCCACACCGCTCAGCCATGTAGAAGAAGCTTTGGATTAGCGCGGCGCTTTAGGAGAGCTGACATGGGCTCTCGCCGTGTTGAAACGTAATAGCTGTTCTCAAGTTGCGGGGGATGTGTGTGTCTGTTCACGAAGAGAGGCCTCCTTCTCCATGTGTGCACACAAACACTGATCCCCCCCCCTTTGTGGTGTGCAAAGGTAATAGCTGTTAGATGACTCAGCAAGTGAGCAGTGTCTTGGAACTTTTAGGACTTTTAAGAAAAGCCACTCTCTAGCTGGCTCCCCTCTGAGAGTGTGTTTGTGTGTGAGCGAGACAGTGAAGTATGCATGACTTAATCCCCCTCAGCACACAAACTATGACATCCCATTGGCACCGCACTTCCATACAGGTACAATAAATAAGACAGTTCCAAGCACAGACACACACCTGCAGAGTCACACACTTTTCCTCCTTTACTTTCTCATACTCAAGTGCAGCAATACAGCACTTACTGTATGCATGCTCACAGATTCCCTCCCACACACACACACACACCATTAAATGTCTCACACAGGAACGTTGAACTCCCGGAGTTCTTATTCTGGACTGGCCATAAATTATCTATTCCCCTCCAGTTTGCTGAAACTCTGCTGTCAAATCCCGTTGTACTTTTAGCCTTCAATTATTAAAGGAGTTAAAAGTGTAAAAATAACAGACTGGTGTTTAATAGAGGTGTGGTTTTTTGAGTTGAGATAAACCATGTTGGTCCTGGGAGCAGCTGGCTACAAGTGATGTAACCTTGAAGTGATGGGACAGGGATGGGATGATACCTGACTTGAAACAAGATGTGATTCTGAAGGGAAACACTTCACTGACAGCACTGTTCAGGTTTCTCTCCTCCAGCACTTGACTTTACTCAGATTTGAGGGAGAGAGAGAGAGGGGAGGGGGGTGGGGTGGAGGAGTGGTGATTGAGCGCAAAGGGGGCAGGACTTTTTCTCTCCGGGTCCTATTAAGAGCAAACTTTGTGTTTTTGTTCTCCAACTTCAGCTCAGTGCTCTCCAGCCAGCGCACACTTCCCCTCAGCTGCTCTTTTTCTCTTCCATTTTCTTGCCCTCAGTGGTTCTGTTTGCTCGCCTGTTGGTTTGGTTACTACTGTGTGTTTCTGCATGGGGGATTTAAAAACTGGGAGGATGCGCTTTTTGGAGGAACAAATACTCAAAGTTGTCTCCACAGCCGGTCTGGGGTTGTTTTAGTGGATACATTGATGTACTTCGGGTTGGAATGAACAATGCTGCGGCTCCTTTGTGCTGTGGACGGGGAAATGATCTGGTTTCGGCTTTTGTTGCTGTGCGTCGTGGAGTTGGAGCTAGGAGCCGGGCTTTCTACTTTCCAGGGTTTCTATCTTCCACCTGCGAACGGCTCGCTCCTCACACCTGCCCGGAGGACAGATGGGGTCGTGCGGACCATTGATAGGATTTACCACGGGGGAGGGAAGGTGGGCTACCTGGTGTACCTTGATGGGAGCCGCTTTCAGCTGGACATGGAGCGGGACGAGTCTGTGCTGTCGCATCACTTCAGCCCCCAGTATGTGCTCGCTGTGATGGGGGAGAGTCGTGCGCCTTTGCAGCGGGAGTGTGTGTACCGCGGGACAGTGGACTCCATCCCGGAGTCCCTGGCCGTCTTCAGTGTCTGCGGCGGGGGTCTCGAGGGCTTCTTCGCCGTGAACCGCACGCGCTACACCATCACGCCTATCATCAGGGCGAAGCGACACGAGCACGCCGTGCGCGTGCTGCAGGACAAGGACGCCGAGAGCGCGCTCCACGTGTTTACGCGCGAGAGCTTCAGCTTCGAGGCCATGCGCGAGGGGCGCGAGAGCTGTGGGACGCGCGACGGGCGCAGAGGACGCGGGGATGCGGCAGGGAAACGCCGGCACAGAGGTCGCGGGAAGGGGAGACGGGACAGTGGGAGGCTCGACGCGGAAAACACTGATGACCATGGCGCGCAAGGGCGCAGATGGTGGAGTCGGATCGCCAAAGCGGTCGCTCCACAGACCGGCATGAGGCAGAAGAGGTCGGTCTCACGCGCCAGGCACGTGGAGCTGCTTCTGGTGGCCGATGACACTATGACACAGAAATACGGCAAAGACTTGAACCACTACCTGCTTACACTAGCCTCCATCGCCTCCAAGTTATACGGGCACGCCAGCATCGAAAACCCCATCCGGCTGTCGGTGGTGAAAGTGACCACAGTCACTGAGAAGGAGAAGGGGCTGGAGGTCTCGAAGAACGCGGCCGCGACGCTGAAGAGCTTCTGCAAGTGGCAGAACCAACAGAACCCGCTGGACGACGAACACCAGCACCACCACGACGCCGCCATCCTCTTCACCAGGCAGGTAAACAAACTCTCTTCCCCCGCGCCCCCTTCGCCCTCTGCACCCTCCACCTGTCGGCTCCCGTCACCTGGCACGCTCAACGGGGCGCCGCTCCCTCCCACACAGCGGAGAAGAGGCGGCTTAGCGCCCCGGTGTGATGCCAGAGAAGGGGAGTGACGCCACGGTTTGTTTTGATTCGGATGGCGCACGCCAGTGGCAGCTGCTTCACTGTAGCTCAGTTCTTGGCAGGTTGAGTTTGGGGAGGTTTATTCTGTTAAAATGTCATAACACGCTGTAATGACGGTGAGTGGCACATGTCACCGTTTATATTTTGTGTGTGTAACAACCTGATTGTGTGTGTTTTTTTCTCGTTTGGCTCTTTGGGTAAGCGATACAAACAGTAAAAGGGTCATTCTGGCTGACTGTGAAACATCCCCACATTTGAATCACAGTCAATCAGAAGTGAAGACTCCACAACCTGCCCCCCACCTGTCTCCTGCTAGTATTTGTTTTCTTTCTCCCTCTTCTTCTTTTTTTTTTTTGCTGAGTCTTGTGTGCGTAAAGCAGCGCAGCGTCTGTGAAACGATCATAAAAAAAATGTGTATTTCCTGCGCCTGGTGTTTTTCTAACCAGGCTCTTCTGTCTCCAGCCTCCCCCTCCCAGTCCCCTGACAGTCCGAAACCTTGTGTGATCTGATCTAGGGCGCGTGCCCACGGCCGCGCACGCACATTCCTCCAAGAGTAGGATGTTTGAAATCAGCTGCAGGGTGCATTGCAGAAATATCCCTAAAACTCCCTTGAAAATGCAGTTAATTAGAAAGTCATCCTGGCCTTGCACTTCATCTCTCTTACCCTCTCTCATCAATCTAGTCTGCACATTTTTCCCCAGTTACTTTTCCGGTGTCTGTCAGCTGAGGCAGGGAGCTGTCAGAAAAACAAACACATCCACCCTGTGAGAAGCTGTACGTTAACCGAGACCACACTCATTTATCCCGTCTTTCACCATCCCTTTCTCTCCCCTCCTCCTTCCTCCTCCTTCCCTCACTGCCTGGTCCAAAGCCACAAGGCAGCAGCAGATCTACATGCATTTTTCACCTCTCCGGGTGTGGCTGTATGGTGGTTAACATGTTAACTTCACCTTGGATCGTGGCGTGTTCGAGTCATGCAAGGTCTTGTCATGGCTTGTGTGAAAAAGGCAAGCAGCGGGGAGGTATTCCATCTCCTGGCATCGCCAGCAACTTGACACATTCATTGGCAAAGCAGCCAGGAGTATGAACCAGAGGGCAGCATGCTAGCAAAGTGGCCCAGTTCCCGTGTGCCAACCGCCTTGTGGATCCTTATTAAGCTTGTTGCCACCACACCTGCACAGGCTAGACTGGAAGAGGAAATAAAAGAAGGGCAGGAAGCTCTAATGAAACATGACAGGTGGTATGCTGCGGGTTTTTCTGTATTCTATTTGGTCTTTGATACTGTTAAATTACCCATGCTGACCCTGGCAAAACTCATGCAGTCTGAGTGTCTTTCTATTCATAAACACTGCCTTTTCATCTCCAAGCAGTTAGGACTTAAAATTATGCAGGGAGTGTCTCATACTAATAGCCTTATTGACTGTGTTCATTAATAGAAAGGACACAGTATTATCCTTATATTGGCCTTAATAATATATCAGTCAGTCACAGCACTTGCATTATGCATGAATCTGCCCTCTCTCCTTCATTCACACACATCTCACCATCACTACTGAACGTGCCGATTCAACCTGTCACCAGACTGTATAATCATCTACCACGGCTCCTGTAAGATGGTGCAGACGTCTGAGAAACATGATGAGGTGGGTTTCTGATCCATATCAGTAGCCCGATCCGGTCAGCATGCTGAGCACGTACGTGGCTAACGCGTGACATGAGTTTAGGGTTGTGACCTTAACAGTGTGGAGGTGAGCATTTAAGGCAAAGAAAGCACTACTTTAACTTTGACCTGTGAACTCTTTGGCTGTTAGAGACCATTATCAGAACTGTGTATGTATGTAAGTGTTTAAATTGCTGATAGTTTACCATGTCTGCCATTCAGAGTGACAGAAGGGTTGGGTTCAGGCTGAGGTTTGTTTAGTGTAAACACTGCAGGAAAACAGAACAACTCAGTGGCGCTGAGTGAAAGTGGAATTTAAAAAGCTGCACTGTTGACACATTGCAGCTAAAGTGTTGCAAGGGAAAAATGTAGAATGCGATTGTCTTGAAAAATGCCAATTTGGCCCTGCGCTTCATGAGAACCACACTTATTTAGCCACAGTTCATTTTATAAGAATTGCTGTCGGAAAAGATTCCCATTCAATGTCAAGAGGTACCCAAAGTTGACAAATAGGACAGAGCTGTTAATGTTTCCACTGACACAACGCCTGTCAGGAAATACCTTTATACGCTCAGGCTCGTGTCTTGCTGCATTTTGAGTTGAAAAAGAAAAGAAGTGTGATATATGAGCTGTGGTAACTATTTTCTCAGGATTTTCTAAGGAAAATAACTTTGGCTGTAGCCCCAGTGGAGACTTGGATGTGCTGTAGATTTGTTTCAGATGTGTTATAGGAGTCTGGTTGGCCTAGTACTGCATTGTACTGAATGTCAAAAGTAACCTAATAGTAGTATAATTCCTCTTTCTTCTGTGTATTTGGGGCATCTTTGAAGTAAATCCTGATTATTGTAGTCCACTGAACTAGAACTGAAGCTCACTGAAGACTCGGTGAAGTCAGACCAGTCCATTGTTGTCAGATTGGAGGTGGAGTGGGGGTGCACAGGGTTCGAGGGAACTCGTCTCTGTGTGGCCGGGTTGTGAGCTGACCCGTGTGGTGGTGTGACCGGGTTCCACACATGCCAGCACCAGAACAGAACAACAGGCACATTGAGGGGACTCTTCTGAGTGTGCATCTATGTATACGGGATGTTGTGCATGGCCGTGTTCACTTGTTGTGGGCTTGGACCGAAGACAAAGCTCTACTGTAAGGTGGACACAGAGAGAGCTGCAGCACTGTGGAGATGTTGACATACATACGTGTTCGTGCTTGAGCTTTTTCATTCACTTTTTACAGCAATAGCTCAAATATTTGGACAGACTTTGGTAGCAGGTAGTTGTGATGCCAGTGGTACTAAAGAGCTGACGTTTTCAACCCCGGGTGGGGTCCAGTCACCTTCACTGCACTCAGGTCAGATTTATAATAATACATGCAAAATGTAGTATTTCATAAAACAATAATATCCAAATATCTAAAGATTTCTGTATATCTGAGGTGCTGTAAGCCTCACATCAAAACACCCAGTCAGTTCCATTTTGCTGATGAAAACTAAAATGCAGTTGAAAGCTCAAAAAATAGTAAGTGGACATTGAGTTGAAATAAGCAAGGTATATTTATACCACTATAATGCAGTGTATATATATCTATATATATATAGATATATATATAGATATAGATATGAACCGAAACAAAAACATCAGCAAAATCAAGTGGAAAGTTAAAATGATAAAACATCATAAAATCATTCTAAAAAGAGCTTTATGTCATGATGACTGATGTAATACACAGGCATACAAAGCGTGTACCTGTACACAATCCATTTCCCCCACAAGCGAACGCACAATTATGTTATTTAATATCTTACAGTGAAGGTGGAAATGTGCATAGTTGTATAGTTATGTGTTTATCTTCCTCCCCTCCCTTCTCCGCCCCTCCATGTTTCTGTGTGTCTGTACATTAAAGTGTACATTTCCCATCCCGTGCCCCCGTCTCAGTTAGTTGCTCTATTTGCTTTAACTGTTCTCGATATTTGGCGAGTGCTATACCATGTCTGGCATATGTTGACAACCTGCAGACAGCTCTTGGATCCCGAACCCCTGACCCCAACCTCGGGTCTGTCGACACACGCGACTGCCCGGAGACTTCAGTCTGTTGTCTAAAAGCACATGAGCATCATCCTCTTCATGCTGTCATGCGGCTTTTAGCTGCATTTTTGTTTGCTATCATGGCCTGAAGCTTTGACCTTATGTTGATCTGCAGTGTTGTGAAAAAGTATTAGCCCTCTTACTGATTTTTTTTTTTTGCATATTTTTTATTATTTGTCACACTTAAATGATCATCAAGCAAATCATCAAACAACTTTTAACATTACACAAAGATAAGAGAAAAAGCTGTCTAAACCTGCTTAGCCCCCCCTGCTTAGTGGAGAGATGTTCCGGCCTTGGTGTTTCCGTGTGTCTAATGCTTTTCCAGCATGTATGCAAATTATTATGTGCGGACGCCTGCCTGCGATTGGTGCTTGAGATGCCCACACTCGCGTTTCTCTCCGCCTACCCTCCTCACTGATTGGACCAGCGGCCCAGTCCTGTGCTCCAATCACGCTACAGCAACCGCACCGCTAACGTTAAAAGTAGAGGGTAGCTGGAAATTAATCCGCAATCATTGATTCATTTGGCATCATTTTTTTGTCCACATCTAGATAATATGTGGAGTAAATTTCTAGTGAAAAAAATGTACGTACTGTATCTTTAAGAACATTTAACTACATTACTCTGTGGCTTCTCCACTGCTATACAATGTAATGTAGTGTCTCATGCAAATGTGATGCCACAAGCTCGTGAATTTAAATTTGACAATATGAAAATCAGCACACAGTGTGTTTTTATCACACACAGCTCACTTTTAGTGTGTGTGGGTCTGGCTTAGATTGTAAGTGGTCTTGACTCATGACCTTCACAACCCAGCTTGCCACCTGGTCTCCTGTTATTTCTGCCAATATTTCTGTAACTCCTTGTTCTCTCAGTTCTTTGCTTTCATTTCCGGCCCAGCCCCCACCCCCAACGTCTGATTCCTGAACTTGTTTCTTTTTCTCTCCCTCTCTTTTCTTTCTCATTCTTTATCAGAGGCCTTCAGATAAAAAAAAAAGAATAAGAGGGAATAAATGAATATTGTAGGGGCTGTGACCTTTGGGGTAATTCCAGCCATTTTCCACGTCACCAGGAAAATTTTCACATTTCTCCTAATTTCACCTACATTTCCTGTGACACAGCGATGTACCAATGAAAGCTGTTTATATAAGAGCGAAACAAAAACTGTTCTAAAACTAGAGCCTGGGGAGGGGATGAATGAATAAATAAATGAAATAAGGGGACTTGTGAAGTGTGTGGGAAAGAGAAACAAACTAAATATGAAGGTTGAACTTCTCTTTACCTTCTCAAGGCCTGATTCCAAATAAACTGTCTTTCTTCTATAGTTTTTGAGTAAAGAGAAACTTCAGCACAGTTTGGCTCTCAGCGACCATTCATACAGTCAGACTTCAGCCTTTGTGTGTTGCTCATGTATCCAGCAGTTAACTGGCAAAAGCAGGCACTCGCTTCCTGTACTCCGTATGTGGGGTTGTGTGTGCACGTATGTACCCATTAATTGACATGTATGTTCTCATAGTTATGTGCGTGTTTGTGTGTGTGTGTGTGTGTGTGTGAGCGGGTCCCACCCAGTCTGTCATATGTGTGAGCACAGAACACAAGGCAGTTTGTTCCAAACCGATCGGCCTGGAACGGGTAAACACCCTCCCCAGAGAGCCTCACACACACGACCCAGCAAGCCTGTCAGCACCACTTAACATGTCGATTCATCCTCTCTGCAGGACGTGTGTGTGTGTTTTCATTTTTGGAATCTTATATGCACATACATGAATGTCTCCACGTCTCCATAAGTTTGCGTGTCTCTGATGCAATGAGCATTGCGTTACTGCTGCACTTCATGTTCATGTGCAGGCACGTGCACAGCACACTGATCGATCTGTGCACTCAGCGGGGCCAGGCACTGCACCCCGAGGCCATGTATAGCATGGACATGTATGGGAATTGAAACAAAAATCAATACTTTGTGCTCTGGCACAATGTGAGGCAGACAGAGAGATGGAGGAGGAAGAGAATGGTGGAAAAAAAATCGAATGAAAAACACAAGGGGTTGTTCTCATCATTTGTTGTGTAATGTCTGTGGCTTTGGAGGAGCTTTGTTGGGCTGAAGAAAGATGATGATGAAACTGCCTTCAGTAAAATTAGTTTTGGTTAATGTTAATTTTGGCATTAGATCATATCTTTTAATCAGCGTTCCTTGTTGACAGTGCAATTTAAACTTTTTTGATTAAGCACCCCCTGAAATGAACCATTTTTGTTGCTTTATTTGAATTAAAGGTTACTTAAACTTATAGTATTTCATTTGTCCAGGACCTCTGTGGCCACCACTCCTGCGACACCCTGGGCATGGCGGATGTGGGCACCATCTGCTCTCCGGAGAGAAGCTGCGCCGTCATCGAGGACGACGGGCTTCACGCAGCGTTTACTGTTGCGCACGAGATAGGTAGGCATGGATATGCGCACACACACCGCACAAACAAAGCTATAAACCCGTCAAGGCATGCACCTCTGTCAGCACATCTCTCCTGCTGATTAAAACCACAAAACTATTCTGTGATGTCATGCACCAGATCTGACCTGACGCTCTCTATGTTTTCCTTTCTCATTTTTGCTGCATGTGCAAACTCAACACCTTGTCATTTCTCAAACTGACTCAAAACTGTCTCAAACTTCACCGCATAGTCACAACCGTCCTGTAAAAATGTCCTTCCTCTCTTTGCCCCAGGTCACCTGCTTGGTTTGTCCCACGACGACTCCAAGTTCTGTGAGGAGCGTTTTGGAGTGAACAGCGACAAGCGGCTCATGTCGTCCATCCTCACCTCCATCGACGCCTCGAAACCCTGGAGCCGCTGCACCTCGGCAACCATCACCGACTTCTTCGATGACGGGAACGGTGAGTGTGGAAGAAAATGCAGAACAGTAGAATCAGCGGAAAGGAGGACAGGAGAGGGTTTGTGCTTATGGTTCAGCAAACATCTGTAATTCTTTTTAAAGTATGTAAATGTAACATTTTCTCAGCCAGTAGAAGTTTTATTTTCTCCATCTACAAACTGCCTCAATGTGAATTTGACTTGTGATAGCGTTTCTCCCACAGCACTTTTCACCAAAAGATGTTTACTACCAAACAAAGCGTGTAGAGTGTAGTGTGGCCAAAGACAGATCACTGGCAGGAAGTCAAAATGAGTCATACTCTTTTTAAACACTTCCATTGCTTTCAGCATAATTCATGTAGCAACAGCAACATTTCAGATGCAGACAGTATCTGCTGCTGCTCCAGCACTTTAATTGAGTCATGGATTGTACAGGCTCGGATTGTTGACACACTAAAATAGATTTTCTCTTTTGCCACAGCCGAGTGTCTCCTCGATTCTCCGCACCAGCCCCTCCTTGGCCCCGAGGAGCTCCCGGGACAGAGCTACGACGCAGTCCGCCAGTGTCGCTTGGCCTTCGGCCCCGAGTACACAGTCTGCCCGGGCATGGACGTATGTTCTCGACTGTGGTGCGCCGTGATCCGCCAGGGACAGATGGTGTGTCTGACCAAGAAACTGCCAGCAGTGGAGGGAACGCCCTGCGGGAAGGGACGCATCTGCCTGCAGGGAAAGTGTGTGGACAAGACCCGAAAGAAACATTACTCGGTAAGAAGGATGGATGGCGTCAGAAATATGAAGGAGAACTAGAAAAGGAAAACAGAAGGTGTTGTCGAGACATAAATGGCTAAAATAAAAAATAGATTCCTTTTTATAGTTCAAAAACTGATATTTTAAGCACTGATTTGCACATTGTACAAACTTGATGTATTATACAGTACACAGGGCAGCTGCTAAAAAAGAAAAAGATGGTGAGACCTTCATGTGGTCTGGCCCTATTTATGCCACTGCTGATCTGTGCTATTTGTTCTTTTGGCCTCACTTAAATGGATCTAAATTGAATTTGGCCTTAATGACTCAAAGGACCAAATCTGTTCTTGGCAGGCTGTGTTTGTGTGTTGGAGAGTTAAAGTCAAAAAGAGCGGGGACAGGGAGAGAGAATATTTTCTTTGTGTTTGTCACATGACGTTTGATGAGTCTGACTTGATGCTTGGCAGACGACTGCGTGTGTGGACCGGTCCCAAGTTGCGACTTGCTTCATTTTCTCTGCCTTGTATGACGACCGCTGTACTGCACACGTTGAACTCCATTTTAGAGTTCAGAATCTTTTAACCTCAGTGTATTTCTTGCACAGTGATTGCAGATTAAGTAGCATTTACTGTGGTAAGAAGCAGTTCAAATATTCCAGACTCAGCAGTGGAACTAAATGAAGAAGCTGTTTCCAAAGACGTTTTGCAGAGCTTCAGGATTATAAAATCAACTGTATCATAAAATCTTCAAACTAATTGCCCATTCATTTTTATCACTGATGACTCATGTAAGGTTGGTTGGAAAAACACAAAAATAACAGTTTGATTCAGGTCGTTCTTCAGGGAAGCGTGCGAGCTGTGGCTTTAACAGACTTTCGTTATTATCACATGGGGATAGCCTCATTCCTTCTCTTTCTGTTTCTTTCCACAGCCGCAAGCAGGCCACATTTTTCTGTATTACAAATCTCTCTCCAAAGGGCTTTCCCTATGACACATGGCCTGGCCAGCAATCACCCTGACTCCCAACATGTCTTATAAGCACCTTTTTTCATCTTCCTCTGCTCTTCTCTCTCTGATCATTTCCTCTGTTGTCACTTTTATCTCCTCCTTAACCTTCACCTCTGCTCTGCTCCGCTTTTCTTCTTACTCTTCTCCTCCCTCTCCCCAGGCGTCCAACCACGGCAGCTGGAGTTCCTGGGGTCCGTGGGGTGCATGCTCCAGAACGTGCGGAGGAGGGGTGCAGTTAGCCCAGCGTCTGTGCAACAACCCGCCACCACGGAACAACGGACGCTACTGCACAGGAAAGAGAGCCATCTATCGGTCCTGCAGTGTGACACCATGCCCAGCATCAAGTGAGTGCGTCACATGACAACAGCAGTATTTATGGTGCAAAAAACATAGTCCTTCATTTCAAATCTCTTAATGGAACATTTCTACAGGTAAGAGTTTCCGTCAGGAGCAGTGTGAGGTGCGCAATGGCCCCCAAACAGATCCTAAAGGGGTGAAGACCTTTGTTGAGTGGGTGCCTAAATATGCAGGAATTCTCCCGAAAGACATGTGCAAGTTGACCTGCAGAGCAAAAGGAACAGGATACTATGTGGTGTTCTCTCAGAGAGTGAGTTTGTTAAAAAAACAACAAAAGGTGTGGAGTATGTCATGAAATAAAGTGCAGAGGTTGATGGTGATATCTCTGTGTTCAGGTGGTCGACGGGACGGAGTGTCGTCCTTACAGCAGCTCAGTGTGTGTGAAGGGCAAATGTGTACGAACAGGCTGTGACGGCATCATTGGCTCCAAGCTGCAGTTCGACAAGTGTGGTATATGTGGAGGTGACGGCACAGGATGCATACGTGTAGCAGGCAACTTCACTAAAAAGAGGTAAAGAAAGAGAGACATGCTTTATATATCTTGATATTATAATAATCAAGTGGCATGCAAACTCATCATGTGATGGGGAGTTTAGCGATGGTAAAAACTTGTTCATAAGTACATCATTTAGTTTGTTCAGTGTCTTTCTCTTTTGCCAAACAGTAAGGGTTACACTGACGTAGTGAAGATCCCTGCAGGCTCCACCCACATAAAGGTTCGTCAGCACAAGGCCAAGGACCAAACGCGCTACACTGCCTACCTCGCCCTCCGACGGCCCAATGGCGAGTACCTCCTGAACGGCAAGTTCATGATCTCCACGTCTGAGACAATCATACCACTCAACGGTTCTGTGCTTAACTACAGTGGCTGGAGCCAAAGGGACGAGTGGCTTCACAGCATGGGCCCCGGGGCCCTCCAAGAAGCTTTGGTAATCCAGATTCTAGCAACGGATGCTAAAAAGCCCCTGGATGTTCGTTATAGCTTCTTCATGCCCCGAAGAACTCCACAGCAACCCGTGGCTGCTCTCAACCCTAACCCAAAGTCAGCCTTATTGCTGAGCACTACAACCGTCTCAACCACAACAAGAACAACCACCACCACCAGCAGTAGTACCACTACACCCTCCTCTGCTACCCCTGTTCTCATCCCAGGTTCACCTACACCCCCAAGTTCTTCAACCCCAACCCCAGGGCCCCAGTGGGTAACAGGTCCCTGGATGACCTGCTCCAGGACTTGTGACACTGGCTGGCAGAGCAGGACAGTGCAGTGTAAGGACCAGGATGGGAAACTGTCTAAAGACTGCATGCTGGGCACCCGCCCCTCTGCTTTCAAACACTGCCTGGTGAAGAAATGTTGAGGAGAAGAAGAAAACCTACATTATTTGTAAGACAAGAACAATGTGTAGGACGACGTTGTAATCTGTACTTCTGATAAAGGTGTCACTTGCTGGATGTGGGACCAACGAATGGACCAATGAATTTAAGAGACAGAAAATGAGAGCGGACTATGAATGTTGACAGAAAGTGCCCAGACCAGTCACAGAGATACCCAGAGACAGATTGGCATGGGTGTACCTGCCATAGGAATCCTGGAATCATAGAAGCTATGCGTTGCATAAGTTAACGGAGGACATAGCTAAGGAGCTGAGTTGCATGTCATTTCCACATAGACTATAACTGATTGTCCTTACTTTGGTGTCCAAACCCTGGAGGCTTAGTGTGTGTTGCCCTGTAATGGCATGTCTGTTTTTTAAAAATTCTGTTCCATGTGTTCTAATCACTGTGGGGACATGGAAGTCGCGCCCCTTTGTCTTTTGTCGCGAGTGTGTCCGAGACAAGCGCCCCAACAATGGGAAGCACTCAATCGCTTTGTTGTCATTTCTGCACGTATGGTAGCCCTGTTCCACATCCACTGTACTATAGGATCCCATATTGCGATGTTTTTTAACAGGGAGAATCTTTGTAACAAAGTTAAACTGGTTTGTAACAAAAACACCAAGAAATGTTGCTTAAGATTTATTTTTCTTAAACCAGCTTGAGTTCTACTGATGGCCAAAGGGTATATAACAGCACCCCCCTAAGAAGACTGCCTGGCAGTATTCCTCCCATCAAGAATTATCCAGTGTCCACATTATAGTCGATTTACAGTACAGTACATATGTGTGAAGGTTCTGGATCAGGGCTGCCCATATGTCCCGACTTTAAGAAATGTGTGTCTTTGTTTGACTGATAATGTTCAGCTGAAAACTGGGAAGACCAGATCATCATTTATTTCACTTAGTGGGGTGATCATTAATGTTGAGAACATTCAAAAGAAAGTCCATGAATATAATTTCCCACTGATTATATATTGGAGGGTGACTCAGCAGCTAACGAGACACACATAATACTCTGCTCATGTTCTTGTAAAGTTTCACAAACTTCACTGTCGACGCAAGTATTGATTCTACTGAATTTGATAATCACACCCTGTGTCCTTCAGGGGACAAACCTTACAACAGTTAAATCGACAAAAGGGGCAAAGTAACCCTGACGCCCCTTAACATTTATGGAGGTTTATTATAAATCACAGATTTGGGGCAAATCTTGATTTGTGCGTGTGTGTCTATAAGTTTCTTTGTGTGCATGTTATGTGCTAGCACATCTGTGCACTCAGGCCTGTGTTTAAAGCACGTGCAGTATGTACCGTCAAAATGTGTTGTCCACTTGTATCAGTCATTATGATGCTGGGTGCTGTTTTTTGTGGCAGTCGATATTCTGTTCTGATATGACAATGTGTGCCCTGGTTACTCACAACAACAGCAAGAGAGATACTAATGCAGTAGCTCATGTCCTTTTTGCAATTCAACTCTTTTTTTTCGTTTCATCACTTAGTCTCTGTTTTACATTATGTATTTGCAGATTTATTTTTAACAAGTTTCCAGCTCCAATTTCTCACATACCTTTATTGAACTGTAGCTACTGATGAATTAGAGCAATGGTCACCAAGTAGTTTTTTTAAGGGGACCATATTGTGTGCTGTCAGTATGCCGGGGAGCCACCTCTATTAAATATGAAGCCTTAGGAGACAGTTAGTTTTGTTTAACATAAAGACTGGAAGCAGGACTAATTATCATCTCATAACTTGAATCCACAGAAAGAAAAAACAAAAACAAACTACAATTTGCCCCTTTCTTCAGTCTTAATGCTAAGCTAAGCGCTAACAGGCTACTAGCTGGAGTTTTTATTTTGGTAAGTACACATATGAGTGTGGTATCAATCTTCTCATCTAAATCTCAGCAAGACAGTGAACAAAAGCGTCAAACTGTATGACAAACGAAACTATCCAAATCACAAGGACCACCAGGTTAAAGTGGAGAAATATGTTTTTGTGTTGTACTTTGGCTGAACTGGCCCCTTTAAAATCCTCCAAGCTTCGAATATCGAATATTTTTATTAATTTGGTAATTTATATCTACATTGTATTCAAAGTGTAGATGAAAGAACAGCCATGTTTAAGAAGACTTACTTAAAATGCACTTCAAAACAAGTAATATGTCAGACATTACCTCAGTTCTCATAACTGGTAATTAATCCCCAACATTTTAAAGTAATGAGGATTCCTTACTTAGAGGAATTTAAAATACCTTCCTGTAGTTGTGTTCAGCTTTCTGGCATCTTCATATTTCCTTGTGTGGCAAACCTCGCCCCCCTGGCACCTGTGCAGGAGAAAAACAAATCATGAGGAACATTTTCAGATACGACATGACCCGGGTCAACATACCACTCACAAGATGTCCTTGCTACTCGACTCTCACATTAAGATTTATTTACACAGTGTAGACGTTTTTGTACACGAGTAGACCTTTCATATGTGTGTTAGTATTCAACCATATTTACACAAAACTTTAGCCATACAGACACACACCACTGTAACAGTCCACACACATACACACACAGCTTACTCGGACTCTTCCAGTGGGGAAATCCATCTTGCTGAAAAACAGAAACACAGCACTGAACTTGTAATTTATTGTTTGTACAACTGGTATGTGTGAATAAAAAAACCAATGAGATGAGTTTTATTTATTATAGTAATTTTGTATCAAATTACTATTTAACTTGGAATGTGACAGAATCATTCCTTTGTAAGAATATAGTGTTTCTTTTCTAGTCATCCACATGAATATATGTACATAAAATCTATATATTTAAATATCTTTGTCTCTGTGTCATTGTATTAAAATGTTGATATTTTGTTTATGTTTTTAACTACTTTATTAACCCAGATGCACATAGATGATGGTGCTGCTACAGGGTTTCTGTGTCTTGTCCAAAGACGCCTTTTCATGTGACCAGGAGGAACCAGGAATTTAACCACTGCCCCTAGGTTTCATTGACGACTGCACTGAATATGTATGCTGACTCTTTTGTGTGATGTCTCATATGGGACATGATCAAGAATAGATTCACTTTACTGAGCCCTGTGAAATAAGCAAAGAAAGGAAAACAGGGAAAGTGTCACTACATACAGCGTAAGGACGATTAGAAATGACTTCTTCACGCTTAATACCACGCTGTGGTATTAAAAGTAATAATACCACTACATAAATATACTGTTACAAATAAAGTCCTGCATTTTATATTTTACTGAAGCAACAGTACAGAAACACAAGCAACATGTATTAAATAGTGACAGATGATAACATAACTCACTTAGTTATGTTATCAAGCAAGAACCTTACATGTTGTTAGGTCAACCTATAAAAATGCAGCACATTTTGTTGTCTGATCATATTTATATTTAAAATATTAAATATTAAAATAGCTAAGATTTTATAGTTGAGTAAAAAAATAGACCCTTTCCCTCAGATCTGAGATCGGGATCTGTTTATTATTGTCAGAAGTGTAATTAAGTAACTAAGTACATATACTTAAGAACTGTACTGAACCACAGTGTCAAAGTACTTGTACATTTGTCTCTGCATTGTATTGGAGTAAACGCCAATACAATGCAGAGACAAATATTATACTCTATGCAGATGTAGACTTTTATATAAACAAACTGATCAACTAATCAATGATGATGTAATGGTGATAAACTAGATACTAGCCGTGCACTTGTACTTTACTTGAGTATTGAGTTTGTGTAGTTCTGTCCTCGCTGCTTATCTCCTAATCTTGCAACTGTGACCCCCACACAGGTACTCGTCCTCCACACAGTACATCACTGCACCAATGTTGACTCCCTGTGTCCCACCACGCAGATTTACAGGGTCAATGTTGATTCAAGTCTGATACAAAGGCGCCACCTGTCGGTTGAACCTGTGATTGATCCATGAAGACCTGGAAAATCTCTGCAGAAGTCTGGGGGGATTTACTAAACACGTTTCTACCATCTGCTGGAAAATGATGATATTACGGTTATTCGTTTTTGTGTGCTGATGCTTTTAAGGTGGACTTCCACAATCTGCCCCTTACAGACGGATCACCTAGATTAGCTTCAGTGAGTCAAAGCCCGGACATTATGTGCACTCTGGTGTCCACCTATGTTTAATGTCCTTGATTAGAAATTAAATCAGTAATACAACAAATTTATTACATGATATTGTTATATTTTGACCACTATGGTTATTTGTAAGGATTTTCAGTTTTTGTTGTGTTTGCATCATGTGTAGTCTCTGAATTAAAACGTTCTTTGTCTTTGCTGTCAATGCGTTTTTACTTATTCAGTGCACTGTTGATGATGGGATCTCTGCTTTACCAGTTATTTTAATGAAAACTCCAGCATTAACTCGTCCTGTGTGTTGGAGTGTAGAAACAGTCCAGACGGGCGGGAGGGGCGGGGAGCCGGAGTACGGGGGCACTGCCTGCCTTGCTTTTAGCGCAGAGGCAGCCCGATGGAGGAACCGGTCCACCTTAAGACCTCGGCGGCCTCTGTCTGCTCCCTCTCTCCGGGGAGCAGAGCTGCGGAACCCGGCCACGGCGCACCGCAGCCTGCTTGGCATGGAGGAGGTGAGTACGGCTACCGGGGCCACGGCCAGCATGATATGGTTACCATTCCCGACCTGCTGCCATCTCCCTTCTCCAGTTGCACTGACACTACAACATTGCTCTACATCAGCCTCTGCTGCCTGTCACCCTCATTTATGTTGGAACAGACTGAAGTTGAATAAACGGTAAAACACTGAATCAGTTCCAGAGTTGGATATTTGGGCTTCTCATATCACGATACAATACACGAACTGTGAAGTTATCCATTAAGTTTTAGGACAAATGTTGATGGAATATATTATATATTTGTATATTAGTATTCCTGATAATACTCAGAGGCTATGAGTGGACATCTTACGACAAACAGAATTTGAAGAAGAAATGGTTTTCTGCCCAGAGCTCTCTGTCTTCCACAATGATTGATTATTATGGCAACGCTCCAGATTGCTGGTGCGTTTTCGTTGCGCACGGGATTTGGCCCATCTCAGATCAAAGGGTCCTCAGGAAAGGGGTGGTCCAAGGGCAGGGGGATATATAGGAGGGACCGGCTCTGTTCTGACTACACGGCAAGAGCAGAGAACAGACTAGACGGGCCAGCAGAGCAAAGACCTGCCCCCGAACTCAAAGACAGAGCTATAAACTGAGACATCTGCTGCGTCTTGAAGAGGGAGAGACCTGTTGGAGTTTACTGCTGACATCTAGCTTTTATTTCCATTTAGTGAAATGACTTTTTTTACAACAACTCAGACCTGCACATAACTTTAAAACGAGTTTTGCACTGGATTTGATCCCACTTTAGATTTTTAGACGTGTGCGTAATTTTGGGGATAGTTTTGTGGACACTCAAAGTTTTGTAGCTTATAGTGGAAAATCTTTTTAAAGGATTTACGCACTTTCTCGTAGAGACTTTATTATTCCCTTTCTACTCGGATTTCACAGTTTTATAATGTGGTTTTTACACATTTCCATTTGTTTAATTCTGTGCGTCGGCATGGCGCACAGCGCCTGGGAGGAGAGCACCGTGTTGCCGGTCAGACTAGACCCGATTGCATGGTCGGAGAGCAGAACCGAACCGTGGCGGACTCTCTCCGCAGAGGAGAAGGAGAAGGAGGCGGAGATGAGGGTTTACCGGTTGGACGTATTTGGCAAAGAGTTGGTGTTGAAGCTAGAACCCGACCAGACCTTCTTGGCTCCGGGCTTTGTCTTCCACGTTGTGGGTAGTCCCGAGTTCAAACCCACACCGGAACCCAAGAGTGGAGCCGAGCCGGGTTGTTTCTTCTCGGGCACGGTGAACGGAGAGGAGCACTCCGCCGCGGCGCTCAACCTCTGCCACGGACTCAGGGGCGGATTCTACTTTCAGGGTGAAGAGTACTTCATCCAGCCCCTTAATTCGAGTGACTTATTGGGTACTGAGGAGGATGTCCACACTATCCGCCGGAGAGCTCGGGCAGCTTTGGCTGAGGAGGGGAGCTCCAAGTGCGGGGTCAACGAGGACGAAGAGAGGGTGCCAAAGAACTTGGACAAAGAAGCCAAGCAAGGGGCCACTAACACGGGCGAGACAGGTAAGACTATACGCACGTTTCACACTATTATTTATAACAGACAACAACTAAAATGATCCGAGCGGCAACTGTAAAAGTGACCATGGAAACAACGAGTGTCTTTGCTCTCAGTTCATCTACAGCTGTAATCCAACAAGTATATTACTTATTTTCTCTACAAGTCACTGACTTTAGCGAAATTATAGCAGGAGCTCTGCGTTGTGCCAGAGTCCAGAGCGTGCGCAATGCACTCAGCCACCTTTTTGACAGTGCCTTACTGTCAAAAAGGTGAGCGAGGGAGGGGAGGAGAAGAGAACGGAATGGGAAGGGGGGCAAACCTCTCCAAGGAGAAGGAGGAGGAGTGACGGAGGGAGGGTTGGGGCCAGTCAGAGCGCGGCAGTGCTGAGACTTTAACTCGCCTCCTGGTACAACTCGCGCCGGCAGACATTTTTCCCTCAGAAAGGATTTTGTCCGCTCGCCCTTTTCTCTCGCATAATTTTCCACCAGAGAAGGTCATTTTAGGAATGTGGACCCTGAGGAGGAGGAACCGCCAGTGGTGTGACGCTGAGTCACAGCCAGGCTCCTCCACGCACATCCGGAACTCTCATTGGAGCCTTAAAAAAGAGCTTTTGTAGCTGCTATTGAGAACGCAGCTACACATGCACTTTCACACAAACTGCAACATTAGTGCCAGAAGTAACAGATGTGTCAGCAGTTGCAGTGCAGTACATTTAGCACTGAATTTGATTATATGGCCTGTGTAAGTCTGGTCTGACCTCTTCCTGTCTCTCCCCTCAGCTCACCACAGGACCAGGCGTTTCGTTTCCACCCCTCGCTACCTGGAGATCATGCTGGTGGCTGACCAGTCCATGGCTGAGTTCCACGGCGCTGGGCTCAAACCTTACCTCCTGACGATCATGGCAGTGGCATCCCGCCTCTACCGCCACCCTAGCATCCACAACTCCATCAGCTTGGCGGTGGTGAAGCTCCTGGTGGTGTACGAGGAGGAGCGAGGCCCTCAGGTGTCATCGAACGCGGCCATGACCCTGCGCAACTTCTGCCAATGGCAAAGGCAGCACAACCCAGCGAGTGACCGCCACCCTGAGCACTATGACACCGCTGTGCTCTTCACCAGGACGGTAAGCTGGTGTGGAAGATGAAGCGTGAAAACTGGTAGAAAGTGATTCACGTGTACTCAGACACTCATCTTTATCTCTGTCTAATTCATCAGGACCTGTGTGGTTCCCACTCTTGTGACACTCTGGGCATGGCAGATGTTGGCACAGCCTGCGATCCTGACAGAAGCTGCTCAATCATTGAGGATGATGGGCTGCAAGCAGCATTTACTGTGGCACATGAACTTGGTAAGTAATAAAAAAATCCATGTTCATGTGTGTAAGAATTTAGAATCACATACCCCAGTTTTACTAGATGTTCTCATATAACTGTACCTTACTTTGTGTCTGTCCTCCAGGCCATGTCTTCAACATGCCTCATGATGATGCCCAGCTGTGCTCTGGTGTCAATGGTCCCCACTGGGGCTCCCACATGATGGCTTCCACACTCTCCAACCTGGACCAGCAGCAGCCATGGTCCCCTTGCTCCGCCCTCATGGTCACCACCTTCCTAGACAACGGCCACGGTCAGTGCCTGCTGGACAAGCCGGTCAAACCTCAGCCTCTCCCTCAGCCCCTGCCTGGCACTGTCTATGACGCAGACCATCAGTGTCGGCTCACCTTTGGCGAAGAATCCCAGCACTGCCCGGACCTGAGCACCACATGCGCAGCTCTGTGGTGCACTGTGACCACATCCAACGGTTTACTGGTGTGCCAGACCAAGAACTTCCCTTGGGCTGATGGTACGCCATGCGGGCATGACAGCTACTGCCTGGCTGGACAGTGTCTCACTAAGAGTGAAGCCTCCAAATACCAGGTAGGAACCAGACCCCACCCAGTTAGTTAGTCACTTCAGAACACCACATAATCCAAGAATACTGCAGCATAACATGCGCGGTTTAAATCAGACAACTGACACCAGTCCAAGTTAAACTGAAATGGTTATGTCCCTGGTGCTTTCAGACTCCTGTCAATGGTGGCTGGGGAGTGTGGGGCCCCTGGGGTGACTGCTCTCGGACCTGTGGTGGAGGGGTACAGTATTCCTTCCGTGCCTGTGACCACCCTTTGCCCAAAAATGGGGGAAAGTACTGCGAGGGCAAGAGGATCCAGTACCGCTCCTGTAACACAGAAGCCTGCCCTGATACCAACGGTAAGAGATCCTTGTTATTAGATAGGAATAATTAATCTGGGATAACAGTGTCTTCTTCTATGTGTTTGCTTGAAATAAATACTTCAGTTGTCAGTAAGCCCTAGCCCTCTAAGTTGATTGTAGAAATAATGTTGTGATGTAGCTTGCACATTGGTGTGAAAGTTAGCATGCAGGTCAGGCTGGACTAGCAGTAAATCTGACCTCTCTCTGCCTCTTTCTCAGGCCTGTCATACCGCGAGGAACAGTGTCTGGCCCACAATGACATGTCAGCACAAGTGTCGCTGGGTTCAGGCGAAGGTGTTGAGTGGGTGCCCAAGTATGCTGGAGTTTCACCCAAAGACCGCTGCAAGCTGGTGTGCCGGGCCAAGGGGACAGGATACTTTTTTGTCCTCAAATCTAAGGTGAGAATTGATAGATGCTAGACTATATTAATAACCCTTTTGTTTTTAATATTGTTTTAGAATTCTTACTACATTATCAGACTCTTGGTTTATCTCATTGAATTATCCGTACTTACCTGACCTGCAAGTGCAGGGATCAGCTACTGTAATTTCTCTAAGCCCGAGGCTACAGCCATGCAAGGGCAAATATTTTTACTTTTTACCTTCTGACTCAGACTCTTATGTAACACTCTTACTACACATGACTCTAAACGTCCATTTGTGTCTCTTGGCTGCCCCCAGGTGGCTGATGGCACACCCTGCAGCCCCGACTCCACCTCAGTTTGTGTTCAAGGCCAATGTGTCAAAGCTGGATGCGATCGTGTCATTGGTTCAAACCGACGCTTTGATAAGTGCGGCGTGTGCGGAGGAGATGGCTCCACATGCAAGAAAGTGTCAGGCTCCCTGGAACATGCCAGGTGAATATCTGAGAGCATTTTGTAGTTTTACACACCCTTGTAATATACACTGAAAACTGATTTTGTGTATGTCAGAATCTATTTGTATTGCAAAGTTTGACTTTGTCCGTCTCTGTGTCAGGCCTGGTTACCAGGATGTTGTAATTATCCCTGCTGGTGCCACCCATCTGGATGTAAAGCAACGTGCCCCAGGCAACGGTCGTCAGGACAGCAGCTATTTGGCAGTGCGTCGCCAGGATGGAACCTATCTGTTAAATGGTGATTATAAACTGATGACCATGGAGACAGACATCGCCCTGCGAGGGGCACTGTTGCGGTACAGCGGCTCTTCTACCACTCTGGAGCGCTTACGGAGCTTTGCCCCACTCCCTGAGCCCCTCACCATCCAGGTGCTGTCTGTAGCAGAAACCCCACGCCCCCGGGTTAAGTACAGCTACTTCACCCCTAGACCCAACAATGCTGCTTCCAACAACAATGGAGGCCGCCGGCAGTCCATCAACGCCATTCGAGAGGTGGGTGGAGCCGAGTGGACCATGAGGGAGTGGGGTCCGTGCTCCCAGACCTGTGGAGGAGGTATGCAGCAGAGAGAGGTGGTGTGTCTGGACCCTCAGGGTCGTCCCTCCAGAGACTGTCCAGAGGAGCTGCGCCCTTTAGCCTCTAGGTCCTGTGCCTCCCAGTCCTGCCCATCCTGGCTTCTCGGAGAATGGTCAGTATGCTCCAAGACCTGTGGCCGAGGCTTCCGCAAACGTCAGCTGCGCTGCATAGGCCATGATGGACGCACGCTAACCCACGACAGCTGTGACCCCAAAGGGCGGCCGCGACCCCTGCTGGAATTGTGCAATCAGGCTGCCTGTTAAGGACTCCTTCCACAATCTAACCTCCTGTCATCCATCCAGTGTTCAGAAATAAATAAAACTCTGCTCTCCACCGCCTCCTTTTCTAAAGAGGCTAATGAATGTTTACATCCACAGCAACAGCGGTGCAGGTTTCCATGTGTTCCAGTGACTGCGACTGTAACTTTTAGCCCTCACCTTCATTCATTTTTGGGGACAGATGTTGAACCACAGTGGCTCTGCCACCAAATTGCATCAACAAAGACTAATTACAGCACTGCCACATTTTGCCTCCCGTCAAGAGGAAGAAAGCATGAACATTCCTGATTCCCTGAAAGAGCATGCTGCTTGTCATGCCAATGTCATGCTTGTGTGTGTGTCTGACATGAGACTGTGTGTGTGTTACATTTTTTAATGCATGTGTATGATGTTTGTCCAAGCTGGGCTGGACAGACACATAAGGGCTGCAGGAGGTTATTGCAGAGTATATAAAGAAACAAATGAAAGAGAATATTCTACTTGCTCACCCCATCAGGTATGGAAAATAAGAAAGCTCAAAGTCATTGTGTTTATGTTCAGACTTGCCAGTCTACGTTTATTTATCACAAACCTGTAGCACTTCTTTATTTTTGCCAGTGGCACATTGTAACACCCAGTTGTCTCTAAATGCCTCAGTACACCATACCTTTAGCCATATCTTGCACTCGTCTACACAGTCGTCAATGAGGGAACTCTTTAAAAGACCAAAGAAGAGTGTCTGAGAGTGTGTGTGCACGAGTGTGTGGAGACCTAAAGAGGGACTTGTCTCCTGCTACTACTTCATAAGTAAGTCTCTCCTGCCTTCTGCGAAGGCACTTTTCTAGCAAGTTTTGTTTCTCTTTTGTACAGAATATCCAAACATTATTTATTTTTGTACAGCCTGTTAAATGTAATCATGTGGCTTTTTTAAATATTATTGTTTATTTGTTAATGAGATCACAAAAGGAAGTAGAATATATAGAGTATTTATACGGTGTTTTATATATATATATATATATATATATATATATATATATATGTTCCAAGGTTCATGAATAAAGTATCACATTGACTTGTGCAGCTGTGTCCAGAGTGGGTTTTCTTTTTTTAAACTGGAATATGTCCTCATTATTGACCCATAATACATTCAAGAGCCCCCATCTTTAACTTTAACCATCAAAACCACATCTCAGCCTTCAAAAAGTCCTGTAAAGTAGTGAGGATGGGCCAGAATATCCTCACAAAGCAGAAATAATGTCGCTATGTGGTTTAATTAAAGCTGGTTCTCACAAAGACAGACACACATTTTATTTTGGATTTTGGTGCTTTTTCTTGAATCTCAGTCAGTTTTACAGCACTGTTGGCCAACACTTAATACAACACTTGGAAGTACAGTGTGCCACATTCATAATGTGACTACATCTTTTTTTGTAATTCATATTTCATGCACTAGATGACAGCATGCCACACAAGTTGGTTAACCAGTCACACCACAGTCTCTACATGTTACAGGCAAAGGATTCTTGTCATGATGGGCTTAAACTGCTGAGGACGACCGTGAGCTGCCGGGACTCTAATAGCCTTTTCTAGACCCCTGTATTCTGAGATTATGGGGTGGTTGCTGGCTTTGGCCTCAGGCTTGAGTCTAAAATTTACTATAACCGAACTAGGTGGTTGGCTGATGTGTTTGTGTCTTTGCTGTATGTGTTGTATGTGCTGTGAGGCTAATAATCTAATCTCCTTGTTTCCCTCACCTTTCGATTAATGGCATATGTCAATATAACATTATGACACCACTTAGCCTGTGTAAGATTTCTCCCCATGAAATCAATGAGACTGAATTCTTTTTATTATCATTAACCCAACATTTGGAGCCTGTTTGAAATGGTTGAGTGAGTTTGTCTGTTATTCCCATATGACATAAACACTAGTAAAGTAAAGTACTTCATACTTATATACTTTACTGTATATACATATATGAGGGAACACTACAAAGTTTGACCTCAATACACTGACGTCAATGAATCAGCCAGACTCCTGCTGAGCCTCACTTCCACCACTCTAATCAAGGTTAAATTACTACTTTAATAGTGTGTACATGTAGGTATTTTAAACTATAGTGATGTAGAACTCTTTACTTTACAGACTCTAGCCCTTGCGACACTTCCTGTTGTGCCCTGAGGAAGATGATCTCCTGCCTTGTCTGCTCTCATGTAGCACAAAGGAAATCATTATCCTGTAATTATAGATGGTTAAGAAGAAAATTGACCATCTCTGTAATCTGTGTAATAGCACAATGTGTCACCAGACTTTGTACGCCTAAACTGTGGCAGGAACGGTTGGATCTTCATCTTCCTGTCTTTCATGTAATCTTTTTTCTGACTTTACAATTGAAACACACACACACACACAAATAGGGAGGAAAATGTCAACATTAATATGTCTGCCTGTTTTAAAACGTCATTACAGCTCAAAAGAAACATCTGGAAGGCATTATGAATCATCGCTGCTCAATGTAGGTGGCATTTCTGAGAGCTAAATTGTCTTCATCCTCTTGCCCCTCTTGGTTGCCCATAAAACTTTGTTTAAATTGTTGCAAATTCTACTTGGTTTCCTACTTCCTAGAGATAAGCTTTTTTTTTTTTTATCTGAATCTATTATGATCTATCTATCTATCTATCTATATTGATTATCCCTTTGCACACCTATAATTTACTAATAACATTTTCAGTCTTTAAAGGTTTGTTATTCTACATCCATCAATTGTCCAGTCGGGACACTGTGGCTTTAACCCCTTACCTTATCACTGAATAAGTGATAAATTGGAAAGTATGACTTTTTATTTGGTGGTGGACTCCAGGTACAAATGTAAATGAAAAAGTTTTTCCTTACATATTGGTGCATATATATGACGCCATAAAGTGCATCATTACCCAAATACACCAATCCCCCCCCCCATCACTGACCAGTAGACCCAGGTTTATGTGATACCCAGCGAGAGAGCGTCACTGTGGGTCATTACAGGCGGATTCCGCTCTCAGCTTTAATAATAGAGGTCGTGACTCGCGGCGTGACGGCAGCGTCTGAAGCTGAGGACCCTGGGTAGGAGCACAGGAAATGCCTTCGAAATAAAAGCACGACCGAATTTTAAATTAAATAAAAACACGTTATGTTTTGTTTGTTCCATTTCCGGGATTTTATCTTAGCTTCCGGTGGCTGTTACGGTCCTAATTACTTCGAAAAGCTTGCTATACATTAAAACTGTGAACACACGTTTTGGTCGTAAGATATGGTTAACAGCATATACGTAAACTCAAAACAAATAGCGTAATAAAAATATGATACTATCTAGAATCAATTTATCTTAATGACAACGACATATAGGCATCAATTAGAGTCTTATTTTGAAAGTGTCGACCAGAAGTTTTCTTTTTTTCATGCCTCTCTCTCTCTCTCTCTCTCTCCCTCTCTCCCCCTCAGTGTAAACTCAACATGGTAATTTGAGCAAACGGGGGACGGCGGGGGAGGGGAGAGAAATAAAAACCTCGGCACTCGGTCAGAGGTGTGGGAACAGGACGGATGAGAGACAGAAAAGACGCTCAAGCACACGTGGAACAACAAGCTTCACTCAGGAGGGGAAATGCTTCAATACCTGAAGTCGTAACGGACAGTTTGCTGATGTGTTTGGGGGGCGGGGGTGCACGCAACAATGCTCCTGGAGGAGCCAAATAGGTGACTAAAGCCTAGAAAGTACGCGCTTTCTGTTATCTCTTCTCATTCATTAAGAAATTAAGGAGGAACGTGGGCGCACAGGGGGAGAAGGGTCATGGAAAACCCCTGGAGGAAGAGGGGGAGGACACTGTCGGTGAGATGGAAATTGTTGAGGAACTCGCTGTTGCTTTGTTTCTTCACCGGTGAGTTTTTTTTATTTTTTTTATTCATCAGTTGAAACACTCTCCCACATCTTCAAGCAGCTACATGCCCACAACTGACCTTTTAATTTGGCGTCAGTGCTGCTTAATTATGGGACTCCCTCAGCTTCAGAAATGCTTCTGCAGGAGTAACTAAAACACGAAATCAGAGGAAATCTTTAAAAGTCTGTGAACATATCGTTTGTTATTCAGAACACTTTTATTTGAGAATCGCTAGTGTACGTGCTCTCTCTTCCAAGTAAGACACAACCAAGCATGAAAAGTGCTTGGAAACTTTTGATCTGACTCAAGTCTGCGATGCAGTGCCGTGGAGGGGGGCAGGGGAGAGAGGGCTAGCTGTAAGTGGTGTGTGTGTGTGTGTGAAAAAGGGGGTGGGAGGGGTGAAGGACATAGTGCCATTGTCTCCCAGCGTGTGGAGAGACAGGAGCCAGGACCTCTGAGGACCACCCAGAAAGAGCAAACCAGAAGTCTGTTTGTGGGCATTTGCATGGATACATCACAGCTTTTTTTGCAGGGATGTGTTGTTCAATTAAAAAGGTGTGTTGACTTTGACCTCAATTACAAAGGGGGGGGGGCATCAAAACCTGCTTTACTCAGAGAAACAACGTGTTCCTCCCCGGTTAGTAATGTTCTGTGAATTCAAGTTGTTAAGACTTGTGCAGACTCTTACAGGGTAGAAGTGTTTCTCCCTACTTTATATATCATGGTGCAAACTCTTTGCAGAAAGCATCACTGTGCATTAATTAAAAGGCAGCACTATTCTTTGTTTCCTTGGTTTTCTACCTATATGTGAACCCCTGCCGGGAAATGTGCATATGCATGCCTTCAGGCACATGTCATTTGAGTGAGTGATTGCAGAGAGAAAACACATCCTAAGCAATGGGAGACACACACACACACACACACACACATATACACACAGCTTGTTTTCTTTGCAGCGTCCTTTATTTGAAGAAGTGTGTTGAATTGTGAAAGAGTCCAACCTTCTACTTGACGCTGAAAAAATATCACAGCTCAGGAGGGCAAAAAAAACCCTTCCATTGAAAGAGGCTCGTGTCGTGGCAGCAGGTTGAGACGGGTACACAGAGAAGCACAGATGTGTGTACAATGCTTTTGAATATGGAGGCTATGGCTGAGCGGGAATGGGAGGGGGCCAAATGAAACACATTAATCGCACACACAAAAGCGTTCAATAGATCCTGAAAATGCCACGTCTACTGTGGCAGGAATAAGCACGTTGGATGTAAAGGAAAATGATAAAAGTATCATGCCTAAGAGCTCTGTAACACTTAAATTTCTCATTCGTTGGATAATAAAGGTTTATTCTATTCTATTCTATTTGATGCTGGTTCCTGATTTGACCTTCATGCAGACATACACCTGTCATACTGTCTCCCAAAATGACCTCCCACTCAAACAGTAATTAATTCAGTAGCTGGATCACTGTGACTCACACGCCTCTCTGATATGCAATCTTCACACTCTGTGTCTCTGAGCACACTTTTAAAGTAACCTCCACTGACTCCTGAGCAGCACTCCGTGTTACTGCTTAAGGGCACACAATTTTAGTCTTGCATTTTCATGAAGTTGGAGGACCCTTGAAGAACTGACTTTTAACTGTGATGCGAGGGGAAAACCCTGATTTTTATTTTCCAGTAGGAGTCAGGCACAATAAGTGTCGGATCCTCCATTTCCCATGATGCACTTTGCACGATGAAGGCCTATGCCTTTCAAATAACATGACCTCCAGTTTGTGGTAAATGCTTCAACAATCTGCACTGTTGAAACCCAAGCGGCGATGACCCTTATGACATCATGTGGGTTATTTTTTAAGACTTGACAAAGCAAAAGTAACAGATCTTCATATTTATGGAGCTGGGAAAAGGGAGTGTTCGTCATTTTTACTTAAAGGATTTTTAAAAACAATTTTCGGCTGTTCATACTACTGACCATTCCTTTCAGCTCAAGTCTCATCATTTAAATGATGCAAATGTGTAATAGATTTGCATGTCAGATTGCAGCCTATAGTGTTCCTTTCAGCTGCTCGGCCATGTGGGCTGATTTTCTGCCTCAGTCAGCTTGGACATGGAAAAATAAATCAAGCATGTCCACTATTAACTCTGTGAGATGCTGCATAGCAGTTACATGGCAACAGTTGCTTGTTGCTATGTAATCTTTGTATTATATTACATTATGTATTGTATGTAAATCTGAGCAGCTCACTTACGCCTGTTTGTCTCTAAATCCCTGCGTGACAACTGTGGAAGAATTAGAAAGCTTCCTGTGGCTGCTGAGACTTATTTAAATCTCTGCTGTTGTGTTTTGCTTCCTGATCAACTGATATGTAAAAACTTAAATACATTAATACATACTAGCAGGGGTGTGTGTGTGTGTGTGTTTTCTCTCCAGGTGCTCCACAGGCATTGATTGCTTCTTTTTAAGACGGGCAAACGCTTCGCCAATCTTCGGAGCTCATAATAAGTCAATGTCCTTACGCTTTTAAATCTGTCTTTGAAGGTATAAATAGAGGCTGCTGGTCAAGGTTGTGTGCTTTGAGGTTAGTTCATGAAAGGTTTCATTATACTGTTCAAGTTATTTTTTTCATGGAGGGGAAAGGTTGAAGTTCCTTTACCTGATGAACGACCTGATGTAGTGGTTTCGTTTAAGAGCTTCTTTCATTATAAATGGACACTTAAAGACATTGTAACTTGAAATTTATCAGTGCTACAGAGTGCACAGGTTTTTTTTTCTAATGATCCCGTTCACCTAAAAAAGTAGCATTTTCGATTATTTCAACAACAACTTAATGTGTTTCTCGAAGACTTTCTTTTACGTGCTTCAGCGGTGCTAACGGCATTCTTCTCTGTTTTCTGTTTTGTCCACCAGCTTTCTGGGAATTGGGAATGGTGACTTCTGGTTCCACAAAATTTAACATCGCCTGTGTGTGTGTGTGTTGCAGGTAACAGCGAGGCCCAATGTGAAGGCTGCATAGAGTATTGCTGCGATGGATCGCCACCTTTCTGCTGCTCCTACTACGCCTACGTGGGCGACGTCCTCTCGTAAGTTAACACTGAGACACAACAAGCCAAAGTAAACAAATGGATACATCTTAAATATAACTTTTTCTTCTGTTCACACTAAACTGGAACTTCAAACAGCTAAAGTGGTTGACACAGTATTAACAAACTCGGCAATGTAAATGACAACCCATATTCTGCGTGATCAGCACTTGGAAGCAAGTGTTTTGTCGAAAGTATGTATCTGTTTGGCCACATTTCTAACTAAACAGTCATTACACCTAGAGAGGGGGAAATAGAAGCTTTGAGTGTTGTTCTGTTCTTTTAATGTTTCAGTGCCACATTTGAGGAAAATGGTGTGACAGTGCCAGTTCTCGTAGCATTTTTAGAATGATCTGCACACATCTATAGGTTTTGTGCAGTTCAAATGAGGTAAGGACAACTGATGTCTCCAGCTGTCTTTTCACATGCGAGAAAAGTCTTCAGAGCGTTTCACCTTTGACTTCTGCCTGCCTTGATTTGGAACAGCTGCTTTTACCACTTTCACCGTTCTCATTTGTTCTAAAGTTTCTGTACATTTGATCTGTGTTATTCATAATTTCTACTAATATTGTTGGTGCCCAGTCGTGAATGACTTGGGTAAAGTCAGAGTTTACTGCACTTGAAAACAGCCAGTGCTGAATCTGACACGCTGACTAATATGAAGACGTAACAAACCTGTTAATGATGACTGTTTTTCTATTTTATAGTGCCAATTCACAGACTCCTCTGCAGTGCAACACGCCAATCCACACACACTCTGTCACACACTTTACGCACGCACACACACGCGTTACATCAGATGCTGCAGTCAATCTCCATGGTAGCAGTAAGAAGTAAGTGTGTGTGTTTGTTTTTTCTTTTTTTTTCTTTCAGTGGCACTGCCATCTCCGGCATCGTTTTTGGCGTGGTGTTTCTGATGGGGGCAGTGGCAGCTCTGTTCCTGTGCGTGTGTATGTGCATGAAGAACGGGCGAGGCGCACGAGTCGGCGTGTTCAACACCTCCTACATCAACACTGTGACCCAGGGCTACCCAGGTGGGTCTACAGACACACACACACACACACACACACACACATCACTACAGGGGAAATTACATTGACTTACATTAATTTCCTGGATACTTATCCTAGCCTCAACCATAACCACAACATCCCTAACCAGCATCTGCTCCCGACGAGCATTAGCTAACTAATCAAGTCTGCAGTAACTAATTTAATTTCAGCTGATAGATGGTCCAGTGAGACTCAAAACAACCATGTGGTGTAGACCCTCCTTCCTTGCCTTTTATATTGTATGACTTACCGTAAAGTGGCTCCATCTTATTTATTAGTGGCTTTATGATGATTAAGTACATTCTACACACAGGGGATCCCATTACGTAGATTCTGCTATAGTGAAACCTCTTCTTCTGACCTCGGGCTACCAGAGCTGAGGAAAAAAACAAAATAAGTGGAAGGTATTGTTGACCCACCTTGGCCTTGAGCCTCATTCCCGACTAGTAACACAAAAGGAGGCATGTTGTTTTCAGACTATAAAGGCTTCAAAAGCACCTCAAGCGAAATGTGATCTCTGTCCAGGCATTTTGAAGTTCACATAAAAACACCTCCTATTTCCTGCCTACTTTAGAATGTTTGATCTCCACTCTCACATCTGTTACATACTGTTCCTGCTTGAAGCTAGAAAACGGCAACAGTGTTTCTACATTATACTGACAAGTACATAGTGAACATATCAGAGTCAGTACTGTGACATTCTCCATCCCCAGGAATGCTGTTTTTCTGGGGCTCATTATTTATTTAACATCTCTCATTCTCCTCTGTGTATCGCCGTCATGCTACACTGGACCGCGACTCTTCAGTCTGCCCTGCAGCTCTGATCATGTTTCATAAATACGCCACTCAAACACGAAAAGCAACCCAATACGATGAATACATATTTATGCAGCTACAATGATATTAAATGTTATATGTATTGACACTAAATTCGAGGTGCTGTTGTGTTACTATTTTCCTCCCAAACTCACAAGAAATGACTTCACCTATATTTCTATGTGATTTTAATTGACTTTAGTGATTAGTGTGTACAGCTTTTAGTTAAATTTTAATAACAGTGACCTAAAGATATACAGAAAAAGGTGCTTTTGTTTCATTTTTGTCTGAACGTCACAGTTTCATATAGCTCTAGACACAAACAAAGCTGCCACTGTAACATGTTAGACTGTGAGTTATTAATAATAATAGTGTAATAAAACTGCCTGATGCAACCACTCACTTTAGACTCCATTCATCTTTTCTTTTATCTTTGCTGCTTTGATGTTTTAATGAATAATGTAAGCCCTCCTGGATGTGACTGATTCACTGTGGTCAATAAAAATACTTCATGCCTTTTTTTTTTAACCTTTTTAGGAATAGTTCAAACCTGGGCCTCCAATGAGTGCAGTTTCTCAGATCAACCACTAGGGGGCACAACTGCCCTATAAAACTTTGCCAAATGGGGGACAGGTGTCTTGTGCTGAGTGGACCTTATTCAACTTACTCATGCGAAAACCTGTTGAGCTAATTCATCTTTGTTTCTTTCTATGTCTTGAACTCAGATCCTCCACCTCCATACACTTACGACTATGAGATGTACCCTCCCGTGCTGCACCCACCGCCCTACACCCCAACTCAACCTCGGCCGGCCAACTACTCCCCTCCCCCTCCTTACCCAGGCTGCACCCGCAAGTGAATCTCTGCTTGCACAGGTCATCCACCGGCCAGCTCAAAGAAAACTCTGGTGTCCTGGTTTACCAAACCTAGAGATGGGTCTACACTAGGTACACTGATGTGTGTACACTTCTGTGCTCTAAAGCAGGGGTTAAAGACAGTTAGTGCTTCACAGGAACCAAATGACGGTTCCTGCAGAGAATGACCCAACACATCCATGTCCTGCAGACCTAACTGTTAGCAGCACCTGGTACTTTTCCTTCTTCACTACCAACCAATATCCTTATCTGTCCCTCCCTACACACTTCAAACGCAATGTGCAGCTTTGATGAAGGTGAAGATCACTTTTGTCAGCATGGAGGGAAACCTTGCATCACTACAGGGGAAAAGTCTTTCCATGATACCGTGTAGATGTTGCTTTTTATGGAAGGTTATCTACTTTATTTTCTCAATTTTTTATTTTTTGGGGGATTTATGTCAGTGACTGAGATGGACGTTTATGATTAAAGCTGTTTTTAACGAGTCAGATCTGGACCTGTCCTGTATAAAGACTTGAACATAATGCATAATAATACTGACTTTAATTGCATGGACAACTTGAAAGGAAGAGACTGTTGGTGATGAACTGGCTTTTACTGCCTTACTTGAAACAATGTGAGAGTGAAAACTGGGCTGGGGTCGTTTTGCATTCAGTTGAACTAACGTGGATTCTCATCGAAATGGGGGTGAAAGCTGCAAATCTAAGCGAGATTTCTTGAAAAAAAATAAAGCATTCATCATTTGAACTGCATTTGTAGGCTAAATGACATTTTTGTAGCCGAAAGTGAATTAAACTCACTGTGCTGACAAATTCATGTGATGGATGACGGTAAATGTGAAAAGGATTTAACTGCTGTGTCGGGTAAAAAACAACTGTTTATTCATCATTTCATTAACTGAGTTGGAAATTAAAAAAAATTATTAAAATGTGACATTTTTAAAGTATGTGTGGAGTTTCTGTTTATTAATGTGAATAATGCTGGCATGTGTGCGCGTGCGTGTAGCGTGAGCATGTTCTGTTGCTGAATGTGTATGCACGAGCCTTTAGTCTAGTACGCGTGCGTGTCAGAGTGGCGGGTACACGAAAGAACAAAAAAAGTGCGTATGTGTAGGAGCGATAGACTGTGTGTGTGTGTGTGTGTGTTAATCCCACTCCGCTGTGGTCAGGTGATCCGGCGCTGAGCAGCTGTGCAGCCTCGGTATCGCTCACCATCAGACAACGGGAGTCACCGGCGTTGAACACATACAGTTTCTCACCCGACGCAAACGTTCAACCTTTCGGTGAAACGCTGCCTTTTTTGAGCTTCGTGTCAGCGGAACGACATGGGGGACCGAGTAGCTTTACTGCTGTTTGCTGTAGTGGCGTCAGCTCTTGCTGCCGAGGTAAGAAATGTTCGTTTTTGTAGTATTTTCCACCATATTGTTACTGTCAGCTAAGTCAAGCTAGCCAGAGTTAGCTACATCAACACCGGAAGTGTAGTGGCTGTACGTTCAGAGCTAATGCTTGCAATGTAGCTACTTGACAGAGAGAGCAACCAGAACACGAATAAAATGCTGTTTAAACTATTTCAGAATACGTAACAAAATTATATAAACAACAAAATAACAGGTGTTGCTAATGCACATGACATTCATTACACACAGTGTCAGGTCAATTTGGTTCTTTTTTATTAATAGATAAATAATATATTGATGAAAACAACCATTTGTAATTTTCACATTGGTACTTTGATTAACTGGACGCACCATACTGGAATTGAATTCCGGTTGAATTGTAAGTCCTTTGGTTTTGGTTTTATTTTGAAAGCTTCAGCCGGAAGTGGAATTAAGCTAACTGTAGTTAGTTTCGTAGTGATAGTGAACGCTTAGATATTTCCAAACCAACTAGTACACACTGTTGAGTGTTTCACGTAACCAGCGATATATTTTGTTAGGAAGAAAATAATGACAAATGCTAAGTAATATCTATATTAGAATGGGATATTGACAGAAAGTACGTATTTAATTTAAATACCCCGATGGTGCGAAGCTCGGTAATTCCCTTTCTAAGGCAAATCTCCCTTTAACCATGTGGTAACAGATTTATTGAGATTAACGTTATGTGATAATGAAAAGAATGTCTGGGTTTGCTCAAAAGCAGCACACACAATGTGTCCTCCTCTTTGTTTAAAACCGAGAAGTAACTTGGCTTTTCTGTGATTTAAAATGTTATAAACAAGTTCGCGTTCACAACAAATTGTTTAATCCACCTTCAATAATACTACGTAAGTGGTTGTTGTGTAATTTAGGCTAATTTGTGTAACGTTAATTAAACTACAGTGAATAAATGAAACGCGTATTGTTTCATTTCTCATATCCCGAGGGATAATTTTAAGGGAGTGGGCGTGTTTTGGGGTTGAAAATAAGTCAATAAGGCAAATGTTCTCTCATACATAATAGATACAACAGATGAAGAATATGTCCGATTTAAAGCAAATAATCGTGGCCCTGAATATGTCACTTTCACGGGGGAATAAACAATTTTAACGCTCTCCCACATATTTCAGTCAGAGAATAGAGAAGTAAGATGGCGGCGGTGCACTGCAGCATTTATAGAGGGTCAGGAAACTGGGAAGCCAACAGGAGCTCTGACTGTCATTGTTACCTCTCAGGGTCTTGTCCAATTTATCGTAGAGTTTGGTGTGATAATAGCTATATTGGAAACACGATGTATTCATTGGTAGCCTCTTACAATGGGTATGTTTTCACATAATCACTGCTCAGCCATTTTTCAAGCGTCTTTGCCAAGAGTGTCGCTTTGTGAATATGCACTGCATAAAATATCCTCGTAACACGTACGTTATGCTACTTAATCTGGTGCTGATGTGTTACAGAAATGTGAAAATTCGCGACTATTGATTCAAATTCACTAATTTCAGTGCAGGTAGACGTGTTACATGTTATTCTTTATATACTGTTGCTTTAGTTTCCCTTTTCCAATGTGTGGTACCGATATGAGTTTTAGGAAATTACACGAAACAAGTGAATCACTACTTGTAACACGGGGATTTCTTTTCACCTGGGAAATTTTCAGCTATTATGAGCGATTTAAATCCTTGCCTTTATGTTACCGGTGGACATTATTTGCAGTGTGGCCCTGTGGGAGAGAAATAACACATTCCTGTAACAACCAGTAGCCACACTGTTTCATGTAAACCACAATTGAGGTTGAGGAGCAGCTGCGTTTCAGTGTCTGTGTAACCTCTGGTCGTAACCATTATACCTTTTATACATAATAAAGGTTAATATTGGGTTTATAGTGCCAAACAATGACCTTGTTTAACCATGTTGTTGTGCTGTTTTGGGTAATTCAGATGAGAATTTGAGTAGTTCAATCAGGTGAAATATGGCAGCTGACCTTTATTGTTTCCTGCATGTAGCCTATAATCACTGTACTGGGAATGAATAGTTTGGACTGCACATCAAGCAAACCATCAGCTTTGTTCGTAATCTACTACTTACATTGCGTAAGACAATCTTCCTCTGTTTACATTATAAACAAGGCTTTATAAGACAAGAAGGATAAAATGTGATAGAAGAAGTTGTTTTAAATTTCATGAATAATACAGATGAGATTAAATCAGACTGGAAAATTAGATGTTGCTAGTTTTTGATCTTGTTAGTCCGTATTACTGCCCCCTACAAACGCACACACCCTCCTAAACACTCAGGTCTGGGAAGTTGCTTTTCCTGACGTGCCTGCCCTGTACATGCAGGCCGTGGTGTTGAGTGTGAGAGTTGGATGGGTGCAGGCAGTCTGTTTGTGTGCATACTGCAGTCTTTCAGCCTGGGGTGGACCAGCCCTCTCCCCTTATTAGCGAGCCCTAATGCCATTATGTCTGTTGGCACTGCCAGCGTTTCTCTCTCTGGCACCTTCTCTGCTGCTCACGCTGCAGTTTCAATTTTTTGAAAGGGAAATGCACCTGACACTAATATATCTCCTCTTGCTTTCAATTTTCTTACTTTTTATTGTACCCACTTCTGCCTGACTCGCCTGTGCATATACTTCAGTGTGTAATTTAGCAGAATGCCTTATGACAGCCCACGGCGAAATATCTTAACCCAAGAATAGAAAAGCAACAAGAGTGGTGTGAGACTAATTGCAGATGAGAAGCCTCTTTGTCAAAATTGTCTGTGCTATATTCAGGTCAGCTCAAGCTAATGACAGTGAATCATTCTGTTTCTCAATCTGTGGATTTTTGTTGTATGATTGTTGACCGTTGAACTGACCTGATAACAGGAAAATGGTTTTTATTCTGTCATCAGTCTACATAGTGGCTTCAATGGATATATCTTGCATATGACATCTAAATCCTAACAATTCATTGATTATTTGATTGGTTACTGGAAAGAAAAGCTACTATAATCCTTCAAATAACCTTTTAAGCAAACATTGTAAAATTTCAGTAGTTCTGAATCCTCAAACTTAAGTATTTTCATATTTTCTTGGTACATTGAATAACTTTGGATTCTGAATGGTTGGTTAGGAAAAAAGAAGAAAATTTGCAGTGTCTCCCTGCACTTTTGGGAACTTGCTGAGATGCTGTAGATAAAATGATAATTTGATTAATTGAAAAAATAATTGTAGATAAATTGGTACTGTCTTTAGTTGTACTCCTAGTCACATCAGAATACATCTGGACATTTATCCGTGCAAATAACAGATGATGTATTACTTAATCGATTGACCTGAAACTGTTTTGATGGTAATTAAAAGATAAGGAGGAACATGTAAACCTGCCACGCAAGCTAGTTTCAGATGTCTTTTGTCATTGTAAATTGAATACTGTTTTTTTGGACATTTTAACCAATTATTATTCTTTTATTCTAGTAGAGTTAAGAATAATACCAGCCACTGTTCTGATATTAGCTATCTCTTTGCCTGTACCTCTTTCCCTCAGTCAACAGTGGATATTCTCATATTGCAGGACTGCACGTCCTCTTCATAATAACACATGAAAGCCTTTGTCTCCAGCGCTTCCTGTTTTATTGTGTCTCTCACATTTTTTTTCTTAATGTCTAACCCGTGAGGGAAAGAGTTCACTGTAGAAATTCCTTGTTGAAGCAGCACACATTTTCCATCTTAATGACAACACAAATGTTCCCCCCTGTCCCTCTAATGTCTATCCTGGAGAATGGAATTCCTGACCTTTTGATACAGTTGTTTCTGTGGTCATGGTCCCTGGAAACTGCATGACACTGATGTGCTGGCATTAGTAATAACAACTTCTCTATACATAATGAAACTTCAGACAGCTAAATTTCCCCGGCAGTGACGTAAATCAGCTGTTCTTGAAACTGGAAGTTGATTTTACATGTAACTTTTGATTACTTTTGTATTTAATCTTTTTTCATTTTTCTCTTATGCAAGGTACCATACCCATTTCAAAGCATGATAGGAATCTGGTAGTGTTGAGTAACAAGGCAGTGGTATCTCAAAGGTTTGCTTTGTGCAGTGTAACCTGACCTATGAATGCAATGCTGTGGATAAATGCCAGAAGGTTTGATTAGATCCAACAAGCATGTAATAGTATTTTACTGGCAGCGAACTGCAACTGAAGTAATGCTAGTTATTGAGCAGGACATGCAGGTGCTTCAGACATTGTTTTGAGAATTATTTCCAGCAAGTGTGGGGATCGGTGATTGGGTCAAGACCCTGATTCTCGACTCCTTTTATGAACTAGACAGAGATAACCGAGTTATAAAGGATGGCTTTTGCAGTGTTTCACGTTGATGTCTGGTTCATTTGACAGTGTTTGATCTGTATTACTTGGGGTGCCGTCCTCATTCCCAAGACATAACATGAATTATACACAGTGTGTACAAAATGACTCATTACATTACGTTGCAAGTCAGTCCTTTAAAAAGGCTCCTGTTCATCTTGCGCATCTTTTCTCTTTGTGGCTGACTCATAATTAGCTCTAATAGGTCAAACATGTATGCAGCACTAGCTTTATTGCCTGCTAGTCTTCAGGGAACATGTCATTCTCACTCCCACTTCTCATATTAGAGCGAATCTCCCACCAGGCAGCACCATTCATCACCACTGGACTGTTATTTCCATCTGTAAATATCAGCAGTGTGCCATGAAGACACACTTTTCATTTCACTGCTGCTGAGTAAGCAGCTGTTGGTACAAAATCTGAATAATAAGCCGAGAAACAAGTTGCCCTGGCCTGTGCAATTACTCAGTAGTAGCACAGACTCCATCCAGCTTTCAGTTAATCTGTAAGGAAGCTGCACAACACTCATACACACAAAGCCTCCATCTGAAAGCATGTTCTTGCTATTGTTTGTCAAGGCATCAGTGCTGCAGTGCTTTTACTGTCACATTTTCATCATAGCTGCCATGTGTGACAGTCATGCATGAACACTGACCTTCCATTGATAAAATTACCAAGGCCAATACATTTGAGTTTTAATCATGGATTTGGTCACACAAACGTAACATTATCAGTGTGTGATGGGTGAGTTAGTTTAATAAAATTCATTGTATATGTGTAGATTCATGCCCATGTCACTAACAGATGGTGGATAATATATCACTTGTATGATCGTTGCACATTATAGCTCAGACCTGCCGGGGATGTGGAGGTGTTTGACTTAATGGTTCAGCCTTGTGCACTCGCTCTCTGTTGAGTCCCAGACTGGAGTTGTGTAATGAACCAAACAGCTCACTTCTTCGATCTCATTTATAAGTGAAGGGCCCAGCAGAATCCCCACCCTCCCCCTTTAGCGCCAGGCAGTTGTGACATTTATTTTGTGTCGGGTGCGTTAAAAGCTGATATGAAGTGACTCCACAAACCCAGCCAGTCTAGACATACGGCAGTGAAACCAGAGCAGCACCGAACAAACTTGGTACTTCTGTTACTAGAAAAGGCATCCAGCAAAATAGTCCGCAAAATTCCTGTTTTTAAGTAGCCTGCTGACTTTGGCTATGTGTACCGTATATTCACCACTTCCCACCCACCCCACCCTGTATCCTGTCTGCCTATTGGCTGTCAATACCAAATCTACAGTAACAAGAAGGTAAAAGATACCTGTGGTATTTGTCACACCCCCATAATAGATGTTTTGGATTAAATATTTACGCAGTTTTTTGTCTGAGTTTTTTACTACCCATTCACACGCAATCTGTTTATTATAACCACTACAAATCTTCCAGACAAACTTTATAAGTATTTCTTGGCACCATAGTGTACCTACACTCTTTGAGCTCTCTTTTTCTCTGCTAGTCTCTATCCTTCTCTGTTTTTCATTGAATTCACATGTACTAAGAAACCATTTTGCCCCAGTTCACTGCAGAAGTTGCTGACTCATTATTTTAAAGAAGTTTCCTCTTAATCATTATGTTCTTTCATTTCACTACTTCTGTCAACACAGAAATACCCATTAGGGTCTTTGTTTTTGAAGGTTATATTCCTCCGTTTACAGAAATGATCTCATCTCCATGCCCTCTCAGTTGCCTCATCCCATCTCTCATCGTCCTGGGTGTTCAGGGTTGCTATAGCAGTCTTCCCCAGGTGCCTGGTGCTTGGACTATAATTAGGCCACTGTGTGTTATTCCTGTTGCTTCCTTTTACCATTTCCACTAGAACAGGTTCTCAGTTTTCTCAATTTTTTCTGAAAGACTGCCATTCACACAGAATGTTACTGACCTTGTACTGGGATTCACATTTCAGAGGGTTTATGAAACTAGTACCTTTTCAAGCCTGGTGACACCTCATCAATTGTAGATGACAAGACCTCTCTGAGTCCAAGTGTGGAAATTGGAACACTCTGAAATGCCAAGTTGTGTGTGTGTGTGTGTGTGTGTGTGTGTGTGTGTAAATGAGAAAGGAGTGAGATGGAGATTAACATCAGAATGTGGACATGTATTCCTGAGTGTAGCCTGTCTTTGAATGTGTTTCCTGTTTGGTCTTTATGATAGAATTGGACTTCCTTCTTTTGTGTAGCGAAGAGAAGTGATGCACAACTAGCTGTGTTTGTGTGTGTTGGTGTCCTTGTTGGTGATTGGCTCATTAGATAGAGGGGACCCCGACCCAGCCACTTTTTCCTCTGCTTCCATCCAACATGCCCTGAGAATCACATAGTCAATGTATTTATAAAGACCAAACGCAACATAAAATCAGGTAGAACTCACCACAAGTGCTGTAAAATGTTAATTAAACAAAACTGTAAAGTTTTTACACAGAACATTTGTCTTTCTTCTACAGCGCCAACAACACTGTCAGAGAGTAAAAATGTGAACACAAACAAGAGCAGAGCTTGCGCAAGTTTGTACAAATCGATTGCTGTGGATAGTGCGCACTCCCTCAGAGAGGAGGTGGTGCATGTTCCTTCACATAAAGCATGTTTCGGGCTTAAGTCTCCAGGAAATGAAGTTCCCACAAGGGAAGAAAACAAGTGTGTGTGTCTGCAAGCCATTGTGTATAAAACTCATGTTTGAAGTGTAGGTTTTGCAGGAAAAACCTTAAAATTCCTTTTGAGATTTGTGAAATTGAAATTTCTTATCTTGTTAAGCTGGCATTAATGATATATTTTTAGATAAACCTTTTTGGTATTTAATTTTTAATATTTAATTTAATAAATTAATTTATAATTAAGGTTGACCTGGGCAAATATGACCCTAAAGTATAAAGTGGTTGTTTTCCTTTAGAAAATACTTCCCAGTTAACTCCTGTAAAGGCATTGCTTGTATCAACTGATGATGACTGCAGATATACACCCCACCCATTAGGAACAAAATTAAACTAAATTAAAACTCTCATGTTGATATGCACACATCTAACAAATGTCACCTGTCATCTGAAAATGTTCTAACATGGTGAATATTATGTTTTTTTTTGTGACATAGTCCATTGAGAAAAGTTTATTTAACACGATGCAAAACGGATGATAAATGTGTGTGATTTTAATGGATTATTTAGATGCATCACCAAATGTAACTACTCTATTTAGTGATGCAAAAAACGGATGCATCTTTTATTTTATGCAATATGTTAACATTTTTGGTCAAGGGTGTAAACAGATTTATGTAATTTCAGATATGAGTGGTTATACTTATAGCGTGTGTGTGTGTGTGTGTGACACGATCACAGCTCCATCTGTGTATTCTGGTGGTCCACTGCGTATGCAAGCTCCCAGCTG
Source organism: Sandelia bainsii (assembly GCA_032362345.1). Classification (NCBI taxonomy): domain Eukaryota; kingdom Metazoa; phylum Chordata; class Actinopteri; order Anabantiformes; family Anabantidae; genus Sandelia; species Sandelia bainsii. Next base: position 9,121,252 of record JAUMHL010000013.1, read on the forward strand.
GATACCAGCGAGGTCAGAGCCAGTTTATCATGCCGGTACTGAAAGAGCCAGCCATTACAGTAGATTAATGTTCATTTTAGGCTCGCATAAACACCTGCGTGCTCGCCCAGCTGTATGTAGGTTACACATACACCTTAGAAAACTAACCTGATGATGAAATTCGTGCTCTCAAGAGACTTGGATAGTGGCGTTGCCTCAGGTTGCCACAGCAGAAGGTTGTTATAACAGGCAGGTCCCCAGGGTTTAGATCAGACTCTACATTCATGGTGATTATAACTACGGATACCAGGAGTCTCTCCATCACAGCTAGACAAATTAAATGGGCAGGCGTCAGAACTATTTTTCTTACACACTTCTAATCAGATTTTAAAGAGATTTGTCTGAGATGTTAATTCCAGAGTAGCCCCCCCGAGACAATGCTTAATCGTGTTGAATATGAATGAAGATAATTCTTCAAAGAAACTTAAATTCTGCTCACAGATTCAATGAAAACTTTTTGAAGATGAACACTGCTGGGATAAGCTCTCCATTAGCAAAGAATGGCATGGCATGCACACGAACAGAGCCTATGTGGTGTGGTTGATCTTAAATGGGAGGAAAATCATCAGCACAGGCGAGCATGTTTACAGTGTGAAAGCTTTCTGCCTTGGAGGAAACATTATGGCCATTTAACCTTTAATCCCACATACAATATTAAAGTTTATCCTAGAATGACTTAGATGTATTGATTTAAGAAAAGCCTGTATGAACATGATTTGATGGTTTTTTTGACGAGCTTAGGTTTCATTGTAGCCTGATTAACCTCCCTTTACCTGTGCCTAAACTGCCTTGTTTAAACAATGACCCAGGCAATCAATACTTACCCTCACCCATTTTTTTCAGTTTATCACACATTTACACTAGAAGTTCTGTTGTGGGCCAGTATTTATTTATTCATTTATTATTTAGCAAGGTGTTCGCCTGTTTGCGTGGTCTGTAATTGAACTTTTAGGTACGAAGTGGGAGGAAAAGGGAAGAGGGTTTGTGTGCCCTGTAATCAGTGAAACACAATACCCACTAGATTCTGCTTCCCAAACAGCAGCTACACATAACATTACACACAGACACCAAAGTGGGATGGTGTGGCTCGCAGAGTTTAAGTCCAGGCACAGATGATCTGAGGATTTTAAGTAACCGCAGGGCTTGCTTGCCAAGGTGATTATACAGTGTGGGTATGCATGTGCGCATGCCTCACAAGCATCGCCGCTGTGTACGAGAGCACCAAGCACCTCTGTCACCTCGCCAGCCTTCTCTAATTCAGCTGAAACATATCCTCCCAAGCTAAGCAAACAAATTCCCACAGCGATGCATCTTGTACTCAACACTGAATTCCACCAAATTTGACTTGATTGATTAATGACTCCAAGGAAAGCAATATAAGTTTATTTTGTCAGATAACACATTGTCACATGCATAAATGTTTAAAAACTACCAAGGACAACACAATAAAGTCCTTATTTGCATTGTGTTACACTGACACTTGCAGGAGATGCCTTTTTCTTTTCTATTCTACATAGTGATTGTGTGTCTGAGCTATCGTTAACCATCTACCTCTCTCTAACTCTCACCAGTTGACATTATCTTGTGTGTGGAACAGAACAGTTTGTTCAGCCAGGACAATAAAACCTTGTCTTCTTAGCTCCTGGCGTGGATGTAGCCAAAGATGCCTGTAAACAGTGTGTGTGTGTGTATGTGTGTGGGGCTCTTGCGACACATCTTACTCTCCAGGGAGTCTCCCCCTCGAATGAGAGCTGATCTAAGACACCCTCCTCCCTTATCCCCCCTTCACCACCTTCACCCAACTCCCCGTGGCAGGCCTGGGCCACTCAGATAAGACCGTACAATTAATAGCACCGCAGGACCAGCGCCCACTGGGACACTTCAAAGATTGTGTCTGTGTGTGTATGTGGTATGTTTTCAGTGCACCGGAATACATCACAACTGTTTCTCAGCCGCTGTGTGTGTGTGTGTGTGAGAGAGAGAAAATGGATTTATTTGCAGTTTGTATGCATGTAATGCAATATTTCTCTTTCTGACAGCCCCCCTTTTACATGTAATGGGTAATAAACTGTTTCTTGCTTTTTTTTTTCAGCCTTTTAGTACTGGGCACATCTGTGAATGCAGCAGCTATTCACCCACACAGACCAGCAGGTGCCTTCACACACAATGACTCCGATATGGGATTGGTAGGCAAATGGGAACAAGACTTATGTCTTTGAAAGCCCCACACAGGTGGCTAGCAGTTCAAGAGGATGTTCTTTCCTCTGAGAGCCGAGAGGCAGAGAGTAGCACCTAATTTGTGTTTTCTCTGTGTAAAAATAGTCAGTAGAGTCATAAACTAAGACTAATTCAGCTGTTCATTTATACAGGTTGTATTATTTATGATGGGATTGTTCTCTGTGTTTGAGGTTTGAGATTGTTGCTTCAGCGAAGTTTGACAAGGCTGGAATTTGTGGTTATATATGCTTATTTTATGTTATTTCATATAATAATAAATTCTCTAAAAAGCTCAGAAAAACATTAAGTCATACGTTGTCTGAAGTAACCTTTACGGCAGGCCATGCAGTATGTCGTTCAGGCGCATGATGATGTTTGCCTGGATGTGATTTGGGTCATGGTTTCCAGCTGTGGAAATAGGTCACCTGTCTGAGATGGGAACTGTGATATGAACAAAATCACCCACAAACACGTGTGGATGGTTCATGTGAACTGCTTGCAGTGAGCTCGCCATTCTCATCATAAACCCACTTTGTCAAATTGCAGTAGCAAATCTCACTTCAATAGCTTTACTACTACAAACTTGTACATTGTTGGATTAAATTGTTGGATAGTTGGTTTGTCTGTTTGTGTTATTTTAGTTTTTTTTCTGTCTTTTATGCGTCTCCTTTGGCATAAAATTTCATCCTCAAATTATTGTGGGGAACTCTTTTCTTTTTTTGGTCTATAAACCACCATTGCGTGCTCAGCTTGAACAACTTGGACATGGGTTATGTGCAACTTAATTTTGTGGTTCCATATAGGTCAGCAGTCCCAGTAGTCTAAGTCTGTGTTTTCTTTCTGTGACTGACTTGATTTTGTGCACATCACTGCCTGTTTTCTGCAAATGGCACAAAAACACTGTCATGAATTTCAGTCCTGCTGCAACTATCTTTATTGTGGAATTTGTTATGTCTTGTTGGCTTTCTTGACTGCAGTGTTTTCGTCTGTTGCTCTCATTTTTCTGAAACTAAATTTTATAATTTATATAATATAATTTACTACTACTAGATGTCTTTTATCAACTAGTCTAAAACGCTTAGTGGCATCACTTGTAATTTGGGGAGAAGTAGTTTGCCAGCTACCATGCCAGACTCGGCCTAAAGGGCGTTATTTCTCCTGACCAGGCTGCCATCCTAATCCTCACTGCACAGATTAGTGCACCCTTCCCCTCCCCGCAGGATGACCAGTTGGCAGATTGGCAGGACAATAAACCAGAGCTGAGGTAAGATAAAGACTAGGGGAAAGAGAAGGAAAGGAGGAGGTGACCCTGATGTTGTCTAACACTCTGGTGATGATGTGTTTCTGCCTTTCTTTTAGTTCATCTATTTCTCACTAGCACAGTATAGTAACCGAAGCTAGAAGAAAACAAAGCAGCTCCTTCACTCTTACTGTTGTGAAGTTACTTATCTTTTCTTTTTCAGTAAGATTTACAAAATGAAAATGGCTTGCAATACTGTCTTTCTCCAGTTGTTTGAAATCGTAGAAGAGAAGTGATCATTCCGGTGCAGAGTATAATCAGTGGTGTAAAGGTTTACCAGGACAGTGCTGACAGAAGCTGCAGATGTGCTTTTTCTCTAGCTCTGCCTGCCACAGAATTTCATTTTTTTTCTTTATAAAACCTTCCTTAATTCCCCACATCCTCCCTCTCTGTCTCTGGTCCTCCGTCCCTACATCCTTTCTGTTTTACCGAGTGCTTGACCTTCTGCTTGAGCCCCGAAGGCTTATTGTTCAATTCATCTGTTCTCCAATCTCTCTCCGTCTTTCGCCGCTGTGGTTATTGTTCTTTCGCTCACTTTCTTCTCTCAGCCCTGCCTTCGACATCATCCTGGGACTCTGATTTATAAGCTTGCAGCGAAGGCTTGGCCACTCCCCCCGCCCCCTCCTCGTTCTCATCCTCCTCCATCATCAGAAGACAGAGTGTTGAAGAGACAGCAGTTGAGAGGCTGAGAGGCAGGAAGGAGAAGAGAGAGCGATTGGCGAGGATATGATTTGCCACACAAAGAATTTGAATGTCAGCTACCACTTGGCACAGATTTGCCTACCTATGCCCCAAGCAGAGAGGAGGTTGGTTTATCTCTTTCAGTAAGTGACAGAGAGAGGCCAGAGAGTGGGCAGATAAGGTCAAAATGGAACTAGCACCCTGAAAGTGAGTTAATTAAAAGATAGCACAAATGCAGACACATTTTTACAGATTATTTGAAAACTTTCTGCTCTGTTTGCCTTGGGCTTTACTATTAATAAGCAGGATGGGGTTTGATCTATGGCTGTTAGTGCTGCTCAGTCCCAGATGGTGGTATGGAAATCAAGCAGCAGACCCCTAAATAACCCTGTGCAGTGCAGATGGCTCTGTGGCAAGAATGATGGCCACCAGTGTTGCTATGTGTTGGAGCTAAAGAGGACTGGGGGCAAATGTGGACTGTAGCGCACTATGGTGTGTGTAAGAGGATTTACTGATTTCCATGTTACTACACCAGCTCATCATATTGGACTGTGACGGATGTGAACTTTGTAGCTTTATATTTGATTCAGGGACGTGTAGTCTAATCGTGTGTGTGTGTGTGTGTGTGTGTGTGTGTGTGTGTGCGCGCTGTTTTAATCTCTTAAGTGAGTGCAGTAATATTCAAGAACACATCACTAAACTTTTTCTATCCGATAGTTTTGTTCGTTTAGTGGAAACTAGTTCACAATAAAAGATGTCCCCAGTAGGCCATTTGATCTAGTGCTGGAGATAGAAAGCTTCATTACACTTTAGTGTATGTAATTAAGTGATCACAGTCTGCATATTCATTTTTTAGAATACTTGCTAACTCTTAAGCATAAACGTTCTGCTGATAGTTGATAAATAATGTGTTATGAGAACACGACAAAATCAGAACCATTAGCAGATCTAATTACATTTCAAGGAAATGTGAGTAGAGGCTCATGGCTCTGTTGGCTAAAAGTCTGATATAGTCCAAATAAATAATAAACCTGTCTTATACTGACAGAGTGATTTATGATTTAGCAGTTTATGAGCTCCCACAACCAGAGGCGTGACTCTGGTGCAGGACCTCTGTCACTATATCATCTCTTCACTTGTCACACAAAAGATAAATATCAATTCACACATGTTGGATTCATTTAGCGGTAAAGAAGTAATTCAGAGAATAAATACAGACTCATTGTGTAAAATACCCATGAAATTGTGAAATAACCCATTACATTTTAAAACACAGTCCACTGTTACGAAATGTTTCACCCTGATTTTTTTCCTCAAATGAAAAAATATATTTTAATATCACCACATTTCATCTCAAAGAAACTTTGATCTAATTTTACTTTACTTCATACTTTATTAAAATACTATGTAGGTAGATGTATTTGATTCAACACAGCACTTAAAATGAAAATCTGAATCTGTATGCCTCCCATAGCCATAAACTGATCATTACAAGCCTCACAAATGTCTGCATTTAGATGCTCAATAGAACTGCAATACTTTACGTTATACAGGTGTTGATTTTATTGGATTCAAATCATGTTTTTGTACCTAGCAAATCTTTTCTTGTGCTTTGCCTGGCTGCTGTAGGTGCAATCAGGTGTAAAGGAACTAACGGCTCCAGAGAGTGCGGTCTTCCCTCTGCCAAGTGCATAAATACAGTCAATGTGTATAAATGGAATATAATGAAAGCTGATAAAGTCTATCTTATCACTAATACACCAGATACATGGCTGCTAAATCGATCCAGAGATTTGAGTTTTGAGTTTTCTGCTTAAAATTTAATGCTTTATGCTCCCGGCTGCTTGGAGAGAATCAAGTCTGGAGGAAAAATATGCTATCCATCTCACAAAACAACATTTGTTTGCCTGCCAGTGCCTTCAAAACCATTAACAAGATTAGGGAGCACACAATGGCAACAGTCCCTCTCCTTCCTCCCTCTGTCTCTTTCTCTTTTTTCCCCCGTATTCCCTCCTATTTTGTTCTAGCTCATTTGCCAGTACAATGCAGACATTCAGTGGTTTGTCTGCACCTCCTCTCCTAAGGGAAACTCGGCACAAAACCTCCTTATACTGACAGACAGACACACACACAAACACAAATCAACACACAAGCGTAAATTAACGTAAATGCGTGCCAAAGTTTCTCAGTCACACACACACACACACACTCCCCCTGCCTCCAGCCAGCCTGCTCTTATGCTCAGTGTGTGCTGCATTAACAGAGAGAAATGAACCAAAAACAAATCAAAAGACGGTTATATAAACACCACGCTCCCCTGGAAAAAAACCTGGCTTTCATGAGCAAAGAGATGTACACTATTCCCATAAATGGTGTTGCACAGGGCAGTTGAGTGGGTGTGTGCGTGCTTGTGCACAAACATTATAGAAAACAGAGGGTGTATTGGATTGCTCCAGGCCTTATGTTTGAGGCAATTTATTCCCCATAAGCTATAGATTTTTGATGTCCATCACTTTGTTTTCTAAAGCAAGATGTTTTGCACATTTGAAAACACCCAAAAGCAAATATGAGCAGATGCACTGTAGAAGATGCTAGCAGTTCCATGGTTAAGAGTTTGGTTATAAGAACCCAGAAATCAAGCTAAAAATGTAAATGAAATTGGGAGAAGAAAATTACCTTCCTTTTCTAACACCTCATCATTGGCTCCCCACCCCAGCCTTCCCTTCCCTGCTCATTTCTCTCCCTCGCTTCTCTCATCTTACTTTTTATCTCTCACGCTAATCTCCTCTCCTCTTCTGGCCCGCCTCTATCTAAGTAATAAAATTTAATTGCATCCGCTTTGCATTTTTCAGCGCAAGTGCTCAAGGAGTTTAACATGAGTCGTATATCTCATTAAATCTGCCTCTCTCTTCCCCCAACCCTCAGGTGCCTACAGATGTTTCTATGGGTCTTTTGGCGGAGCCCCAGGTGGCCATGTTTTGCGGTAAACTCAACATGCACATCAATGTGCAGAGCGGCAAGTGGGAGCCGGACCCCTCGGGCACCAAGAGCTGCATTGGCACCAAGGAGGGCATCCTGCAGTACTGCCAGGAGGTAAAGTGTGGGGTTACTGGATGAGTCAACAGAAGCTGCTCACTTTATGTTTTGTGTTTAGATTTTCACTGCAGAATCAATTAAGTCTGATTTTGCATGATTATATTAATCTGGCCTTTAAAGCAGATTTAAATCTTTATTGTATGTATTGTAGTAAAAGGCACAAGCCTAAAGGGATATAGATGTTGAATAACAGCATAGTAAAATGATAATATTCTGAAGGTGAAATAGCTCTCATTAGGCCATATAAGGTATTCTAAATGGGATCCTTAAATTGTAATTATCCAGTGTTTATTTTATTTTGAGTGAGCAATAAGCCTGCATGATAAAGTTTTAGTTGGATTTTTAGGTCTGGTAATTTACATTCCAGCCATTAAGCTGACAGTTTTGGAGGAAATTACGATGATTGAGCAGGTAGCAGCGCGGCATCTTTATTCAGAAAACTTTAGTTGAGTTCACACCAAGCAAGATTAGATTGTCTTTTTTCAATTCTTTTTAGGTGATTTGCAATTTTATTTTGGTACATTTGGATAATTGGGAACAACTTAGTAAAAGAAAAAGCAGAGATGCTTGAAAATTAGGAGTCTTCCTCTAAGACAGATGTGTTTACTTTCTGATCTCAGGCAACTACAATAAACTACACCATAACACAAAGAAGTTTTTGTGTTTGGAGGCAGAGTTATTGGTGTATGTGTGTGTATAAGAGACTAAAAGAGCACAGGAAAGATCATCGTAAGTGGGTTAAAGAGTCTGCAAGCAGATTTGTTTTAACGGCATGTTGCCAGAAATCTGCTCAGTAAACAAGCTACTTAAGTGCATGTGACTAGCTACGGCTAGCTTGTTATTAGGCCGTGTGACGCTAAGTTAAAAGGCAACACCCTTGGATACCCATAAATTTACTGGAAGTGGGATTTTTCAGTTCAGCCTTCTCCACCCATAAAACACATCATTTCATCTGGGTGCATTTCAGCGGTGTAGACCACCACTGCGAACATGCACTATGTGCATAATGAGATTTTAAAAAAATGTTCCTTATGACTGGCTCAAGGGAAGATCTTTCCATTGTTACTTCTGACATCAAAACTGGTGATAACAAATATATACTTACCAAGTCACAGCTTTAAATGTCAAATATAGAAAATAAGAGCAAGACAAGCAAAGCTGAAAAGAAGAGCAGACATGGCAAAGGAGAGACTGACAAAAAAAACAACAAGGTGGTGGTTATAGAGTTATTATTTTTTCCTCTACACTGTGAGAGTAAGGAAAAAATGGTGGAGGAGGTGTCATGGAAAAGAATAAGGCATTTGGAGAGGGATGACACATTGACTATTGTGTAGAGGCAGATGTCATGCATGGAGGAACACACAGCAGAGCCTACCAACAATATCGGTGAGCACTGCGGTAATATGAAGATAAGGAAAGTTTGGAAAACAAGGGTTCCTAAACGTTTTCCCGAAATTCCCCGAACTAAGAAGCAGCTACTCAAACAGCAAGATCAAAGGTGGCTTCAGAGTCGGGGGTCAGAGTTAATTCCATTAGGAGCCTCTTAAATAGAAGCTCAGCTATATTTAACAATTTTATTGATCACTGTGGGGAAATTGAGGACAGACTGATGATGATGTAGCTGCCACGCTAGACGATGGGGCAACTTGGGATTCAGCGTAAACTGTTTGGAGGATATTGTACAAGGAGGATACCATTGTAAGAATACAAGCTGCATGGACAAGAAGGCTGAAAGAAATGAATAGTATAGGTGTAGAAATTGGTCAGAAATATTTGCAAGTATGTGTAGAACACAGAGAGGGTGAATGCATGATTTCTGTTTTTGTGGTTACTGCTGTTGAGCAGATGTAAAGAGAAAAAATATTCTACTTCCAGCTTTGTTGTGCTGTAATCTCCTTTTAATATATAATACTGTGTTTAGGTGTACCCAGAGCTCCAAATTACCAATGTGGTGGAGGCCAATCAGCCTGTCAGCATTCAGAACTGGTGCAAGAACGGACGCAAGCAGTGTCGCAGTCACATGCACATCGTGGTGCCCTACCGCTGCCTGGGTGAGTCCACTATATGTTTTACTGACTCTCAGTATCTTGTTTGAAAGCAATTCTAGAAAGTAGTGTTCCTCTTCAGGAATTAAAAGCAGAAGAAGCAAAGACAAAAGGCTTGCTCTGATTACTACAGGAGTTGCCATAGCAACCAAGCAGTTAGAGTCAGCTATGCTTTATTGGAGCTATCAGTGCTGGTTGAAATGTGTTTGCTGTCAGAAGGCTGGGTTGAAGCTGCTTGTTGTATGAATTATAAATATGGATATTGGTTTGCTGCAGTGGGAGAGTTTGTGAGTGACGCCCTACTCGTTCCTGACAAGTGCAAGTTCCTGCACCAGGAGCGCATGGACCAGTGTGAGAGCCACCTGCATTGGCACACTGTGGCCAAGGAGGTTAGTGCACACACCCTTACACTACTCTAATGACTTTTTGGAATATCTACTGATACTGATGTGTCTCTGTAGTCCTGCGGAGACCGCACCATGAATCTCCATGACTACGGGATGCTGTTGCCGTGCGGCATCGACCGCTTCCGAGGAGTGGAGTTTGTGTGCTGTCCTGCTGAGGCGGAGCGTGACGTCGAGAGCGCCGAGCAGGATGCTGATGATTCCGATGTCTGGTGGGGTGGAGCAGAGACTGACTACTCTGACAACAGGTACACAGACTCAGACAGGCAAACACACATACACACACACAGATAAATGAGGGCAAGGCAGCAGCAGAGTAATACATCAGCGCCTCTAGATGATCATAGATACTGCCATTTTCATCTTCAACATTGCCATGATGATAAACTTTCTCTCCTTGAAAACTGCATTTTGGTTATAATTTAAATTCTCTGTCCTTCTGTTCGTCCTCCTCTTCTCCTCATCCCTCCTTCTGTCACCTTTCCTTCCACCAATTGCTCTTGTTGCCTCCATATGTCTCTTTACTCCCCTCTCACCTTCATCTGTCTCCCTTTCTCTCCCCTTTTCTATTTATCACTCCTTCCCTCTCAGTATGGTGCGGGAGCCAGAGCCAGCGGAGCAGCAAGAGGAAACCAGGCCATCTGTGGTAGAGGGGGACGAGGAAGAGGAGGAGGAGGCGGCTGAGGATGATGAGGAGGAAGAGGAGGAGGAGGAGGAGGACACACTGGACAATGACCAGGATGGAGACGGAGATGAGGACGAAGAGCCTATGGAGGAAGAGGAAGAGGAGGAGGGAGATGATGACATTGACACTCTTGATGACAACGATGACGCCGATGAGCCCACCACCAACGTTGCCATGACAACCACCACTACTACTACCACCACCACCACTGAGTCTGTGGAAGAAGTTGTCAGAGGTGAGGACATTTCTGGTGTGGGAGTTTAAAATCCCATCCTTTCAAACAGTTATATTTTTGTTTGGTTATATTAACAGGGCATCTGAAGGCCTTTAAAAAACTTTACTGAAATGTACTAAATGTAAGGTATTAAAATAGATGTTAACATCTTAAATACAGCAATGTGTGCATATAGATTAATGTGGAAAAAGCTTATAAGCACAACATACAAACCATGTTTTTCTCCCCATTTTCTATGCTTTGCTAAACACGATTGAACCTCATGTTTCTCACCGATTAATTTCCTGCTGTCATTTTTCTTATTGTGCTCATTTATCATGTCACAGCTTTCATTAGATATGTTCCATTAGAATCAGAATTGCTTGTTCCAGCTTTATTTCTTCACTTTGGTGTTAAATTGATCGTAAATTAAATTCCAAGCAGCATTAATAATGCTTAAACCTAGCTTTCTTCAGACGCCCTGTTGTGTAACATGAAGTATTGTACTTTTGTTGTATGTCCTTGAATTTAACTGGCACATTTTATAGGTTAACACACCTGAGATCTTCAGAGACATCAACAAAAAATGACACGGTTATATGGTGTATGGTGAGCTAGTATGATTTCTGTGGTGGTGTACAGCTTTGTGAATGATGCGTGTATGTGTGTGTATCCTCCAAGATGTGTGCTGGGCCAATGCAGAGACTGGTCCATGCCGGGCCATGCTGCCCCGCTGGTACTTTGAACGACAGGAGGGCCGCTGTGTGCAGTTTATCTACGGTGGCTGTGGAGGCAACAGGAATAACTTTGAGTCAGAGGAGTACTGCATGTCTGTCTGCAGCAGCGTCAGTAAGTCCTGCCAACAGCAGCTAACCTCAGCTAGCAGCTCACTGGTTCGAATGCCATCTCCGGTTTGACTCTAACTCCTCACTTTTACTCGCTGTCTTTCCGAGCCAGCCGCCAGATATTAACAGCTGCTCAAATATTTCTCACTCGCTGTGTTTCTCTTCTGACCTGTCAGCTCCAGTCCTCAGCTAACATGTCCATTTTCTTCACCGTCTCTGTGCTTGTGTCTGTCAAACAAATAAATGTGTTTGCAGACTTCACTTTTTCCACAATCCTTTGTGGACTCTTGATGCCACTAACCTGATCACCTGTCAGTTGGTAGGTATAATCCAATGTGTAAGGAAGGTGTGCAATGTTTTTGTGAAGTATTTATAGTAGATTTTATTTTAAAACAATGGGTTAGTTTTGTTTTGAAGGTGGTTTGTATTTCTGAATATAGAAGTAGTCAAACATGGTGCCAAAACATACATGCTCTATTAGGAAAGGTTTACACAGAGTTCAATGTCATGGACGATTTGCTTAAAAGGCTGAATGAGATTCTCTAGGATTTTCTTTACATTACTATGGTTACAGTGTTGTTGCCCTGTGGACCATATATGGTCTATCTCATGGCCATCATCTTATGTATTGCTTTAGCATGAATATGAGCTGTTAAATCATCCAAGCAGGAATTATTTTGCAGTAATCCTCACTTCAATACACATTATCCTTTACATCTCTGACATACTGCAGACCTGCTTACATTATTCCATCGCTTATCACTGAGGAAATACATTCTGGTTAACTCATTCGATTCACTTAAACCAGGTGTCAAATTATCCTGCTGCAATTTTGAGAATGGGGGGGGACTCAATACATCATTACACACTCAGAGCACACCTGCCTTATATATCACATTGTGATGATTGATTATCAGCAGGATGATTGCTTGATGATTTTCACACCTTGCTAATATGTTTGTCCATTTGAATTTCATAATAACGGAGACTTGGAAATGAGCGTTTCTCACCTGTCTCTGTTGAGCTAGATGTGATCGTGCAGCCACAAACTGAACTGATAAAAGTTCAAATAGTGTGTGTGCAGATGGGGGTCATGTGTTATAGATGAAAAGTGGAAGGCAGTTTAAGTGTTTGGCTCTGATGCTAATTTCAGTGTTGTGTGTTGAGAGGTTCAGTGACCTTGGTCGATATGTGAACGTCTCAGACACGATATGCAGGATCTACCCTGCAGCAAAATGGAGGCATCTCTGTCTGCCTATATTTTGATCTAATTTTATCCAGTCTGTGTGTGTGTGCATGTGTTTATGTGTCTGTGTGTTTTGATATGGTGTTTCTGCTTTGCTGAGCACAGTGGAGGTGGGAAAGTGCTGCAGTGTTATTTCCCCCCTACACCCACCGACACACATTCTGTACATGCATGTGTGGTCATTCACTGTCAGTGCATCTTGCATTTTTTGGCTGGGTCTAACATTATACTGATAGTGTTTGTCCAGATAGTGAAAGCCCATGCTATACTTTTATAGTTTATATTTGTATTAATTTGTATTCATTTACTCATAGTTTGTCTGGAATAAATGGAGGAACTGGGAACAAAGCATAAGCTGTAAAAAGGCCAAAGTCTTTCACTATTCCCTTTGTCATAAACACTCTATTTGTCTCGCTTTAGAAGGAAGTAAACTGATTTTTCACCATGACTGATGGGTGTGGTCTTACACCTGTAACCAACTGTGATTTATTTGACATCTGTTATAGGAGAATGTATAGAGTAATTGTTGCAAAAGTGATAAGCAACTAGATAAGAAGTTGGGGATTTTAAAGGAAACAGAACATCTAAGGAAAAACTGTCAGTTTTGAAAAATGTACCGTGCAGGAACACTGCAGCAGTGAGTGCTTAAACAAAGAATTGGTAGATTGGCGCTTTACATACAGTGGATATGGATTAAAAGGTTAGTTGACCAAATTACAAAAAACAATGTTTATGTAAATTATATATTTATTTACCTCTCATGTAATGCAGCCATGCCAAGTTTGTGATTGCAGTCTTTGAGATTCCTGGCTGCACCCCAGTACAATGGAGGCAAACAGATTTTTGCTTGTGGCACTCGAGTCTTGTTCCTCAAGAAAAGTACCCATTTCTCTGGATGATCTACAGACCCAATCAGTGTTCATTCAGACTATTTTACACCAAAGAAATTGTCCCTGTATGAATATTTTTGACAGATCATTTTGAAAATACATAGTGATGCTATATTTTTAAAATACTATTTATCTACAGTGTGAGCACTGCAAACTATATTCTATTCACTTCCACTGTGTTGAGATGGAAGCAGAAATCTAAGAGACAGACATCTCTAAACCAGAATAAATAAAGCCCACACTAACTCCACGATACCAGTAGAGGCATGTGAGAAAAATGCTTTTGTCGTTTGAGTGAAATGATCCTTTAAATGAAGTAGAGGAACAGAGGCTAACTAAATGTTTGGCTCAGGTCAAGTGAATCACATCTCTGTGTTGTTTTTGTGTCTCATCAGCCATAACCAATTTCACATGACGTGTGACCTTCACACAGGCAAACACACACACACACACACACAGATTCACACAAGTACCATGAACCATTTTTGATAGCACACTTGTGAAAGATAATCAACTTTCCACTGATTAAATCCAGGCTTCACGCAATATAATAATATGATCCACTTATATTTTGGGCCGGTAAGTCGACCGCAATTTAGTCTCTGCTTCGGAGTCCACAGGATGAATTCCAGTGTCAGTGTTTTGGCATATCACACTCTGAATGAAGTTACATAAATGAGAGAGGGGTTTTGTCTCTTCTACAAAGGACTACAGGTCATCTGAGTCATTCACTTGTTTGCTTTTGGAGCATGCTGGCTTCCAGCTACAGCTACTATCTTGTTTTCTTTCTCTCTCTGCCACACACTAACCTTATTAACCCATTTTGGGCTTTGTGTTATGTCTCTGTGTGCTGAGGTAACACAGCCAGTCCCCTAAAGGTGACTGGACATTATAAGATGCTTCAGTAAAAGTCTTTTCACCTCCCTGCCTCTTCTCTTTCTTTCTCTACTTCCATTTCGTTCAGTACCCACAGCCACACCCAACTCCCCTGACGCCGTGGACCACTACCTGGAGACGCCTGCTGACGAAAACGAACACGCCCACTTCCAGAAGGCCAAAGAGAGTCTGGAGGCCAAGCACCGTGAAAGGATGTCTCAGGTATTAACAGAGGAGGAGCAAGAAAGAGGAAATAAATTAGGATAGAGGATTTTTTTTTATTTAATACTAACCACAAGATAATCAGCAGTCATTACATACAAGTCAATGTACGTGAGTACTTGTTACTATGCAGGAAGAACAGAAAAGAGAAAGAGAATAGAATAAACCTTTATTATCCCACAAATAAGAAATTTAAGATGAGAGGACATAAAGTATAGACAGAAAAGAGGTGTGGCAAGGAAAACAAACATGTGCATTTGTTAATCCCCTCCCGGGTGAGCTGACCGAGCCAATTCAACTTTAATTGTATTCCTTAATCAACCGGCTCGCTCTCCGGCGAAGAGCCAGATGGTCCACAGCAACGTCACAGTGCCAGAGAAGGACGCTGCATGACACTTAAAGCTTTTTTTCTTTTTCTTTTTTGCCAGTTTGTGCACCACTCTGGATAACTCTGTTTATTCTGTGTGGGTAGCTACAGGGGAAGCAGCATCTGATTTCACAAGGTTGACTTCACCCTTACAGATACTGTTCTGTAACTGTAAGGGGACATTTTTTTGGTAAAAGCCCTGAAGTAAAAAAAAATCCCTTCAGTGAGTCAGAGAGGATGAACACAGAATCATCTTTCTTAAGAAGGCGAAGCTGTCTGTGAAACTGTCATACTCTGCTCTCTGACCTATATTATCACCCTCTCCCAGTGGTCTAAAAAGCAGAAACTCTGCCATGTCAACAGACTCGGACTAAAAGTATTATTATTATTATTATTATTATTATTACTATTTACCCAGACTGGATGAATCTGATATTACCCTCTGCAGCCCAGTAGTATTTTCATAGCAATGTAAAATGTCATATTTTCTTCTATTTAGATAGCTGTGGGAAGATTAGATCTGTGCCACAAAGAGCAATAAAATGTTCCACTAAGAGGATTGACAAGTATAATTTGTGTTTTTCTCGTTCTTAGGTGATGAGAGAGTGGGAGGAGGCTGAGCGAGAAGCCAAGAATCTTCCTCGTGCTGACAAGAAGGCTGTCATCCAGGTAAGAAAGCAGCATACATGAACATGTATAGGAAACCACCCAAGGTGTCCTCTAATCGCTCTGTATATGTTCATCCATGCAGCGTTTCCAGGAGAAGGTGGAGGCGCTGGAGCAGGAGGCGACCAGCGAGCGCCAGCAGCTGGTGGAGACCCACATGGCCCGAGTGGAGGCTCTGCTCAATGACCGCCGTCGCCTGGCTCTGGAGAGCTACCTGACCGCCCTGCAGCAGGACCCACCTAGGGTATGATGTATACACTCTGTTGTTCAGCAGTGTTTTTCTTTCCTGTGACAGATGCAGAAGGTTGACAGTTAATGATCACAGGAACACTCACTATCAAAGTAACTATCAAACTACTTGATTTGTAGTACTTCTTAGAATTGTATTTTCTTGCAGAGCTAATTGTTGTCCTGCTATTTGCCACCTTCTTGTTGTTGCCTTTATGACTGTGTATCTCTGCTATTCAAGATATTTCTTGATTTATTTTTTAGTTTCATTTAAAGTGAGATATTTTCATGAACCTCTTTCTTTGACCTGCTGCAAAAGATGAAAAATTGTCCTGTTTTTGGTTCTACTTTGTTAGTGCTTTGTCTCTACATTTTGTCTCTGTGTATAAAAGGTCTTTACACAGTATATGCAATGTAAAATCTACAAAATTTATTGTATTTTTCCACAACTCCATAAAAGTCGGGATTATTTAAAAGCTATTTAAAAGGTAGCACATTGACACACTCAGAATTCAAATTCAAAAGATGTAGCCTGTGAAGCTGCTGAAATGTATTATGTTATGCTGGCATGTATTTCTATGATCTTGTCCATCCCATTTATCAGCAAAGCCAGTCTAAATAACAAAAGCACCTCTCTGTATAATGCAGCACAGCGTCTCAAGCTACATTCTCCAAAATGATTGCACAGTTGAATCAACACCTCTTTAAAACTGTTTAAACAAAAACGGAACATAATGAACTTCATGAAGGAGGATTTATTGCAGAACTGTTGTATTTGACTGCTTTGTAGCTTTTAGTTTTAGCTTGGTGTACCTAATACACTGACACCTGAGTCTACAACACACAGTCCTTCCGCTGCTCTTAACCATCTGTCTTGCTCGTTCCTGCTGTAGCCTCGCCATGTCTTCAGCCTGCTGAAGAAGTATGTGCGGGCTGAGCAGAAGGACAGGCAGCACACTCTGAAACACTTTGAACATGTGCGCATGGTGGATCCTAAGAAGGCTGCACAGATTAGACCTCAGGTAGAATCTGATACACAATTCACATTTGATGATTGATTTCATTGTTTATACACTAGTTGATCTATAATTTAAAAATAGTCTTTTTTTACCATGTTATAAAACAGAATCCTGTTTTATAAATTCTGCTTATGTAGAATGTATATTTGCTTTATGTAGTTTCTGCATAAATAATAACTGCATAAAATAAAATAGGTGCTGACCCACCTACGTGTCATTGAGGAGCGTATGAACCAGTCTCTGGGACTTCTCTACAAGGTGCCCGGTGTGGCGGACGACATTCAGGACCAAGTTGGTG
Organism: Sandelia bainsii; assembly: GCA_032362345.1. Classification (NCBI taxonomy): domain Eukaryota; kingdom Metazoa; phylum Chordata; class Actinopteri; order Anabantiformes; family Anabantidae; genus Sandelia; species Sandelia bainsii. The sequence continues at coordinate 9,138,590 of JAUMHL010000013.1, forward strand.
AGTCTTTTCAACACTTCAACAGGAGAAGCATGATATTTGTGTGGTACCATAGGTGACCTAAAATGAGCACACAAGAATCGAATGTACTTCACAGTGGAAACAACAAGTGAAAAATCTGAGTTTTTAAAATATCCAGACATCCACAGGATAACCTTAGAAGCAGAGAAGGATTAGGTGAGAGAGCAGCTGATGGGTAGAGAGACAAGAAAATAAGTCTTTCAGAATGACATGACACTAGATCCTGTAAACATTAATTTTAGATGTCTGTCTTGTTCACTGTGTCAACCTGACAGGAGAGAAACGTGGGGAAGACACACTGTCCTGATTGTGCCACATGTAGCAGAGAGATTGAATGCTCCACATTCCAGCCTCCAAAAATGCTATTATTTTGTTGATAAGGGTATTGGAGCCATTTGGCCCAATTCTTCTGTTCAGAGTCAAATGAAACTGTTTGCTGGGAAGATAAATCCCCTCCCTCCCTCTCTGCCCCTGTATTTGTTAGGTTTGGGTTTATTGGAATTGCGTGCGTCACGCAGCCATCTGTGTCTCTGTCTCAGAGACTGTCACAGTCTGTGCTGCCCCGCAAAACACACACATGCAGCAACATACACAGTAGAAAACGCACCACATTCAGTCATTGCTAGGGACCAGATCTATTAAAAACTGAGCTAAACAAAATTTCTTGGAGGCAGCCTGTCCCTTGTGATAGAGAAACATTTGTGTCAGTCATTGCAAAGGCTGTATTATTTTCTTTAAGCAGAAATGTAAACACGCTGGCAAGTTATTTGTTGTTTTTTTTCTAATTGACAAATATTTTTTCTTTTTCTTTATTGCCAGCAATATTTTTTATCATATTCAGCATTTTATTTTGAAACTTACAAAGTTTGAAAATTGTTAAATAAATGATAAATCAAGTGAAACTGCCCTCACGTATGCTCTCTTCTTCACTTTTTCTCCTTCCTGCATCCTGATCATGTCCAATCAGAGCTTCTGCAGAGGGAGCAGGCGGAGATGGCCCAGCAGCTGGCCAACCTGCAGACAGACGTAAGGGTGAGCTACGGCAACGACGCCCTGATGCCTGACCAGGAGATAGGAGACGGCCAGACTGACCTTTTGCCCCAGGAAGACACATTGGGCGTAGGAGGAGTTGGCTTCATCCACCCTGAGAGCTTCAATCAGCCCAACACTGACAACCAGGGTAATTACACTACATGAATAGCGTAGCAGCTATGTTTTGGTAGCTTCACAATTGGTAGAAAAAACCCAAATCTTCTATAAAGTAGCCCATGTATTGATATGAGAATGACATTTTTCTCTTTCTATCTAGTTGAGCCAGTGGACTCTCGCCCCAGTCTTGACAGAGGCATCCCCACACGGCCAGGTTAGCGCTATTGTTGAAAATGTTCTCCCAATATTGTGCGTATTTATATAGATTTAGAAATTCAGATGGATAATTATTAACTACAGTTATTTACTATAGTGACTAATAGTATCTGGTAAAGCATATCTAGGTTATCTATCTATTGTAAACTTCATTAGATCATGACTGCAGTTGCATATTAACTGTAACAGGATCCCAGGATTACACATTAACTGTGGAAGGGTACCTCATCCTTCCAGAGAAATAAAATCTTAAAAATGTTAATGTTTGTCCTGGTTTTATAAGGTATGATCTTAAAGTACATCACAAGGCTTTTTTTTAAAAGCGGAGACATGAGGCAAACTCACGATAGTATCTTGCAGCCATTACAGTATTTGCACACAGCCAGCTCCAGTTGACCTCCATTAAGTCTCCAGCTGTGGTTGTTAGATTTGTGATGGAGCTTTGTCTGCGCAGACTGTATATGCTGTGCTATACAGTATGTGCTGTCCTCAGTTCATACTGCCTGTATGTTCTGCCTCTGCAGTCCATCCTGCTTGAGCGAGTGAGTTTGATTTCAGCGAGTGTGAAAAGCAGCTAAGTGTCACCATTCATAATAGATTTTCTTTTTCTTCTTCCCTTGCCAGTGACTGGAATGAAGATGGAAGCCATTCCTGAGCCAGAGGACAGACAGAGCACAGAGTATGAAGTTCACCACCAGAAACTGGTAAACAAATATACATAAACTCTTACTCACACACACTAAAAAAAGCCCGTCCTATCACAAACAGTGCAGGTATGCAGACTCATTTAAAATTCACAGATTTTTGTAAATATGCATTAGTTAAACAGAGAAATAAACACAAGCATGTGCACACACATAAAAGATGCATTTACTGACACATACACGTTTGCCCTCTGCTCCCTCTACCCCACAAGTGTACACACACACTCGCACTCTTGGACACAAAGTCAGGTCCATGTCTCCACTTTGTCCTCCTGGTAAACTCCCAAGGTTGTCACCATGGAGACAGGTGCCCATGGAGACAACCGTGATAATGCGTGCGTCACGCATGCCTGCTCTGCTCTAGACTCTACTGTCCTCTGATCAGAGTTAACTTTAGTGTTGTTTACATCTGTCAGTGTTTGACTGGTCAGTCACAGGTTATTGTGCTGAACATAATAACCCAGTTCGAACATTCATTCATTAATCTCATCCAGTACTGTAATACCAGCACAAAAACCTCAATCCGTCCTCAAATCCTAATCCACGTACCTCATTCCTCTCACCTAAGGGCTCTAATCTCTTAATCCCTACTTTGTATTACATATCACATTTCACATTTCTTGCTTTGACGATGAGCAGTCAGTGTGTCTCGCTGCCTCCATAACTTGATTTATTAAATTAATATTCAGTGTAGCCCAGGTCAACATTGTGCAGGATTATTCTGAAGGAGGCTCACCACCCTAAAAATTAAGTCTCCACTCACTGCAGTGTTTGACACAAGCAGCGTTGAGATTTCAGGATGAAATTTTGTTTAAATATCTGCAGTTTTTTTTAACGTTTGTGCCAGTTGACTAGGTTTTTGTCCCATTATCCCCGCTGGTGTTTGTATAGGTGGACATATCAGGACTTGATTTTTCTCCCTCCTGAAAAATCCATTTGCATCTATTTATTCTTGTGTTAAATGAGCTCCACAGAGCAGCATAATCTATCAGAGAAGATGGAGTCTTGATTTGGTTTTGTAAATTTCTTGAAATTATGTATATTAGTGTTGTGTTGTGTTGGAGCTGAGTCATGCGGCGTCAGTGCTTCCTTGTTATGCTCTGCTTTCTGTAAATCACCTGACAACCACAGGAAATTCAAGTCTCCACCAGGAAAGTGTCAAAAATAAATGTCCATGTTTTCTTATTTGTTCCGTCTTTGTTCTGCAGTAGCACAGCAGTTATTTTCAAGCTAAATTAGACTCGGTAATGATGCTGCTTAAAAAATGACAAAACAGGAAATGTAAATACTGCAAAACGACTTGGGTAAATGAAAACTGGAAACCAGCAGAAGTAAATGAGCTGTTGGTAGTAGCAGCTACCAGTCATTATTGGCTCCCTGGGGGAAGTGACATCAAAACTATTTTTAAGCACAGTTAACTCTCCGCCTGCTGTGTTGAAAACTAAAACTGCACTCATTACTCAGAAGTGTCACAAAGACACAATGACACAACATTTCCACAGTACATGGCGAGAGGAGAATCTGACATGTTACTCTCATTAAACAGAACCATCACGTTTTAAAACAAGATCACCTGACCACTGCCTGCCCTTCAACTCCCACAGGTCTTCTTCGCAGAGGATGTGGGCTCTAACAAGGGCGCCATCATTGGCCTGATGGTTGGAGGGGTCGTCATAGCAACCGTGATAGTCATCACCTTGGTGATGCTGAGGAAGAAGCAGTACACCTCCATCCACCACGGAGTGATTGAGGTGAGAAACAGCTGTGTGTGTGTTTGTGTGTGAGTGTGTACTGTGTAGAAACTGTACTGGACAGCAGTCAGTGGTGTGTGAGGGTGATGCTGACTTTCAGCGTAGATATACGTGTGTAGATATACTGTAAGTGAATGCAAACCAGAGTATATATCTGTTACTAAAGTCTGTAAATGTGTGGGGATAGTACTCTGTGCAGAAAATGTTTAATTGTATCTGCTCACTAAATATAATTGGATAAATGCCTGTTACCAAGTGATTTCTCACTTTCCTTTACTAATTCTCCTCAGTTATCATCTCAGAACTTTCATTAGGCCTTAATTAGAAACTACAGCAGACAGGGCTGCCTTATTTTTTATTTTTGTCAATTGCCCTTTAAGAAATTACCATCGAAGCGTTTAAAAGGTTTGTGTACACGTCACAATACACTGTGTGTGTGTTTGTGTGACCTCCCCCACCTCTCTCTGGGTCTCCTCCAGGTGGATGCTGCCGTCACCCCCGAGGAGCGCCACCTGTCCAAGATGCAGCAGAATGGCTATGAGAACCCAACCTACAAGTTCTTTGAGCAGATACAGAACTGAGGAGTACACTCTGACACATGCGCGCGCACACACACAAACACACACACACCCATACACACACAAACATCTCCTCCCATACATCACGTATCCCTCCCTCCCTCGTCCTCCCCCATCTGACTAGACCCCACGTCTCCAAAAGGCAGTGTGGCTTAGATCACTGAGTGACTGAAATAGTCAATTGCGAGCACACACAGTGTCTGTAGCCTGGGTTTCGTTTCATTCTTGCCTGGGCGGACGCTGTGGCCAAACCAGTTTGCACCAGTTTGTTCACTTTATGGGAGCAAAACGACTTTTACTTAAAGAAAGGGGGTGTTTATATGTTGCTCCGTCTGGGCCCGTTAATGTATAGAAAAAGGCCCCGCCCAGTGCATCGAAACAAACCCACTCGCAGGGGAAAGAAGCACCTTCTCTCCACACTGATTCAGGGCCAGAGAGTTGGTGAGTTTCTTTGAATTGGAAAAGTTATGGGCAAATCTGACCACTGATCAGTAGGATAAGAAGCGCAGGCTGACCAGGGCCTCATTTCAAAAAAATTGGTTGCATGTATACGCATCTGTCACTTCAAACTATCCAACACGTGGACATATTGATTTGTTTCTATCATATCCTTTGTAATGATTATAAAATGATAAAAAAGGTTTTGAATCCAGCAGCACAATTTTTCTAAATGGAGCCCAGTGTTTCCCCGCCTGCTGCACCACTACTGCACTCACTCTACAGTCTACACTGGAGTATAAGTGAGCCTCCTCTCCCTCCCTGCCTCTTCCATCCCTCCCTCCATTCTCTTTTTTTGCGCATTCTTACGACAGCTGGGCTGTGTTAAGTCACACAAGGCTCTAATGGATATCTGGAGATGCTGATGATAATGAATATGTTGATGACGACGGTAGTAATTATGTATTCTGAATGAGCAGTTTTTATTTTAGTTTTTTTTTCTCTATGGTTTCCAGTTTTTGTTTTTCAAAAAAGAATGAAAATGGAGAAAAAAAATCAACCAATGTAAAGTCCTTTTTTTAAATAGCGTGTAATGTTACTGAAGTAATGCTGAAGTCTTAGCTGTTCCTATGTAGTGCATGACAACAATGACAACAGGATTTGGGAAAACAAAAAAGAAGATCTTAATGCTGCTCTCTCTTCAGATCCTTTCTCACATATAGATTGTCATTCTAGCAAGATTGTACATTTAGTATCTTCTTGTGATCACGTGACTTCAAACCGATGACAAATATATATAAATCTAGATGAATAGGCTCTGCTTTGAAATCATGTAAAATACACATTTAAAAGAGATCTGTGATTTTGGAATTTAAATGTGTTCCTCATTTCTTTTATTCCTTTTTTTTTTCGGACATTGCTATGTTCTTGAAGCTACAGGAGGGAGGCAGGCTTCGTCTCTGTCATATATTTTTCTCATTCTCTGAAATCTATTATGTTAAAAATCCTTACGTCTCAGAAATCATCCGCTTCAGTTTTTGCTTTTGTGTTTGATTCATGTTACTATGTTTTTTGAAAAGGGTATGTTATGGGGGTTAAGGTTACAGGGAGCAGGAAGGGAAACGGAACAATATAAGAAATCCAGCATGGGGGATGGGTTAGGATTATCTCTCCGTGTATGTGTTTTGTCATTTTCAGTCTGGTGTTTTGTCCAGTTGTAAGCTGACGGTGTCTCTTTTTTCTTTTTGGTTTTGTAATCATGTTGCATTCTGCTGATAGAACAGGTGAAGTGCTGAGAGGAGGAGGAGGAGGAGGAGGAGGAGGAAGGAGGAGGCGAGGTTAAGAGGAAATGACTTGCAGTTCCAGATGGATAACCAACCAGCCAGGCAGGCAGTCTGTATATATGTAATGGATTTTCACTTCCCCCAACACCTCCCTTCCTCTCGCTTTCTCCTTTGCATTCCTTTCCTTCAGGCATGCTGCTCACCTCTCTGACATCAACGCATACTTTGACTCCTCAGAGGCAGAGCACTGTAGTCTGTAGACAGTACAGATGATAGGCGATCACCATCTAGAGAGCTGAGAGTGAGTTGGGAGTGAGGATGTGTGAAAGCTGGGGTTAAATATTAGTCTGAGGTAAATTCAAGCTGACGGCTTCATCTTCATACAGTCAGCTCATGGTAAAGGTTTGTCACCATCTCAACATTATATTGAAAGAAGTAGTGTGACCTCTCACTCTGTTAATACATCTAATGGTGATTAAGATCTGTGAGGAAATGGTGAGTGAAATGTACATTTGGAGGCTGCATTGGGCTTGGTCTGTGGTTTTCAGGGGGTGCTCATTAGAAGCCCAACAGAGGGCAGTAGAGTAGAAGAGGAAGCAGGATTTTCTTTCTTTTTTTTCTGTGGATTATATATATTGGTTTTATTTTCCACTGTGTAATATTGTGCAGGCCATTTGCATTGACTGGGAAAATGCTTTCTACACTGTATTCCATAATAAAGTTTTGAATGTACATACAGATGCTCTGTCTTTGTGGGGATTTTTCAGATTAAAGAATGGAAAATGTTTCCTGCACACCTGATGTTTTATTCTAATACTTTTTTCTGGTTGGTCAGATCAAAGTAATGATATGAAAATTGACACAGAAGTTTTTTTGCCCTTTATAAGGAGGTCAGAGGTCACTCTGAGACAGAAAGCAGCACACTGGAGCTGACGGGTTCAGTGTGTTGCCCAAGGAAACATGAACAGAGGTAATCTTGTTAAAGGTTAAATCATTTTTTATTGCACTGAAACCAATGAAGGATCACATAAATACCACACATGTTGCATTTACCAAAAGAAATAAAACCTGTAAATGACAAGAGATTTCAATAATATCGTAGGATTCATTTTAGCAGCATTTTGTTTAACTATTTGTACCAATTTATGGAAACATTAATAGGATTGAGTAAACTGAATGCCAGTGAAACTACATAAAATAAAAGGTACAATTACAAGAAGAAAAGTACAATTACAGTCAACGGAAAAAATAACTATTTTTACGGAAATACAAAAAAACACTTGTGTTAAATATTATACCTGTGGTATTACAAAGCAAAGAACACTTAATAGAAAACAATAGCCGTTTAAAGAGTATTCATAAATGTCCCTTTGGTCAGTTTTGAATGGTGTACTGCTTATAATAACTTTGTCAACCTAAATATGCACAGCGCTGCGTAAATGAGGCAACATTTTGATGTCCACAAACGTCATCGTCACATTCCCATAATCCCCTGCGGTCCTCCACATTTGGATCTTGTTCTCTGAGTGTCAAATCCAAGGTGAGTAGTCCGTTTTAAAGTAACGTTTTCAAACATTTACCTCTACCCTGTTTTCTATTAGTATACATACTGAGACATGTTTGATCACGTCTTAAGACAATGTAACGTTAGCATGAGACATTGCAGTACAACAAAGGATAAAGAACGACTTTAAGTCGGTGTCGCGTCCGCTAAAGCTAGCGTAGCATGTTAGCATTAGCAGATGTTTTGTTTTGCGAATGTAGCAGATATTTAGCTCTAAAGCAGGAAGACATACGTTTATACGTTGTATAAAGTAGCTGTGAAATCAGTAGCGTAAGTAGACAAATTCATTTAACTTTTAGCAAGCAGCTTTTAATGTCTGTTTAGTTTGTAAGCTAGCTAACGTTCAATGAAGCTAGGGCTAATTAGCAATTAGCTTCAGCTGTGCAGCAGCACGTCCATAGAGAGAGGTTGTAAGGTCAGTTAAGGGGGCAGAGGCAAGGAGCTCTACAAGGTTTAGTACATTGAAATGTCAACTTTAAGCACCAGTGCAGGATGAGGTTTAAACCCACTTCATATACATATATTTGTTTTATTAGACTTTTCCTCCAAGGCTACGCATTTCTAGCTAGTCTGGTACAGAGGCTGAACCACGGGCTCTTCTCTCCTCACAACAACCTAACTTGATGCTTCTCTTTCAGATGGCACTTCACCGATTGTTCCATCTGTCCTCCGTGCTGCGGTCCGCTGTGAGCCTGACCCTGCGCAGGAACATCGGCATCTCTGCTGTCCTCTTCAACCGGGCCAAGGACCTCGATCCCGTCCAGAAACTCTTCTTGGACAAGATCCGCGACTACAACACCAAGAGCAAGTCAGTTGATAAATACACAACTCCTGTCGTATAACCACATGAAACGTGTTAAACATTGTGCTTAGATTTGACACTTTAGAGTCCAGATAGATTCACCAAATAGACTTACACTAGTGAAATATTGAGTTGATAAAAGGAAAAGCTGCTTTTGATTTCGTCGGCATATTTTTCATCTTCAGTCCTCAGTATATTAGATTACTCTCAAATGGCATCTTCTTTGCTAACCACCGTCAAGCTCATTGCTCAAACAACTATTTGATGCCTTGGCTCTCCCAGGGCTTCTGGTGGCATTGTGGATGCAGGACCTGCTTATCAGAAGAACCTGTCTGAAGAGGTAACCAAACTACAGAGGCTATATGGTGGAGGAGACTTCAATAAGTTCCCTGACTTCAAATTCCTAGGTTGGTTTGGGTTAACATTTGTTTACATTGTGTATTGTTTTGTCCCTTGTTTTAATTCTTGTAAATTATTTTCAGTTAAAAAGACAAATTATATTGTTGGAATAAATCAAACAAGAAGTTTCATATTGTGACATTCAACCAGTGTTTCTTTTTTTTTTAAATAGTAAAGAGAATGAATATTCTAGAAATGGTTATTGCAGTAAACGTAAACAGCAGGCAGTATCTTTCACAATGAACTGGAGTTTCAGTCTAACAAGCTAAGGTTTTAACATTGACTGTGGTTTACTGATGGATAAAGTGACTCTCACAGTGTGTTCTGTAATTGTTTTAGTGCACACTGATGGGTACTAATATCTCAAAGAACTCACAGATTGACTCAGAACAGTTTCTCCATTTATAAATAGTTATTTCTTTGCCACTGGAGAGATGTACTGTGATTTGAGGCTTTGTCAGAGTTTATAAAATTGGTTCAAGAAGCCTTTATTTTTGAGCTTCAAAGTGTTTCAAAGTTACAGCTAGCTAGTTACTGTATATTCTTGTAGTTGTGCAGTATGTTGTAAGGAGAATTTCTCTGCATGTCTCATTTTAAAACAACTTTTGTTTTCTTTTTTTTCAGAGCCGAAGTTTGAAGAGGCCAAGTGAAGCTGTCCCATATCTATGTACATCTTCCTAAATAATACATGTCACAAATATGTTGTATTTAATAAAATGATAGTGGATTGAACTATGATGCATGAAATCTCAGTTCTCTTTTAAGATAAATCTCTTTTTTAAAAGATAAATCTTTGTCATTGTCACTTTTACAAAGGAACAATGGAATTGAAGGTGCAGTCGACTCAGTGTGAGGCATAATAGTTAAAGGGACAAAAAAAGGAATAACAAAACGAATAGTAATAAAAATGTTACATATATATACAAATTGCACTGGTTTTGTTTATTAGCACACAGTTCATAAACAAAACCAACTATTCGGGTGCTGTTTATCATTTAGTAAAGCCAAAGGTAAAGTCTGCCAAGTAAAGTAAAAAATATATATATTTAAGATCATCTGTTATTTCTGGCATTACGTGAAATATCACATACTGAAATAATCAAAGTCAGCTTTCTGACAAGATGTGATGTGACTAGTTTTGTAAATCAGAATTCAAGAGGCTGCCAAAAATAAACAAATGCCTTGGATTTGTTCATGTACATGGATAAGAGTTCAAAAAGTCTGTCTGGATGGTGAATCTGCAGTGCTGTGAAAAAGTATTTGACCCCCTCCTGAGTGTGTAGTTTGTATGTTTGTCACACTCATGATTTAGATAAACAATTTTAATATTACACCAGAGTAATTATGATTTCATTTATTAAGGGGAAAAAAGCTGTTTAAACCTGCCTGACCCTATGTGGAAAAAGGAATTTCCACCATGAATGAACTGTGATTAACCACATGTTCTGTAAAGTGTGACAAATATGCAAAAGAAAATATAAATGAGGAAGGGGGCAAATACTTTTTCACAGCACTGTATTTGAACATAGTATTAAAACATGTTCTATGAATACCACAATATAGCCAATCATAAGTTGAACAATGCCAAAACTGTATCATAACTGGTTGTAATTTATATGCAGGTATCTGAAATGACAGTGAGTTAGGTGTTGGCAGAGCTACATACTGTCACTCTGAATTGTACTTAAAGAATACTGTTACCACAAGGTCAGAGATACACGTGAGCTTCTCCTGGATAAATATTTGAGACCTCAGATACCCTCAGGAAGGTTAGGTGTCTGTCTGATCTCCAGCTTGTTTAGCCGAGCTTTAAACTTATTCCAAAATGTAGCTTATCAGCCTCTTTGGTTATGCAAAATTGCTCCCAAAATACTGATTATTGTAGCTAACTTTATTTGGCAGGTCACAAATTGTGATAGACTAAATAGCATTAGCAGCTTAACAAAAAAAATATGTGGCAGTAATATGATTTAAGGCCTTTTCAGCTTAAAAGTAATGAAATAAGATTTTTCATACAGTTTGGTTCAAATTCTGCATCACATGCTACTTATGAGCCTTTTTCTTCTTTTAGCTGAATTCACAGGTTTGTTTCATGGCATCAAACCAGGTGAGTAAAGTTTATGTTAAAAACTTGTTCAGATGATCCTAATCTGTTACTGCTACTTTCTGATCAATAATTACTAGTGCTGGGATACATCTTCACTTTTACCTACTAACCATTATTGCGTATAGAATGTAGCTTTTAATCTGGCACCGAGGAGGGAACAGGCGCACACTTTTTCCTTAATTGTTAAAGAGTGGTGCTGTTCACTGTTTCTTCTCTTTTTGTATCTCACACTAAATTTAGTTTTCAAACAATATAGCACAAAGGTGACCTGAGCTAACATAAAATACAAGTTTAAAATAACTATTTTTTTAAGCGGAGATGTTATGTCCATATCTGAACCCACCAATGTGAGTAATTAATCACCCCCTAAATGTAATAGTTTAGATCCAGACTTTCAAAGCTTTTAATTTTATTCCTTTTGAGTTGATCAGAGGTTGACTGACTCTTATACATGGGATCATTGTCTTTCTACATCGCCCAGTTGTGCTTGTGCTGTTGGACTAATTTTACAAGGTCGGTCACATCGGTGAAGGTGTTCAGAATTTTCTCCATTTGTAGATAGTCTCTCATTGTGGATCTGTGGCGTCTCAGAGGCCTAGAAATATGTTGGTGAGTCTGGGAAGGGTTACAAAGTAGTTTAGTAGTTTTTAGAGTGTAGTTATTGTAGTGGCCATCTGTCAAACTAACAAATAGCTCCTACAGTTATTAAGGGGCAAATACTTTTTCCCACAGACCTAGTTTTGTTACATCACTTTTTTGATTGAAAAATACAATTATAATTTAAAAGGTTGTATTTGGTGTATGCTCAGGTTCCTTTGTTTTATATTAGATTCAGTCATGAGATTTGTTCCTTTGGGAAACTGGGTACTTGGAACTGGTAATGACAAAAATAGACATGTTAATAGTCTCAATTCTTGGCTTAAAATTGAATGGAAATATTATCTAGTGACATCATCTTTAATTTACCTGTTAAGTTTGTGCAGGTCAAACTAGTGTTCACTCTTTAAAATCAACCTGTAGTTTAGGGACTGAATCGTGCTCTCTTGCACCAGTCTGTGTGTCACACTGTATCTCCTGCTACATGTCTGTCAGCAGAAAATGCACTTGAAAGATTAATGTATAGTTCTGCTTTCTGGGCCTCTGGGGAAACAAGAGTCTTTCAGCTTGTGTGTGATGATGTGCAGATGAAAAAAGATGGTTAGTTTTAGGAAGTAGGTCACAACAAATACAACCAAATAAAGCTGATTTACTTTTTATTGCTTGTAATGCCACTTAATTAGATTAACACATTTGTGTGGTGGAAGAATATTTCAATTTCAGTGTAGAATTTACTTGAAAATCAGTCATGTCACACTTCAACTTGTTTCTGCTATGGATAGTATGTGCATGATGCTTTTAAACTTCCCTATATTAAAATATTTGTCTGCTTCTAGCTCAGAAGCTCAAGTCTGATGTCATCTGGAGGAGTTTGGGTGATCATCTGCTTCCTCATACCATGGAGACTGTAGTCAGCCAGAGGATTTTTTCATGTAGAAGCACCCAGACACAGAAGTCAGAGGTAAGTTTAATACCGTTAGTACACATGTCACCTCCAAATTTGAACTACAAGAAGTCAATTGGTGAGGTCACCCTTTAGTGAAAAGTACAAAATTAGTAGTATTCAAACTGAGTCTGATTTCATAGTGTTTTGTTGCACAAATTAAAACTAGGGCTAATTCAACTATAGTAAATGATAAATTACATTTTGTATTTATCTAAATCTGTAGTACTCAAACTGAATCTAAACTGTCACATTTCAATGAATAACTACGTACAAAATAGCAGAAATTATACTTATGATCACAATAACGACAGTATAGTTTCAAATAGAAAACTTTATTGCTGATACACCATTCAAATAAAACTCTGAACAATCCATTCACACAGTCTAAAAACAGACACTTCATCTTGATATACATTGATTAACAGTGGCACAAAATATAAAGACAGAAAAAAGTAAGGCAAGTTCTTTACAAAAAAAACTGATCCATAGATAAATATGACAAATTAAAAAGGCACAAGGTATATATATATATGTATAAAAAGACCATGCAGGCACATTAGGATGGAATGGGGTTGGTCTCAATAGAATTGGCTGGAGTGGCTTCCTGATCTCCTAAATTGGCTATGTCTGGTTGTTACTAAGATTATGAGGATGTAGCACTGTGGGAGCCCCAGTGTTACAGAAGACAAAAATACTGGCTGAGGTAAACTGTATTTATATTTGAGCTGATTGAAAACAATTGAAATGCTTTCCCTATGGCTTCAAGGAGAAACCCCAAGTGATTAAGAATTTAAAGCAAAAAAAATCTCTTAAATAGTCTTTGGTAAAAGAAAACAAAGGTAGTCAAAATGATTGGCCTGCAGAGAGTGTAGAAAGGTTTATTAGTCCCTGGAATATTAAGAAAACCTCAACTGGAGTTCCGAAATGTGACCACCAGGGGGGAGCAGAGTGCCACAAACCTGTACTTAATCCCACACCAGCAGAAAATGTCAATGATAAGAAGCAAAACCACACAGCAAAGCAAAAGAGTAAGAAGCCTTGCAGACTTGCTTGTCAACCCATCCCAATGAGTGATGGAGGAAGCAGATTGAAATTAGCATGTAGTGGAAGAACAGGAGCTCATTCAGAGAGGGGAAAGAAGTCAGAGAGTCCAGTTTTGGCACCTTTTCATGACTGATGTATTCTCAGAGAAAGGCCAGCTTCTCAGAGCATGAATGACTGGGTATGTTTGAAATCCTGGGGCTGAGGGACACAGAAAGAAAAGTACTAGTTATTAACTACTGACTTGTTCTTATTTGTTTCAGAGATATGATCCTGTACGATGCCTTGAGGTGAAGGTGTGATCTGAGAAGACACAAAAATCAAACTTACTTCTTGGGGCGGAGGGATGTAGTTGACATTGGACCTGAAAGACAAAGGCATGGTAAGTACATCGGACACTTTGACACAGTCACTAAGAAGAGGGGAAACTTGATGCAGACAGCTGTATGAGTCATATCTTGCCCTGCATAAATAGTGCACATCATACATGGCAAACCTCCCACGGGCTAAAAAGAAAAAATTGTAACTGAACTTTGGACTGAGCAGGATTGTACTGAGAAGGAAAGAGCATTGTGTATGTAAACATTGTTGTTGTTTGCCCTCAGTGTATGAAATAATGCAAATGTCACTTTTTACCCATAGAACTTTAGATGTTTTGCATAACAGCAATACTATTATATCTCTCTACTTTCCATAAAGTAGTATACAGACTGGAGACTGCTACCTCAGCACCTAACTGTAGATTACTAACACCTCCTATGTTTGTCTAATCCATTCCCCTGTTACAATTTACATTTAAAGTGTTGGCTGTGTTACTAAACTGTCGCTTGGCCTGCTGTAGTGTGTTGCTGGAATCTCAGTAGGCAAAGCGTGTTAAACTATTCCTCTACATTCTGTGGTAGTTAAATTTCACAATTACGTTTTTAGCAGCATGTAAGATTCTCATTATTATGGCTGTTAATTGCTTCCTTATCTGCCTGTGCTGTGGGCCTAAGCGTTAACTCACTTGTCCTCTGTTCTGTGCAGGGTTTGGCTGCTGATGTGGGCTGCACCGTGACACTGGGAGATCCAAAATGACCTGTAGGGGTCATTGGGTTGGCTTTTAAAAACTGTAAGCAAGAGGGCTGTGATTTTGGACTCACACTGCACACCATGCCTTATGGACTCAGGGTATGTTAGTATGAAATATTAAACAATTCATTAAGATGTGCTTAAACATTTAGGTTGTCTTTAATTTGGAAGGCTGTCCTAAAAATACAATTTATACACTTCTTGTCAGAATATTTAGGCTTTTGCCTGTAAACAATGCTTTGCGAGTAAAAAGTCAAGTGCAGGGACATTTTGACAGGTTTACTGTGCGGTACTGTTGGGTACACATATGCAGATGTTCCAGCTCAACTGTTGTCAAAATTAACTATTACGCAGTTTGAGTAATGCAAACATATTGGACAGTGTGTGAGCTTGTGGTCAGTCTGAAGACACTGATTGGTCAGAAGCTAAACAAAAACTGTGTACCAGATATTACCACGTGTCCCCATTTGTAAAGAGAAACCTTAGCACACAAATTTTCTCCTTGCACTTGTGAAGCCCTGTTTACAGGAGGAAGTCTGAATATTCACTCAGAGCAAACCTGCAAGCAATGACTTTAATATACAAAATTTAAAACAAAAATCCCAGGCTCAAATTAGACACAAACCTAAATGTTCAACATTAACATTAGATTCTGTGAAGATTCTCAGTCATCCAGGTCATGGTTATCCCAGAAAAAGGTTTTTCAGTGGCAACTGGACTTGTTTTAGGTCCTTGAAGGCTTTCTCCATTCTGACTGACTGGTAGGAGTAGCAGGTTTATAAACCCTGTGGAGTCCTCAAGTTGTTAGTACTTGATGGTCACCTGT
>JAUMHL010000013.1:9154179-9220676 GCA_032362345.1 Sandelia bainsii
GTACTAACAACTTGAGGACTCCACAGGGTTTATAAACCTGCTACTCCTACCAGTCAGTCAGAATGGAGAAAGCCTTCTGGACAGGAGGCGAAACGTCTTCAAGGACCTAAAACAATTCCAGTTGCCACTGAAAAACCTTTTTCTGGATTAACATTAGAGCACATCTTGATATGAATGATCTAATATCTCATTAGCAACAGTGCTGTATAAACATGCAGCCAAACATGATGTGCCACAGCAAAATGCTAGTGCGAGCCACATGCAGCAATCCGACAATGTCTAAATCCAATGTGAGAAAGGTGTCCCCGTAGGATCTTTAATATTTATTGAAGCAATATTGTGCATATTTACAATAAACAACTTATTAGAAAATTTGTTTCAGTGTTATTATATCATTTTAATCGTACACGTGTTGTGAAGACGCATTTTGTTTAAGTTAGTTGCAAATGCATATAGCTACAGTTAACTTGTACACACTATTGCTGCATCAGAAATCATGTGACATTGTCTTTGTGAAGAAGCCTGTTCTATAAATAGGAAGTTGACACTGACAGCTCCAGTTAGCTCAGTGAGATAAGCATCAGACTTTAACCTAGACAAAAGAGCTTTCGCATCAGCTTCAAGGAGCGCTCCACACTGACTTTCCATCAAATGCTGCACAGTAACAAGCCAGTAATCAAATAACAAAGTCGAGTGAGTTAGGCCAGTCATACGAGGACATGCAATTTATGTCTCTGTGGTTTCTGGCTTGACAGCCAGTCAGGCATCAAATCATCCACTCTGGTGTGTTTGCAGGACAAGCAATGTTAGACCACTATCTCATTTTTCAATCTCTACAATAGCTAAATAGTCTATTTCACATTATTCATCCAGTTATAGTTTAATTGCCTGCAATTCTTTCTACTGCCAATATTTTCATCCTTGCTGATGAACACTCAGTAATTATTCATAATTCTGTTGCACTGATTATTTCTGCTACTTTAGATCATCTGCCTAGAAGTGGCAATCATTAAAAAAAAAAAAACATCTTAAGGTTTGTACATCTGTTGCAGCCAATCACTTCATGACTAAAAAACACAGCCACAGCTGTCACTCTTTACAGTCCTGACTCAGCACATAGACACACAGCCTGAGAGCCCAACACAACCCCCCCAGCACTCATTGTGTAGGATATTAGCCTGTGTTCGTTCACGTTAATGAAATCACAGAGCTCTTACCTTCCTCTGTGTCCTGCTGATGGATGAGTCGTGAGGTCCGTGCAAGAGAAAACAAGAGTGTGTGTCACTTTTTTTCCTTAATTGATACACTGTTCATGCAAGCAGACAAAGTGCTTATTAAATTGAGACAAACTCAGCAAACAAGTCAAGAGTTGAACTTACGGCTGAAGAAGCCGTTGCGGTGTAAAAGAAGTCCTCCGCAGCCACAGACTATGATGAGCAAGAGGACCACCACCATCCCTGCCACTATGGCTGCAACGTTGACGTCCTCTGGAAGTGGGAGGGAGGTGAGAAAGAAGAAGAGTTATGATCCATTTTCCATATCAAGCAGTAAATATTCAATAAACACTACAACATCAACAATTGTTGAACAGTGCGATTTGCTCTATTTTTTGTTCCTGCATTCCAGTGATGTTTCCTATGATTTATTAAGTGCATGAAATGGTTGCTTGCTTTAACCTAGAGTCAAATATATAATTTATTAGCAAGCTGAAGACCTTTCCATCAATAAAAGGATCATTTTAAACCCTGTAAAATGTCACTTTGTCAGTTTGTAAAGGTGTTTCAGATTTTAAGTCTAGCGAGTTTTTCCTCTCCACTGCATCCCTGATTTTCTACAGTTCTGAAAGGTGTGGGGGAAGAGACTGGATGAAGTGTGGAAGGAAACACACCTATCGTCAAATGCTTGCCCTCACACATCTTGGCTGGTCCCACCTCGTTCGATGCCTGGCAGCTGTACCGTCCAGTGTCCTCTTTGGCTACAGCTTTGAATTCCTGCAGAAGATATATAGAGGGGAGAAGGAAACTTTAACAACTGCATTTATGAAGACAATTCTTTAAATATCCTGAGTTAAAGTCCTTGAGAAATTATTTAAAGCTTGCTACTATCAAACCACTTCACAAAATAAAAGTAGCACACTACTACAAGGAGACAATGTCAAATATTTCCCAATACACACTCCATTCTTCCATGTTTTCTTTCCTTATCTGCATGCACACATGCTCACCAGTATTCCTGTGTGTGAGTTGATTAAATAGGTGGCGTTGGCATGGCGGGGCTGGCTCATTAGCTGGTTGTCCTTGAACCATGTGTATTTAGCAGGAGGGATGCTCTGCTCGTCCTTACAGCGCAGCTGCACCACTGAGCCCGTCACTGCTGAACTTGGGATTACACAGGACGGCGTGTGGGGGGGAACTGCAGGAAAGGACAAGTCAGGAATTATTAAGACAACAATATGCAAAATCTTTCAGGAGGTTTTTTTATGATAGATTCTCAGTCGGCTGTACCAAGGACTTTGAGGGTCACGTTGGTCTCGCCCAGGCTGACGGTGTCGAGAGGCGCACTGATCTCACAACGGTACTCCCCAGCATCCTCCTGAGTCACCCTCTGCAGCGTCACCGTGGCTCCTTCAATGGTCGCTCGGCCGTCAAAGGGACCTGAGAGAAAGAACAAAAGGTCAGGAAGCTCACAAAGAGCAAATGTCTTCCCTGGCTGAGGGCTAAATCCACCGCGTGCGCAACGTTAATGTGATGAATGTATGTTTGTTTTTTTTGGTTTGTGGAAAAATGAGACAAAGCCAGTGAAAACTAGTGCAGTGCAGTCAGAGTGGTGTCCCCCTGGCATGCTTTAGTCCATAATTTACCTTACTGCTATGTATAAATTGTACTACAATGCAGACTTCTGACTTCCCTGGATTAAAATATCTTTGTTTCTAGTTTGGAAAAATAAAAAAAGGAGTGCCCAAACTAAAACCATAGAAAGCAAGCTGAAAATCCGTGATGTTGAAATTTAAGTTACATCTGAAACACAACACATCATAGAAAGGGACAGTCTGGATGAAAGCTACTATATGATTCATTATTTTCACCCATTAAATGCACAAAGGCCAACGATCAAGGATAAGAGACACTTAAGATTTTATGCCTTGACACCACTGACAGAGACGGTGCTAAAATCTCTTACAGCTTATCCAGGTGGTGTTTTCTCTCATCCTACATGGCAAACCCCCTTCCAGCTGGTAAATCAAGCTGGTTAAAACAAATGCCCTGTTTGCAGTCAAGGGGATAAAGAGCGGCAGGCTTCTTCTTCTTACCTCTGAAGCTTCCGTCAAAGTACACGAAGGACACATCTTTGCCCTTCTTCTTCCACTCAATGCGCGGGTTCTGGTCGTTCTCTGTGTGGAACATGCAGGACAGCACTGCGTCTGAAACGGAGAATGTGATCAGGGAGATATTTATAGCAGAACAGTGAGGCCTTCAATCATCTTTTACTGCTTGGTCTATTTATAGCCTTATGGTTGATTCTGTCAGAGAGAACCTGATGGAACAGGAAAGACTGGCTCAAAAAGAAAAAAGATGAGGAGCTGCTTTTTGTGCCTCACCTGAGAACTCGCGCACCTGCACCTTGTGTCCGTTGGTGGTCACGGTAACAGGAGCAGAGGGTGAACCTGGTAGTGGTGGAGATGAAGAGGAGAAGAGAGTGGGAGATAAAAAAAAAAGGGGCAGAGTGAGAGCAGTTCAGAATAATCTATTAGGGGGCAGGGTGAACAGGGTAAAGTGCTCCACATTTCCCACCAACTGCAGGAGGAGAACGCTTAATGTCCATGGATGGTGTGTGTTGCTTTACTTTCTGTAGGAACACAACAGACTGAGGCTTTCTCCAGGAGCTCTGAGGTAAGGGCAGGATTACTCCCTCTTTTCCTTTAATCCTGCAGGGTTAAGGAGCAGTCGGCCATATGTTTAAGTGCTGGTTAGGACGAGGCCACCAAACATCTCACCAGCGGCTTGTCCAGATTAACATGATGTATGAGTGGAAACGCCACGCTGTCCGTGTTTGTTTCCTCCTCAGTCTGTCACTGATATCCTGCCTTCAAACAGGAAGAGGAAAGAAGGAACTGCCTTTCCTGCGTGCTGACTGGTTTAGGGGGCAGATTACTGTTTGCTCGCAGGTTAAAAGTGAAGGTTGAACGCTGACGGTCACCTGAGGGAAAAACGGGTTAGAGACATCCACACGGCAAGAACAGTAAACACTTTGAAAAATTAAAGTGGAACATCTCCCCAAAGTGTGTAAATTAGGAATGCGGGGGAAAAAGGCTTTCAGAGTGAAATTTTATGATAAATGTTGAATGGACCTCAGGGGTTCTTAGAACATTAAGGGCTAAGAAATGGTTAATGTGGCATAATGAAGGTCAACCTCACATAATCTTAAAAGCAAAAAGCTCAGTAAATTAACATCTCGCTGTGTTTCCTGCAAATGTTACAACACGTATATATTAAATTCTAAACCTGAAAACACTGTCAGCTCCACAGTTTCCTGTTTCTCTGTAACTTCCCGTGTAGGCCCATTGTTCCTGGATAACAGCGAGTTGCAGAAATTCCCCCACAGTGAAGGGAGGGTTGACAAGAATGAAGGGCGAGCAGAGACAAAGGGCAGGAAGTGTGGAAAAGAACAGATAGGAGGCCATGTTGAATTTTAAAAAAAGCATGAAGTCTATATGCAGACTTTGAGGATTCTCCCGCCCTTATTTCCATGACAACAGCTATTTTAAATGTGGCTTTTAAATAAAGAAACAGCCTATACAATAATAATGTCATCTGCCAAATGCAGCATAAGACGTTAGAAGTGTTTTAAAAAGCTTTTCCGGAAGTTGGCTCAATTTACACCGGCTCACTCAAACTTTGAGCTAAGTGAATTAAAACTGCACACTCTCCCTCCAGACGCTCTCTCTCTCTTCCCCACGCCTTGCCATGTGTTGACTTGCGGCGGTGTAACAGGATTATCATTGTAGCCCTGGCTTGCGTACCTCCCTCTAAGGAGTATTGTCTCACAGACGGATGAGCAAGAAGAGGGAGGGAGATACAATGAGATAAAAAAAAAAGGGACCAGAATGAACGACAAAGGAGAGATGAGCTGACCTAAGAATAGAATACAAATGAAGAGTGGAAAAGAGTGAGGCGGGTGGAGGACTGGTAGAGGTTGGTGGGATGGGGAGGGTGGGGGGCAGAGACCTGCAGAAGCATGAATAAAAGAGAGGGTGGGATTGAAGGCGAAGGAGATGTTCTCAGACAGTAGGGCTGTGAATGGGAGAAGCTCTTGTCACATAGTGTGAGACCAGGCCTGCCGCCACCTTGAAGGGTGTCTCTTTGAGAAAAGGGAAATGTAACAAGGCTGACAGCATGTCTACACTTTACTGCTGCACTGACACATATACAAGCTCACACACACACACGCTCCCCCCATGTTTCATACCTCACTGTGCGCTCCACTTCTATGAACACTGTCATCTTCAATGGGCTCAATTAACTACAAAGGCGTCGAGGCAATCAATGAACACACGGCCTGTTCAGATCATTTCACAGCTGCATGGTGGGTAGTGTTCACACAGTGCAGCTGTCTTATTAATAAATGAAAGACAATGTCCACCAAGTAACGCTTAGAGACACATGTCTGCTAGCATGCAAAACCTGACCCACGGTGCACTGGATGTCACTTCAGTGCTGTGGCTCACATGAAGCAAATGCATCAATTTAAACATCGCAGCTCAAAGCTTTTAGCACCAAATTAAATATGTAAAAGCCGTGCAACACGACAAGATGTATGCTCTGAGGCTGAATATTGGCCCTCCACTGACACATCAACGTCTATACGCGGGTGTTACGTGTAAATGTAGGAGCTACTAAACACAGAAGATGTTTATGAACATGCAACATATAAAATGCTCTCATTAGGAGTGACATGACCCACGCAGAACTCAGGCCTCAGGAAACTAGCATTTATCGCCACCTATGTACCTACCAACATTTAAATGTACATTACATATAGTTACCCAAGTACAATGACCTTAATCTTAATCAAGCTGTGTAACATTAACACACTCAAAACTATTTTCTTAAAACGTATGAATCACAGGCTGAAATGAGTGTCTGGAATTTGCTTTAATAAACTTCTCTGAAAGTAAAGATTTTCATATGTTTGGCAGCAGCATGTGTCTGGCACCAGATATGACCACTATGATAATAAAAATGCATCTGCTAAGAGCCTGTTGTGTCTCTGATGCCCAGAAACAAGTAAACAAATGTCAGAGCAAAAAAAAAAAAAAAAAGTCTAAAAACCAAATGCACATGCACCTCGTGCACGGCATTAGCATCAACCAAACACAGACAGCTTAAACACACAGAGGGAGAGCCAACCTGTGAGCAAAAATAGAAAGATGGCACGCACGCTCCTTGGCATGCAGCTTTACTCTCATTACGTGGTCCGTACAGAGTGTTACAGAGACTGGGGTGGGTGTTGCCAGGGCTGTGCCGAGGTCAAAAGCATGGTGCAATAATAATTAAAGGCACTTATTCAAATTAACAGGGAACAAATGAAAGAGGAAGGGAGACTGACCCATAGGAAACGTCCTGTCTGGCTGTGTGATATAGATAATGTGAGTGTGGCCGACACACACGTTTCAAGGCTGTGGGGGAACTGAAGAAAAACAGGGTGAGGACAGTGTTCTCTGAACAAAGCCTCTGTGTATGACCGCAACCCTGTGAGCAACAGCTGTCTCAGTCAGACACAGTGTGTGTCAGAGAGAGAGAAAGAAAGAAGTTGAGAAGGGGGATGTTGTAAAAGGGGCACACCCAAAACATTTCCTCCTGGACTTTTAAAAATTAATACAGTCCACAGATGTGCAGCAGAGCACATTTGATGCTGCTCCGTTAAACTGACATCTGTCTGTCAGGTTGTCCACAGTGAGACTGAACACACACACACACACACACACACCTCTGAAGTCGTGCCCTGGAGGTCTGACAGGTGGCAAAACGTGAACACAAAATGTGTGGCACTCACATTCACTGTCTCATCACGTCCATCTCACGATTCCGCTCCCTTACTGTCCTAACAGGACAGGATGTCTATACATGATACTCAACAAAATACTGTTTTGTTTCCATCCTTTCAGTCGCCTGGTAACATCCCTTCTCTGAAAACTCCCACAGTGCAACACAGTTTGAAGTTTCTGGTGCTAATCCAACCACTGACCTCATGCACGGATCTGCCATCTTATCTGCCAAAACTGGTGACCACCTGCCACCTATACCCTTTGGTGGAAACCCGCCAAGTACAACTTCAGGGCCAACTTGTAGGAGCCCAGTCTGGCTGTACTGTCACCACAGCCCACGCTCACAGAGGGGCTTCAACTAACCTGCAGAACAACACTTGAACAAAATAAGACGATACACATATCTTCTGTTTTCTACTGAACTTTAAAATGTGTTATTCTATTTAGACTAATTTAACTTTTCACACTCTGATATAATAAATAAAAACTCACTGAAGCCGTTTCCCAGCTCTTCAACTATTTCTATCAAAAGCTTTTTACAGTGGAGCAGCACATAAAACAAATACAGAGAACCTGTGTGTTCTGGATGAATAGTCCCATTTTCCACTTACATTGCATCAGTAAAATAACAACAGGGAGATACAGGGAGGTCCCCTCCATTATCATCTACAACTCTGGCTGAGTGTTGTCTTCCCTGGACGGAGCGAGGAGGCAGATCCTCAGCTGTCTTCTCGCACTTTTTCCAAACTGTCCAATAATTCATCCAGCTTCCTGGGAATTAACTGCTCTCCGCGGGGAAAGCGACCGGAGCTGCCCGGCGCGGCGCGGAGCGGAGGGACACGGCGCGGCGCGGAGCGGAGCTGCTGGCGGACGAGCTGATGAGCGGGACGCACCTCCGGGGCCGATCGAACTGAGACGCCGGCGTGAAAGCAGAGAAGTCTGGCTGGAACGGAGCGGCTCGGTTACAATCACGCGGACGGATATCCTCTCCCCTCTTGTTGTGCGGTTTCGGCGCTGGCTGAGATGGAGGTGTAGATAGATGGAGGTGGAGGGAGGGCGGAGTGAGCTTTCAGACGAGCAGAGCGGCGGAGCGCCGAGAGCGCAGCGCCGTGTCCAAGACGCGCACTGCACTGCCAGCTGGACGCAGAACGGGAGTCAACTGGGTTTGGCAGCAAGGTGTGGCACCCTCATACCTTGGCCGAGTGGGACCCAGCTTCACCCCAAAGCTGAAATATTACTGAGATGACTAAAATCCACTGTTTCATCAATTTTGATTTTTAAATTCCAAACAAAAAGATAAAGGATCAATGTGTTCTGATTTATTGTACAGTTTATAACAAGATACAGATGTATTAATAACCGAGACAAATCATAACCCTTTTAGAATAAAATAAAGTTGTTTCATGTATTTGGTGAAAGCTACTGTTTGCACTTTAACATTTCAGAGTTGTGTTGAATTATCTACAAACATTCAGCCTTTACTATATTTGAGATTTTCTGTGTACAAGTATTCCAACTTTTAAAGATGACAAAAATACATTTAGCCCCGGATCAAGATGTTAAAAGCTAAATTGGAGCATAAAAGAATTAAAGAGTTGTGTGAAAACACAACATGTATTCAGTGACTGATCACTTTCTCTCTCTGGATAACACAAAATGTACAAGACTAACTGTGTATGCTTACTTAGCAAAGACACATTTTGTAATGGTATCTGTATAACATCTGACATTTGTCAGATGTTATACAGATACCATGATATTCATTGGTGAATTATCCCAATGACAAATACTTTCACTGCTCTCAGTCCTTCCAGTATGAAATCAAATGAGGGAGCCTCTGGGGTTCAAACCCCTGTTGGCCTCGTACTGCGTGAGTATAAAAAAGGAGAACAGAAACATTATAATTTCATTTCTAGTAATACATTATTCCACAGTGTTTTAGTAGCTATTTAATTTTAATACTGTTTGGGCGCTACAGCGCTGAAGTATTTAGGGCACAGATTCAAACATCTCAATTGGTGCTGGTGGTGTGACTGGCTCTAAGTCCGAGGCATATGTCCCCACCCCGACACACACATTGTTGGTGTGTGTCGGCGTGGGGGTAGTACTGCTGGTAGTGGGATACTTGACTGGGAGCAACAGCTGCACAGTAGCCAACTTTTCTGGCTTGATTCACTTTCAGTCATCTGTTGATGGTGACTGATACAGTCTCTACAGGACTATTAAATACGATAGAAAAAATCCCCGTCACCGAAACACAGAACTCTAAGGTGCTCCTTGGAAAGACTCTTTGCTCCAACTGATGCTACCTGTTGTTCACTTTTATACCAAGACAAAGACACACACACACACACACACACACACACACACACACACACAGGGCCAGGGGCTCAAATGTCAAAGGGGATCTGTAACATAGAAACGGGGGGAAGGGAAAGAGGTGAAGTCTGTGGGAGCTACTCAGTTTTCTTTACGTCACTGCTGGTCATTAAACATTAGCAGCTGTCTGTAACCACCTGCACTGTAACACAAATGGTGAAGTAAACATTCTGTCATGATACAAATTTTGGCAACACTTTTTAATAAAGCATTTGGTTGGGGTTGTCAAGTTGTATCTGTCCCAAAGATAACATGTTATTTGGTGACAAGTGTAAAAATGAGTTTCAGGAGAGCTGCATTTTTCTGCTTCTAACATTTTAACATTTATCGAAGCTAATCAGCTGCTGCAGGAAAGCAAAAGGGCGCATGTTCTCTTCTATTCAAAAATGATCCACTAACATTACACAGCGATGCTCTGTCTCAGTTGTTTCTATTTTCAGATCACTTACAACTGAAACTAATAAAGTGACTTGTAGAAGTCACTTTTGACGATGAGGTTTTTTTTTAAGTCACAGTTTATGCTGTGAAAAACAGCCGCTAAACTGTGTCTTCTACTACTGTACAGTTCAAATCTGTGACCCACACATCCAAAATAATCATGGAGAACGTATGTGTGGATTTACAGTAACCAACCTCATGATTACCCATGTAACCTGATTTCCCAGCTGCTTCTTATAACTCACATTCAGCTGATTAATAAACACAGGATTAATTGATTATTAATGACAATAACTAAGACATGAGAGGCAGAAACCAAGCATGTTGTGTGAAATGTGTCAAACCTCCTGGAATCCTGGGAAAAACAAGCGCCTCTCGGCTCGACTCCTCAGGCTTGCTCACACTTGCCTCTGAACACACTCTTGAGGATTGAGAGCCACCTGTTTGACGCAACAGCTGCACTACTGCAGACCTTGAGCCAGCAAACATGCACAAACACTCAGACTCCACTTTTGCGGTTAAGCAAACTGCTGACACATCCACACGTTTTTATTTTCTCCTTTTCTCTCTCACTCCTACACATCCACGATTAGCTGAACAGTTATTAACCCAGACTCCACCCAACCAGGGAGCGTTAATATGTTTGTTTCAACACAAACAGACAACAGTGTGCTTGTGCTGTATGCATTTTGTGGGCTCACTGGCTACTTTTGAGTCTGTGGCAATTTCCAGAAGAAAGAGAAAAGTATAAAGTAAATATTTTTGCACATTTATTGAACAAACAGTACAATAAGATACATGTCAAAGTGTGTTTGTGTATGTCTGTGTGTGTGTGGAAGGTTACACAGGTTGTTACTGGCTGATCGAAGGTGAAGATAAATGAGCAGCAGAGGGCGGAGTCGCTTCTTCAGGTCTCTGCACCTCCACCTGTGGGGGAAAAAAACAAACACCCATTACCATGTTAATTAATAATCTTTAATCCCCTTCCCGTCTTTGTTGAACAGTGTATAAATGGCCTAAAGGAAATAAAGAAAGAAAATCAATACTTCCACAGTGATATTAGAGGGGTGTGGGGGACTGATGCTCCCTATGGGGAACATTTGGGACAATCTGTTTGCAGTGGGCGACTGTGTTTTGAGCGCCAGCTGGAGGCAAACTGGGGACATGCTTCCCTACTGCCTGTGGCAGACTCACAAACACACCCACCCACGCCTCACTGCTTTTATAAACCTGATTCCGGGGAGTTCTTTATAGATGCACATACAAGGAGATAGACAAAATAACAATGACTTCAAAATATATTACAACTTAAACGTCTTAAAAATCTAGAGTTGAATCAATACCTCTCATAAAAAGCTACTGTACTGCAGAGCTACTGTTCATAATCACATAAGACTGAAAAGTGTAATTCAACCACTTGGACCTGATGTTTCAAGGGCAAAACATCCTAACAACTACAAATGCAATATGACATTTATCAGCTATGAAACATTTCATCCGACTCAGGCAAAAACAAAGGTTCTTTGTTAGGACAGTTTCAGTTCGAGAAAAAGTAAGTTTCTACATTTTCCTCCAGTGATACCAACCAACTGCACTGATAGTCGACCATTAGAAATTTCTGATGTTTCTCTTGTCTCCTCTAAAGTCTGAAAGAGAGAATGAAGGTGAACCCTTCAGACTGACTGCTTTTTTTTACTTTTACTTAAGGTGCATATCATACTTTGCATGAACATTTCTTGTAGAGTGGGGGGTTAATTTACTACATTCACATACAATCCCTGTATACGTTCAGGATACAGACAGACCTGTTTTGTCCTCTCACAGTGGCTACAGTGCTGGTCTTCAAATACAAAGCATATTTTGCTTTAAAACTTTTTAATCACTATATAATTCCATATGTGTTATTTTGAGTTTTCATATCTTCAGTAATATTGTAACATTTTTGGAACGTGGTCTTATAATATAGTGAATCTCAACACAGTCTTTGCAAATTAGGTTTGTTTGGTCAATTTCACAACCAAAAGTACAACATACAAAAATATTTTCCAAGTTCAAAACCAAAAATAGTTTCATAAGAGGACTTGAATTCTGCACTGTGTTTTTAATTAGATGTCAACTGCACAATTAATAAACCAGAAATACACTGTAAAAAGTATTTTGTGACATGCCAGAGCCTGTTTTTCAAACTCCATTTTCAGTCCTGTCCTTAGAAGTGTGTGTTGATGTCTCTCACAACTTTGCCAAATTTTCAAAATGAAGAACAGGCAATGCTGAACATGACGAGACAAGCCAGCCTCTTGTGGTTATAATGTGAAAACAGTCATGTGGTCTTACATGATCTGTCTGCCAGTGTGAGCTGCTGAAGAGAAAGTATGTGCATCAGGTTTGGTTTATGTTCACATACTGAAAAGACAGCAGCATAAATGTGCTTAAGACTTTGTTTAAGTTTATAGTTCATCTACTTGCAGTGCTGTGAAAAAGTATTTTGTTTTGCATATTTGTCACACTTGAAATGTTTCAGATGATCAAAACAAAATTATATTAGACAAAGACAACCCAAGTAATATATATAGACTGATATATATAAGTCTGGAAAGGGTTACAAAGCCATTTCTAAGGACTCCAGAAAAACACTGAGAGCCATTATCCACAAATGGAGAAACATTGGTGAATCTTCCCAGGAGTGGCCAACCTACAAAAATTACTCCAACAGCATAACAACAACTCATCCAGGAGGTCATAAAAGAACCCTGAACAATATCTAAAGACCTGCAGGCCACAGTTGCTTCAGTTAAGGTCAGTGTTCATGATTCAACATTAAGAAAGAGACTGGACAAAAATAGCATCCATGGGACAGTTCCAAGGTGAAAATCACTGCTGACAAAAAATAACATAAGGTGCAAATATTCTGTGGACTGATTAGACAAAAGTTGATCTTTTTGGAAGGTGTGCGTCCTGTTACATCTGGCATAACTAACTTTGTAATACTAAAATTTGTTTGATGATCTGAATGATTTAAGTGTGATGAATTTTTTTTTTTAAATCACAAAGGGGGAAATACTTTTTCCACAGCACTTTATTAATGTATGTGATTTTCTGTGAACACAAGGGACAAAAGTGATACCCTACATACACATCACACGCATATAAACACAGCAAACAGTGTTTATGTTGGTGATTATATGGAACGGTTTCCTAAAAGACCATAAAACGGATGTCCAGTCACTCCTGTAGCAGCTCAGCAATCTAATCATTTGCTTGTAAAAATGCCAGAAAGATGTGATCCAAATATCCTCCACTTTTAATGTTAGTCCAACTCTGACAACTGTACTTTTGTCTTTAATAAAGTGCTATTTCAATTCCCTTAACAACCGAATCTCTGAAAATAAAATGTAGGCCACAGAGCACGGTGTGTCATCAGTTGCCAAATCAAGTGTGTCTATTAATGACTACAACTTTTTTTTTTTCATTACGCAATCAGTGATGCACAGAGAATGCCAGAAAGGCTGCAGCAAAACATTTCGCCTAGATGGCTCCATCCAAAATTAACTTGTAGCCTAGTTTAAATGTATGCTTCTCCTTTAGTGATTGAGTCAAACTTGGTTATGCCGTGTCAGACACATGGTAGATTCAACTTGCATCAATCTGAGTGTCACAATGTGCAATGTCTAGAATAACAGCCCTGAACCTGGAGCCGTTTAAAAATACTCCTTCCTTTGCTCTCGAGTAAGTGGCTGTTTCTTTGATGTCGAATTCAGAAAACAGCAGTTTGTCCTTCATGATGAGGATGAGAAGCGTTTTTTTCCTGAAGACTACAGCCCACGCTGCATCTTCCTCTGTTTTTGCCAAACTATAAATGCAAAGCAATAAAAATAGCTGGGTTAAATCCTAACCTCTGGCTACTTCGTGAAATCTGAAGTGATGGCTGCATCCAGAGAGCGGGTCGGGTGAATGTGGAACAGTCATTTGGACAAGTATCCACCATCTAGACCAGACTAATGCCCCAAAACACTAACCACCCTCCTTCTGTGAGTTGGCCTCAGTGCTTCAGCTTTGATGTCAGTGCTGTTGGACGAATGTGCGAGGTAGAAAACTGAGATTTTTGTTGTCCTTACCAGTTTCTCTGCTCGCTGCCTTAGTTTCCACCAGACTGTGTGGTGAGCCTGCAGAGACAAGGAAACGTGACTTGCAGGCACATGTAGTCACCAATGAAGTATTTTCATAGCACCATACTTATCTGTCCAATTATACACAACTAGCTTTAATACTAGAAAGACTAGTAAGTGTCAAATCATATGATTTGTCTTTGTTAATGATTTCATTAATTGTCTCACCACTAACTGATAAAGAATCACTTTTTATTTTAAGTAAAATAAGTTCACTTTCTTGGTGATACTGAAATGTGTAATTGCATAAAGTGAAGGTGAATATGGATAAATGAATGAATATGCATTATTTAAGTGTTCTGGGTAACAAAATAAATCTCAATACACATATAATCCCAGATAAAAACTAAATAATTTAAAAATACAGTGCTCTCACACATTGATGGAAAGCATCCAACTGAAACAGTTATATCAGAAGTCCTATACGTAAACAAATATTGTAATCTCCCCTCATCAGACATATCAAGCATACTTCTTACATAGTTCTTATCAATCATTTTCTAACACAGTTTAAATTGGAGCAGTAAAAAAAGGACAGTAAAACAATGCATTTCAACTTCTAAATCACACATAAGGCTCTTTCTGTCCTCCTCAGGAACTGAACGAAAACAATCGGACACCAAATCTCAACTAAGCACAGATAAACCTCTGGGCTGTGGTCAGAGGACTGTATCAGTAGATAACATTTCAAACTGATATTCACTAAATTTGACACTTTCATTATAGAAATCTGGACCTTTCCCTGCCTATAGTCAAAATACTACTCAATAGTCTAAAATACAGCTAATAAACTATCTTGCATATAGGCTTTTTATCTAAGTGTGGTCACAAATACACAAAGTAAACTAAAGAAACTAAGAAAAGAACCACAGATAGGACTAAAAGCTGTTATGTCCAATTCCACACACATCACATACAACCACACCTACCTGCAGCTGCAGAGGCAAGGAGAGACCCTGTGCTCGGCGGTGAAGGCCCCAGGCTCCCTGTCCCAGGGTGTGGAGAGCCGTCACCTCATATTGGGAGCACAGACCCGTCCTGGCCACCAGAGGGCCCCCACTCAGCAGCACATGGTCACCACATCTACAAAAACAGGTACGTGGTTGTGAGAGGTTAATTGAGACATGTACAAAATATGTCCAGCTCATTAGATGTTTATAAATGTGTCATGAACTTAACACTACAAACATGCAGGCATTAAAAAAGGTTTAAACCCAAACAAAAGGTCACCTGTAAAGCATCACTGTGCCTTTGGGATTTTGTGCAGCTTTCAGTTCCACTTCTTCCTGTTTACACCTGGAAGAGAGAAAGCTTAACAACACTGTGTGTTTACGTATTGAGAAGTAAGAGTAGACACCAGTAGAGCAGAAGCATGTGAGGGGCTGAAAAAAAAGGAGGACTCAGTTTACCTGCTGCATGAAAAGACCTCCAGAGCAACAGAGGGAGCCACCTCCAGAGGCTCCCAAACCAGGTCCTGGTGGATCAGCTGCTGGGCCCCTCGTGTCAGAGAACGCAATGATTCCTTGAGAAAAAACAGTCACATTGGTTTAATAAGTCAACTCACACAGCGTCAAGTACTGTAGAGGATCTGCAAAACATGGTTTAACCCAGAAATAAAAGCCAATTTATTTCTACACTGCAATTGCTGACAAACAGAAGCTTCCTAGTAGAGGCCCTCATGGGTCCAAAAGTTATAAATCAACTAAACAGAATTTGGACCAAACCTGGTTCCTCAGAACTGAGTGGACCTGTGAAGTACGTCCCAAGCTGTTCCATTCAAACACACATTTAAAGCCAACAAACAGCACTGAGCAGAGTTTAAAAGAGATTGCACTACAAGACAACAATCTATTCTCTATCTCTCTATCTATTTAGGTCAAGTGATGACAGCAGTAGTGGTCCAAGAATTTCTTTGTCTAGATATTTTTCCAAGCATGAAATCTTGTCACAAGTGAAATCCATTTTAAACCAATTTAGGTCAAACTGGCTACAGCCTTGCTTGGTGCTGGAAAGAAACTACAGACTTATGAAGTCTACAAGGGGCAAGTATTACACAGTCAAAATAGACTTTTGGTAAAATATCACTTAAGGGCATCTTAATACCATCTGATGATGTGCATTTTGGGACATCCTGTTAAAGTATCTTAAAAAAAAAAACTTTCTACCTGAAACCTACCAAAAGAACTTAGTAAAGCAATGCCTTCCAGTTTAATTAAGTTTGTGCACCCAACAATAAAAGCTGACACAAGTGCATAGGATTAACTGAGTTTTTGACCACACAAAGACGCACCTACCTCAGAAGGGGTCCATGAGTCCAACTGAGGGTCGAGCACCACGTCACAGCAGAAAGCTCCTGACGTGACTGCATGCAAATACAATAAGGTGAAGCTATGACTTGTGAGAATCAAATCCTGCCAGAAGATAACTGCTTCTAAAAAAGGGGGGGTCTTGGCAGTGTAGTAGAAGACCACTGCTGTTCTCTGAGAAGAGAAGCTTGTCTACCTGGCACCTCTGCTGTGGTGAGCAGCTCCACTGTTAAATGGTCCTTGAAGGCGGTCTCCAGCACCTGACCCAGAAGGGCAGCACATGAACGCCAATAGGCCTGGAAGGAAACATTGATTGATTTCCTATTATGTCTACAATATTGTGGCTGCAAGTATATGAACATAAAGAGATGATAAAGACATTAAATATGGTATGATCACAAAGGGGCATAAAGGAAGTTATTTATGGGACTGATGTTTTTTCAATTGAAAACTAATCAAGAAACCAGAGATCAAAGTCGCTGATGTCGTACCACTTCTGTTTCAAATTTGACATGCCGATTTCATAGTGGTTTTCCTCTGACGTGCCTTTCCCTAACAACATATGCTACACTACTGTTCAAAAGTTTGGGAGCACTTAGAAATGTCTTTGTTTTTCATGAAACCATATGTTTTCAGCTGTGTTAAAATAACTGCAAAAGGTTCTTCTAATGGTCACTTATGGTTCTACACTGCGTTAGAAAACGCAATGTGCTACTGTATCACAGGACTAATGTTTGCCAATAATGGTCCTCATTACACCTATGAACAGTGTTTTTCAGCTCTGATAGCCTTTAACTACATTATCAGTGGTAGACTGTATTCCTGGTTGTTATCGAATCTGCTTTTCTTTCAAAAATAAGGAAATGTCTAAGTGACCCCAAACTTTTGAACAGTTGTGTTTAGGCTAAACAGTAACTCAGGACTGTCACTAGTATTTTTTGCTGATCAATAAACCAATTAGGTGAAGAAAAAGTCTGATTTTAAACATGTACAGCCATAAATCATATTTTTATCTTCATCATTGACATTTCCATGTCTTAAATGAATCAAGGTTATTTTTATTTAATCATTCATGTGCGTTTGGATATTGACCATACAACACCAATGCTACTCCACAATGACAGGAGCATTTCAACAAGACACACCAGTGTTTCTCACTGTGGAGTGAACCACCATAACTTTTCCAAGACCTTCCATATTTAACTCAGAGCACTTCACTAGCTAAAAATGCAATTCCTGCAATAAAATGCAATATGTAAAAGCAGTACCATGTCATGTAATTAGTATAATAAATAGTCAAAAGTATAACAATTGCATATATCTGAATTGTCATAGTAATCAATGTAATTTGACAATCCTCAATTCCTCTACTAGAAATAAACAGGAGATAAATAAAAAAAAGCTAAAACCATATTAAATTATTTATGTATTTTTCTTGTAAGAGTACCTGGTTCACCAGTGTTGGATCAGTATCTTTAAATGTGAGTAGGGTAAGAGAACAGGAGTGGGTGAGGGGCTGTTGGAGAGGCCACAATTCCCCATCCACTAAGGCCAGAGCCGAGTTTGTCACATGGTGCTCTGTCAGGTCTAAGAAAAAAACAGAGAGGTTAAACTAAATGTATAGTAAGTATTTATAGTTTTATTTTATAATTAAACATTTATAACTATATATTATTGATTCATGAAACCAAAACCTGACGCATTTATTTTCTCTCAGATTGTATTTAAGAAGACCTCATTTTAAAAATAGTTACAGGATCAAAACTGGGGACAGAAAATGTATTTTAGATTCAGAGGCTGATCAAGCATGGCACTCGTTTCACTCACGTCTGGCACAGCTCAGTGGAGTGGACATCCCTTTGTTCATGATAAGCAGTGTGATCCCATCCAGGCCAGGTCCCTGCATGGACACCTCTATCTTCTCGATGCGGGGATACAGAGCTCTCTGCCGGGCCTGCTCTCTGGAGAAGATAGCGTTGCGATGGCTGCGGACCTCAGCAGGCGGTGGACGCACAGCCGCAGCAGCAGATGCAAAGCCTGTGGAAGGTTAGAGGATGGATTCAAGCAGAAAAGAAGGATGCACGAAGAATATGAGAAAGTAAAAAGACAGCAGAGGATTTGGCATTATATAAACTTTACTTGTTGTTGCAGATTTCCACCTATAGAAACATGTAGAGGTTCACACATTTGACAACACTTTGAAAAGTGTCAGTGACTTAATGGCGTTTACTGTTTGTGATGCTGCTGGATTATGCTGCATTTAATTAAAAGTTATTCCTATAGTATCACCAATTTATTTCAGTGAAGCTAGACCAAATAATCACACACTTGTGTGTGTAATGCAATGCAAGTCAATAGCAGCACATCTTCCAAAACACAGTATGAAGAGGATTTTTTACCAGACCTTTTTTTACACCAACTTGGTTTTAGTTAAGTGTACTTACATATAATGGCAACTTAAAGTTGTCTCATTTCATATCTAATTCCTAACATATACTCTTATCACTTACTGAATTACTAAAATGTAACTGATGCAGAATAGTATTTATACACTATCACATTAAAGTCCTGCTAATTATTATTTTATAAACGTAGAGTTAACTGAAGATTTGTAGACCATTTAACACAGTTAAATAATTTAACACAAATCTGAAGTTACTTAATAACCGACGTCGACGCATTAATGCATCCGTTTTACTTTTACGCTGCTTGTGTTACAGCAACGCAGTGAAACGTCATGACGTTCACACGTCACATGGCGTAGCTGCAAACGCGCAGGTGCGTTTAATAACAATAATTAAGGAGTTATTCAGTTTGTTGGCTCGTTGTATTAAAAAATACTGTTACTAATTACAAATATACTTTTCCTGATATGTCTAACCGAAATGTCAGTTTTTTCCACACGGGTGCAATATAAAAGCTGCAAGCTGTCATTACAACCTAACGTAACTAGCTGCCTCGCAGACAAATGCTAGCTAGCTAGTTAGCGTTAAATTAGCTACTTACGGTGCTGAAGAACTTGACACACGACCCTCGCCGCCATTTTCACTACTATTTCCACAGCTACAATAAACAACAGCTAAAACAGACGCAGAAGGACAAACAGATAAACGTCTGTTACAAACGCCAGTGACTGAAGGACGCCATGCCTGCGTCGTGTGCAGCGTATATTTAAGTCCGGGCAGGCACCAAAATCCGAGGCTGATGTGTTCCGCGTGTGACCTACAAAATGAACTGACCTTCTAGTTTATGACAGCAGATGCCGCTGTTGGCAGTAATTTCTATGAGACTTATTTAAAAGAAATGCAGGAAAATGTATGTCTTGTAGAGAGAAAACCAATCATGATCTGTATCAGCACCATTTTTATCAAGACAGCTCCCAACAATGTAATAAATCTTCAAATAATAACATTACCTCTTTAATATTGCTATAGACACTTGTACTAAACGTTTTAATATGTATCGCTTCCTTCTGCAATTTATGAATTCCCTCAGTCTTCACTTTCATAAGTGTTGAAAGACTGTTGCTCTTCTGCTGATTGGTTGTAATCCAAAGTTAGGATCTTGGCTCTAAAGTCTCACATGTCTTTAATTTCATCCTCTAATGGACTCTAATGGCACTCAGAATTTGACAAATGCCTGTTGGATTTTTCAGGACCAGAATCAGCAGTAAGTGTTGGCACTAATGGCAGAACCAGCAGTACGCCAGGCCAGGAAACACAGGACAAAAACATAATGATATAATAAATCATCTCGCCACAGGCTGGGATAGAGCCACATAACTACTAAACAGCCAAACTTGACTCTGAAGGTTAAAGTAAAAGGAGAAGGGAGACTTCAAAGTTGTGAACTGATTTTACAAAAGACTCTTTAAGCAATAAAAAGCATGAGACATTTGTGCATAAAGATTTATTTTTTGTTGAAAATAAGTGTTTCTGACATTGAACCACTAAGATATCAGATGTGATTTAAGATAAATGAACTACGCACTGACACTGATGCTCATTTCATACAATGTAACAAGGCATTTGTATTGTCTGTATGGTGTAAAGACAAGTGTTTGCACATTTTAAAGACTGACTGACTGATCAGTTGATTGATCGACGATGTCTCTTTGGGTGAGATTGATTGTACTCAGTCAGTGTGACAGTACAACTTCATGCACACATCCTCCACAGTATGTCAACATTTCGGTTCTTATGAATACATTTCTCCAGTTTCCTTTTTAGACATTCGTTCATCTGTTCATTCATTCGTATTTAGCCTGCTGTATAATTCACTTCCAGTATGACTCCTTCACAGTGGTGTTGCTTGACATCCCTTCAAAGACTTGGTGATTGTTCTTGCACTGTCAAAAAGTCCCAAAAGTGCAAAAAGAAATATACAAGCAGAAGAAAACAGGACCAATAAAACCGCTACACAGCACACTGCCATCTCTGCTTGGACCTATGGCTGGTTTGCCAGAAGCTTTTAGCACTATGATCCTCTTTGTCGATGGCTTTTAAGTTGGTTTTGGCACCGTGTTGCCTTTGGGAAACCCCCCCAAAAACTCAACCGCGTTAATCAGGAAGATGGTGATGGATGTGAGAGGTCATATGTTGTTTTTTCTTTCAAGGGAAAATCCACACTGTGTCTGAGGAGATCTAAATGTTGACATTTAATTTCCTTTAATCTGCTTTGTCTACTTCTGCTACATGATTTTCCACTTAATCAGAGCACCGACCTGAACTGCTAAGTACAGAAAACAGGTAGAAACAGTGAAAGCAACAGTGGATTTCTCCTTTAAACCCCTTCATCTCTAATGTGTCTAACATGAATTAATTTGCATTCTAATTTCTGCTCTCTTCCCATCCATCACCCCCCCCCCCCAGCTGACTGAGGCTGCTACTGTATGCTGCAGGCGGGGCAACAGGTCTCCCTGCGGTCTGGCAGAGGGCAGAAGTCCATCTGCCTGACGATCTCAGCAAAAAGCTCGTCCACCATGGTCTTGCTCTTGGCCGATGTCTCCATGAAGGGGCAGCCCCAGTCCTCAGCCAGCGCCTGGCCCTCACTGGGGGACACTTCCCTCTCCTCCTCCAGGTCCACCTTGTTACCCACCAGCACCACTGGCACCTGTTGGTACCTTTAAATAAGCGAGAAAGTAATATCATAACGCTGTACATCTGAAATTCACTGCTTTCCCCCCCTGCTGGAGGTGTTTTGTTACAGACTGAAACAAAAGAATCGTCCGGATACCTAAGGGAGAAAAGAGAGAGGGAAAAACTCAGTGACAGCCAGTGTGTGTGTGAGCACGTGTGTGCACAGCGTTGGCCTACATACTGTATTTGTTAGATGCTGAAACGAGTTTTGAACAAAGCACAATGGAGCAAGATGGGAGGGATAAACACAACAACATTCAGTTCCAGCTCCCCTGGAGGGCTCCATCACTCCCTGGGTGTCTTATATCAGTAGGCGGTCCTATTAGGAAACTGTCATCTCCGAAAAATCACTGCATCTTCATCTTCATCATCTAAAAGCTCCAATGCTCTATTTATTCCTGGATATATGCTTGCACGGCATGAAAGCCGTACATGAACTAGCCCGTTGTTTAAAATCATTAACTCTCCACTTTGTATCATTTCCATCATGCACCAAGCATGTCTTAACGGATCAAAAGCTTTCTTCCCCAGCATGTGGCTGATGATCCCAGTCCTCTTCCCTCTGAGTCATCAATACAAGGAAACCAGGCCGGGCAGAGTAATGGAGTAAGTTATTGAATAATTGAATAAAGCTAATGTGCTGATCTCACATGGTGGGACATGAGCACTGGCCTAGTACCTAGTTCTTTAAACTCTGCATTAGTTGACATAGAGAGTTTTATCCCAAAATATGTCTAAAATCTGTGTTTTTATATGAACTAGTGAGTTGATTAACCCACAGAAAATATGACTTTATAACATCTTTCAGCTTATTGTTTTGACTTTGCAGCGCACAACGTCAGTGCTTTGGTTCACTATCACCGCTCTCATAGTTCTGTCCTGCATGTCCAGTCCCAGCAGACACGCACTTTTTATGACATAGCTGGTGACCACAGTGGAGCTAATAGCATCTAAAGAACCATATATTTTCCCTTAAGAGTCAGTGGGCCTGGTGTGTAAATATGCAGCCTTTGTTAATAAATCAATTTAAAAGGTGATATTACGGTGGGGTTGTGTTCACAGCTTGTTTCTACCCAAATGGCCAAAAAAATCAGTTATTGAAGCTTTAATGCTACAACATATATAAATATCCACACTGTATAATATTTTGTACAGTTGTGTGCTGCTGGCTTTGTGGCAAAAAATGTAGGCAAGGCCCTTGTTTCAACACGACAATAAGCCAAATTCATAAAGAAATATTTGCCAACAACTTCGGGATGAACTAGGATGTCAAATGCAAGTTGGACCTTATTGCCCGACATCAGCCAGGTTCCAAAATGTTGTTGGAAGCCTTTTCAGATAAGAGGACGCTGTTATTGTTATTGTTAGCGCGATAATATCCATTCCATATCCTGGAATAAGACAGTCAACATTTATGTACATATGAGTGTAATGTTGGTGTCTACATACTTTAAGCCGCTTAGTGTATGTATTTATTTTGGTTGTGATGGTCCTTTAACACTTTTGTTACCGTATAATTTAACTTGTATATCTAACAATAACTCATTTATACTTTATATTATACTATAGTAAATTCAGACAACACATTGTTCAAGTGTTCAAGATTTTAGTTTCATTTAAACACTGTTCATGTTTTCTCTGATTAAATAACTACAGAATGTCAATTACAGAGGGTATATATTCTCACAACAGGTAATGGCACAGAGCACCTAATAGCCTCCACCATCAGTCATTCCTAAGTGCATTCTGAGCCCGGCTTATTGATCTGCTGGTGCTATTGAGAAATGGGCTCTTATCTACAAATTGGTGGCTTGCTGAGCTACTGCTCAGGCAGGGGAAGAGCTGAAGCGTAGACAGGAGCTGGCACAAATCTCACTGAGCTAAAGAGGGTCCGAAAGTTGGATGAAATTAGTGCAGAAGGCAGAGAGGGGGAGAAGTGCATCTGCTGAGAGTACTTGAGCAAAACAGTGAGGCCCTACAAGTTTTCAAGGTGCTGCTCTGTGTTTGAGCTTGACCTTTGACCCCTTACCATGCAAATACTTCCCAAAAAGTTCTAATGATTATTGAGCACGTCAGCAATTTCTGCCCTAATTAGTGGATAAATTGGTGGATAATTGACTTGTGGTCAAGAAGAGAAACGTCGCTCATAAAGGCTCAAATACCACAAACGTCCCTAGTGGCATTTTCAGCCACAGCTACTTCACCACGAACATACATATGAACAGCAGCTGACCACAGCAGAACAAGCATCTCACACGGAACTGTGTGTTTTGGAAAGCTGGACTCTAGAGGGTGCGAAGTGTGAACAAGGAGAGCAGCACGCAGACAAATGCAATGTGACAGCCTTGCAGGAGAAACTCTATATATATCTACAAAGACATGGGGAGAGCCAGTTTTCTCTAGGGTGGGGTGGGGCGGGCGGGTGGGGAGTACTTAGCCCTACATTTACAATATCTCTACCTACATTATAATGTTTAATTGTGTGCTAAAACTGGCGCCTAAATTCTATGTTTGCTTTCCTATTTATAGTATTTTTGCACACTTTTGAATTAGAAATAAAATAATCTGTGTATCTCCCTTTGTTTCTAGCGGAACAGCTTTACTTGGAATTTTTTTCCACTTCCTGCTGCTTGTGATTGTATTGTATAATACAACTTTTCAACAGTAAAAAGCCAGCCATCTCAGCCTGCTACATTATCATGTTGACAATTAAGATAGCCAGTAATATTAGGTATATAAAGGTAGACAACATTATTATTATTATTAAATATCTTACTTTGAAACTTTAAAGCTCCACATATCAAACCTTAATCAAACCACAGAAATTGGTGGAGACCAAATACAGAGCTGTCAGTGTTTCTGAGCTTGTTACGCTGCCCCAAGTGCTGTCAGTAAGCGGTCATGCTTTAAGGGAAGTATTAGCACACTGTGGAATGTGTTTGGAGGCCAGGTGTATGAATAT
This sequence comes from Sandelia bainsii, assembly GCA_032362345.1. Classification (NCBI taxonomy): domain Eukaryota; kingdom Metazoa; phylum Chordata; class Actinopteri; order Anabantiformes; family Anabantidae; genus Sandelia; species Sandelia bainsii. Next base: position 9,178,614 of record JAUMHL010000013.1, read on the forward strand.
GCAGATTTTGTATTTTCTAAATTCACTGGGAAAGTTGTGTTGGATTTATAGAGCAGACAACAGTGGGATATTGAAACCTGTATTAGTTTTAAAATGACACACAGAGAACGATGCTCTGCTGCGAACTGCTGAGCTCCAGTCTTTTAAAGCCATCAGGGGATACAGTTGATGGGCAAAAGCCGCAGGTCAAAATGCTGCATCCTCACAATGCAAGTAGATTCTTTTGCTGGTGAACACTCAAAAACTAGTTACTGCTATCTGACTCTGCAGGGTGTTGTTCAGCTTTTGGGAAACACAAACCCACCCACACACAGAGAATCAGTGTTTATAACTTAAAAAAGATGGACTCTACATTTTCCACTTAGCCTCGAGATACAACAGCCTTATTAAGGCTACCTGCTGAGCTAAATAGCTGCAGTGATTTCACTTACACATTTTCACAAGCCCCACAGCTCCAACAAACACACACACACACACGGACACACATTACAAAAAGAACAATCAGGCATCTCTACCATGTCGCCCTCCAACCCTACAGCCGCCTCTTTGCTCTCTGCATCTGCTGTTAATTAGCAGTTGCAGCAGATACACTGTGTGACGACCAGCTTAACACACGTATGTGCTTGCAGGACCGGACAGAAAAATCACAGAACTTAACAGCGCCCACGCTGCATTAACTCCCAAAGGGTGTTACTGCTGAAGAACGGGGCTCCTACAGCTGTTTCTGTAGCACCTTGGCATCCTGGTTACACAAAGGAGAAAACAAGGAAACAAAATAACAAACCACAAAAATTCCTGTGATAAACAGAGAAAGAGAGGGCCTGCACAGCAGATGGAGAAGGTCTTCGGAGTCTTTTTTATTTATTTTAGTGTTGAAACTCCAGGCTTCATTGCCATCTTTAACTCTGCAGCACAGATGCAAACACTGTATAGTGAGCACAGGAATTAACACAATACATCATTTACTTATTTCTTCCTTTTGCAAAGGTGTGACTTGCAGTCTTCATTATTCATTGTTATCTTGCTTTCTTTTGCCCTAACCAATCAGTAGCGAGTGACGTATTCATCCCACCAATGTCATTTTCATTTGCCACAGAAACTGTAGTGGTTGCTAGGGAACAAGTAACTTAAAGGTACCCTGTGGAGTGGTCTTGTAAACAAATAAAATTATGGTTTCTCTAATGCAAGAGCACAAACCAATGTACAATTGTGTGGAAAATATAGTTACTTCAGTTATTTGTAATGTTCTAACTTCCTGTTTTATCAAAAGAAATGCTTTTTAACTGATTATGTCACTCACTAAACGTTCCCTTGGATTCGTCAACTAAAAGTGATAATCATCTAAACGTGGGAAATCCCAGATACAGATCAAAGCAAAGTGCTTATTTTCCTAAGGGATGAATCTGAGGGGTGGCAGGATGACTAACAAGCTCAGGAAGACGAAAAATGAAACTTAGCTTGTTTTTCTCACAATTATGTGATTGGACAGGAGTGCTACACATCAGATCTGAATGTGATAAATGGTGGAGGATGGTGAAAACACTTATACAGTGCACTAAATATGTTAAGTATGAGCACTTTGCTCTTGGCTCTCCTTAGCTCAGTTTTAAACCAAGTTGGCTGCTTTAACAAGACACTCTTTTCCTGATGACAAACACTAAAAGCCCGAGGTCAGGAAGTTGCTTCATACCTACACCAAAGTTTCCCCAGGGATACATAGTTTTGGTGTCTCCACCCTATTCCCACTCAGCGACGCATGATGCTCACCTCCTGCTATTAGACACAGCATCAGTGCAGCGTGAAGCTCAAGTGCTTTGAACATGCCGACAGAACTATAAACCTTTACACGCAAGCAAGGAGATTATTAGATTGTGAGCAGGGCTACACCCAGATACTGTTTTTACTGATAGCAAATGACATGGAGCTTATTTGTTTAGTCTGTGAGGAGCTGGAGGTGGAAAGTATGTCAAAGATGATGTGTTTTAGCACAAATATGCACTGCAAATGTTTTAGCATAAATATGTTTGTTTTTTTCGTTTATCAGTCTTGCTGCTGAAAGAAAAAACAATTCAGTTATTGCAGGGCACAGCTAATGTGCTAATCTATTGTATTATGTTACATTTCCTGGTGTTAATGAGGATTTATTATTGCTATTATCATTTAATCATGGCAGTATTGTTATTATTAATCTAATATCAGTTGCTCTAAACAAGAGGAAGTGTTAACATTCTGACACGCTGAGTTCAGCATTCATCGCATTCATCATTACTTTTTTAATTTTCAACCTGTCACAGTATGGGCAAAAGTGCACATTTTTATCCATCCAATCATCTCTCCCTAAAGCTAACCGCTTTTCCTTGTGCTGAAGCCTCTCATTGGGTGAGAGGCAGGTTACACCCTGGATAGGTCGCCATTCCCACTTATGGGCAATTTAGAGTCACCAATTAACCCTAACTGCATGTCTTTGGACAGTGGGACTCGGCCGACCTGTGGATTTGTTCTTCTTGCTGTGAGGCGTCAGCGCTAACCACTACACCGTGCTGCCCTAAATGTTTATGACAAATACAATATTTCTTGCTGTCACTTAAATGAGAGGAACAATACCACCTTCAGTTCTGTAAACATAATAATAATAATAATAATAGATGCCTAATCCCCTCTGGGAAATTCTTGCGGACAGACAGCCACCTTTAAAGGTTCAGGGTTCAGTTTGACAAATGGACAGAGATCAGGGGGAACCAGGAGTCGAACCACCAACTGCAAGGTTCGGAGACGACTACCCTGCCAACTGAGCCACATTCACCCCCAATGGAATGTAGCAAGAGCCAGCCGCTGGTTAGTGAGTATGATATTTGAAATGTTGAACTAAGTTTATGTCTTGCTCTGCACAAACATAAACATTTGTGAGCATCAGGAGTTTCTCAGCAGGTTTTGGCTTCACACACTGCCGACACCACATGTAACACAACAGAGTAACATACAAAATCTCACTTCTCTTCCATGCTTCCCCCCACAAAGATCCTTGCATGAGCATTCTGGTTTATATGGCTCCTTAATGGAGGCCTGATGTCTTCTTGGCTTCCAACCCAACACAATCTCATTAAGATCTGGTGAGCGGGCACATACTACATCTCTGTGTTGTGCTCCTGCTGGCTCAGCAGGAAGTTTGGAAGGAGGGAGGCCAATCTCCTGGAGACAGCTAATGAAGACCAGCACCTGACAGTGTTGCTTGTATCATTAAAGCTCAACACCCAATGTGGACAAGGCTGCATGTGTTTAAATGACCAACTGGGCCTAGTCTTACTATCCTTAAATAATCCGATGCTGATAACGAATGCATGTGTATGTATTGTGTACTGTAGTGTGTAGAAGTGCAGCGAATGACGTTGTGTGTCCATTTAAATAAAAGCAGGTGAAGATTCAACTGAAGTTAAAGCAGCCGAAGAAGTTGAAATATAGGTTTTGGAAGAAGTGTAAGAAATTACTGCCATGTCACATGGCATATATAAAGTATCTATGTCAATTACAGCTGCTAGAGAGTATGCAATTATATGTACAGTGGATGTTGAAGAGGTTGGAAGAGAGTTGAAATCATTTTGTGGTGCCATCATGTCTCAACGACTGTAACTGATAGTGGAAACTTTATTTAATTTTATACGCTAATGAGGAAACTGTATTTATTTTGTATTGGGCACATAAATCAGTTTCAGCCAACTGCATAGTTTTACTCTGTAGTTCAGAGAGAGCAATTTAGTACTGTATATGTCATTACTGTTACATCTTTCTCATTATTCGTCTATTTTTTTCTGAAAGACATTGTCTCTCCTGTGAACAGACTGACTCTTTGAATTTGGGAGATGGCAAGTGAATAAAACTGAGTGAGTGAGGTTGCTGTCGTGTGCTTGCGTGGACACCAGCAAATTTACTGAGCACAGAATCAATTTGCTAAAATTCAATCATTCATTCTTTGTATGATAATAATTTCTCTTATGCATGTACAAAAAATTACGCTCAAAATGTGCCATTGCGGGCTCACAAATGAGACATAAACATAAAGCCACACAAATGCCCCGCCCATTTCTCATCACCTAAAGGCAACGTCTTCAAATTGCAAACAGTCCAATTATATTTAGTTGACGTTTATGAATATAAATCAGAGAAAAGCTGCAAATGCTCACATTTGGGAAGCCAGAACAAGCAAAGGTTTGGCATATTGGTTCCCATTTGCATTCAAGGTTATTTTATTTATTTGCTATTTTGCACATGTAGCAAGAATCCCTGCTTCAAACCCAGAGCAGTGTGAAATAAAAGTATGAATTATTTAAAGATATACACTTGAGACTGGGGGTGGCTGGTGCAGTGTAGGCAGCTGCTTTAGGTGGCGGCTGGCTCGAAGCGGGAGAACACAGTTTTATCCATCATTATATTATTAATTTCTGGGGGAGTTCCCTCATGCACTCGTCCCTGCCGTGCATCATCAGCCGTGACGCTCTCCTGCTTCCTCTCGGCCTGTGACGTCAGTGCTACGGGAGCATTCGGTTCACTCAGGGGATGGAGCAGAAAAGCACTGCACCAAACTACACAGATTAAATTATCAAGTACTGTAACACAACATGCAGTTATGTCAATAAATCTGCCGCAACCCTTCTGTGGAACGCACTTTCTCAATGCCATTGTACTGACTGCACAAAGGGGGAAACTAAAAGGAGAAACACAGCAACTGAGAAGAGAAAAACTTTTAACTAGATGCCATTACAGCCATAAATCTAATCCTTATCTAAAAATGGAACACGCGTTTTACACTCACAGTCAACATGGTAATTGGTGAGCTACACAGATGCTGGTGGGGACATTTAGTCTGACTAAACCTTCTGGTCTGCTTACTGTAGCAACATGCAACATTTTTCCTGTGCAACCAATACTGCTGGCTAACACTACAAAAATAAGGTGTACTAAAACTATATGATCCTTTCAAGGGTTATTATAGTTGTGTACTTTGTTCAAAAATGGCTTTTTGAGGCTTTGTGAATATTTTTATTTTTTTAACTTTATTTTGAAAAATAAAAGAAATAGAGGGATAGACAAGAGGGGTTACACACAACAAATGTCCCTAGCTGGAAATGACCTAATATTAAATGTTAACTTTTAATACCATTAATAAAAATTCTAATCTGTTTTGTTAACTAGAAAAAACAGAATGTTCCTTAATATGCAGCCTGTAGCCTCACAGTCAGTCAGTGCTATTAAACAAATTAAGGAAGGCTCTAAGCCAACAGCAGCAATATGTCAGTAATAGAAAAGAAAGATCACAGCTTTTCTTCCACTCTCTCGTCCTCTCTCTTGCAGCCATCAGATGAGCTCAATGGATTTGTTGAGTAATGGACTGAACTGATCAAAGCCATCCAAAGTTAGTCATGTGTGAAAGAAACAGAAGATCAACCCAAGTGAGAGTTCAGCGGGTTGATATATGACAGGTGAGCCGCAGCTGGGCTCTTATGAAGAACATATGTAGCTTCTCAGGAAACACTGGAGAAGAGCAAGAAATGATGGGAGCACGAGGCGATCCCTGGGGCCTATATATAATAAATGAATAGATAATAAACTCTGGTGTTTTGTAAGCGGGGCTAATTGATTTTTAGGGGTCCTTGAGTAGTTCCAGGGGGTATCCCAGCAAGATCTGTTTAATTTCACTGTGTTTATTCCACTACAAATTTCTTAGGGAATATTTAGATTGATTATGGTTATTATAAATTTCTCTCCCATCCATACATGTGTGTTCATGTTGCCCTTGGATGTTGCTATGAAAGCATATTTAATAACCTCATGTATTTAGCATCAGACTACAATATAATATAGTTTGTATATTATAGTACAGCGGTGGTTTACTCAATAAAGTGACAGCATCTCACCGTTTCACCCTGATAATCTGGTCTCTCATGGGCTTGATGTCCTGAAAACTTTGCTGGTTCACCAGACTGTAGACCAGGATGAAGCCTTGGCCGTTCCTGATGTAAAGGTCCCTCATCGAGGCGAACTGCTCGGTGCCGGCTGTGTCCAGGATCTCCAGCACAGACGGAGAGGAGTCCACCTCGATCTCCTTCCTGTAGAAATCTTCAATGGTCGGGTCGTACTTCTCTATAAATGTCCCGGTGACAAACTGGACCGTCAGCGCGGACTTCCCCACCCCGCCGCTGCCGAGCACCACCACCTTATACTCCCGCATAGCGCTCCCGTGGAGTTAAATCCGGCATGCAGAGAATAAAGTATTCAGCAGTGGATAAAAGAAACGCATCCCCACACGCAGGAGTCAGAATACAGGCATTAGACGGTGACAGTCTCCAGTAAACGAGATGCTCTTGCAGCAATAGGCGGACAAATGGAGACGATGCTGGAGCATTTAGCCTCCAGATGCACAGCCGCAGCCTCTACTGAAATATTCCCACGCTATCTTGAAGGGACACCATTCCAGAGGCATCCATAATGCAATAAGGCGTCGGTGTTAGATAGGCTATTATTAGAAACAACTAGACGACACATCTTTCTGTGTACCGACAAAACAGAAGGCTAGCACTACATTTCTCTGCACGGTGGGTCACAGTAGAGTTAAAGGCAAAGAGCCTATTTATCCCTAAGAAGACAACGGTGCTGGGAATCCACGCCTCTGGAGCCTGCAGCCACAGGATGTTACTGTTTCTTCAAAGCTATGGAGGGTGATTAGTGCCACAGAGAAAACAGCGGGAGCATAAAGGCGTTTAATTATGGAATGAAAATTAAACTACAAAAGAGATAGAAAAGAAAAATACAAATGTGGCACTAAGCATTAAAACATATTTATTTTTTCACTAAATGATTAAAATGAGCTTTTTAGGTAAGAAAACAGCAAACTAAGCTATGAGTAATGTTACAAATATAATATATAAATTGCTACACAGTTGAAGCGTCCCACACATTTAAAAACACACTTTTACTACATTCTCTGATCTAATGCTACTCTTTTCTGGATAAAGTAGTTTGTAAGGGCCTTACATAATCATTATAAATCACCTTTTTCTTATCTGGCACAGCTACTTTGGTTGGGATTAGGCAGAAAAAATACCTTGGCTAGGCTCCCAGGAAGATCAGTTTGAGTCCAAATAACAACTTGGTTAGGGTTAGCAAATAGTCACACAAAACACCAGTTGTCACATTACTTATGTACAGTAGCAATAAATGTATGCTTTATTTTCATAGTGTTCTTTGGACAAGCAAAATTAACTTTAAATGAGCGGTTGGGCCTCTTACATGAAGCTTCAGAAAATGCTTTGCTGCACAAAGAGGAAATGACACAGAGTTTACTTGTGCCAATGTTTTTATCTTTCATTTGTATCATCTGTGGCAAATCACTATTTCTAGTCAGACCGACTTTAATGCAAGCAGCATTAAAGTCTTGTCTTTGTGTATTTGTACAGCCTTAATGCACACACTCACACACAGTTATTTTTTATGATTCAAATAAGAGAGCTAGACAAAAAATCATTTGATTTTCTTTATTTCTTTCTTTCAATAGATTTTACACTATCTTGCTGGAACCAAATAAACATTGACTATAGAAACATAAAATAGCACAAAATATATGCAAAAAGAATACATTTCAAAATGATTACATTGAAACTATAAATCCAATGAGGGTCTTCTTGTCAATTTATCTTGATGTCTTGACGTTGTTGGTAGGGTACAGTGCAACAATGATGGCACAGGCAGCCACAGTTTCTAGCCTGCAGTCTCCAGTGTGGTGCCCTCTGGTGGCTACAGCTGTGACGTACACACTCAAAACAGGTCCATTGTAAGGCAATGGGACAAAAACAACTCACTGCAGATTTGGGAGACCAGAAGCTGAGACCAGTGACTGTTCACTCAGTTGCAGTCACCTCTTTTGGCCTTGTGATGTGCACATTAAAACCTTTCAAAAACCATTTTAGGTGTAAAGATATACAATTGAAATGAAAATGAGAAAGGGGTTTGAGAAGAGAGACCCGTTCAAGTCTCTAAAACTTCACAAGAAATTTCACAAGAGCTTTGAAAACATAAAACCTTAAGCACGATGGACTCAAGATAAGGCAAAGTGTTTGGATAAGCTGAATCTGCTCAGTTGACCAACTGCTCAGAAAGTGCTTACATTTTTCTTTTTACCATCAGTCAATCATCGCCAACACATTTCGAAAAAACATTACATCTCAAGAGGAATCCATACACAAGGGCATTGTGGGTCACCAAATGAGGACATTTTGTGTACAGACATTTTTTTTTCACTAGAAACATTCAGTACATTATCGTTTAATAAGAAAAGAAAAGATCATTTTCCCATGCAACATGTTGAATTAAAGTTATTTACCGGTACTATCTGCTTTTGATTGATAAAACAGATTTATTGTACTAGCAGGGTGCAGAAACCTCTAAAAGGAAATGAAAAACAGATCACAACTTTAAACATATATAAATATGAAAAGTGCAATCCTTAATTCTAGTTATACATATGCATCGAATAAAATGTCTCGGCGAGGAACCTAAAGGTCCTTTGTCAGGGGAACAGTTGTACATCTGAACTTATTAATTTATAGATGATTTCATTCTTATATATATATATATATATATATATGTATATATTTATATATAATCTATGTAACATTGATGCCTTTAAATTTATGTAAGTGTTACAGTCACAGCACTATAGAGGCTGTTATTTGCTAATGAAAATATTAGGTCATTGTCATAATCTCAGTGAAGAGTAAGAAATGTTCATATCTTCTTTACAATCTACTTTGTGTACAGTGTTCTAGCAAAAAGAAACAAAAATCAACTTAACAATGTCATTTACAAAAATACCGAACTTTAGTAATTGCAACATTTGGTTGCCACAGCAACAACTTAATATTGTTATGAAATACTATTTTACTAGAGTGAAAAGTACATCTTTTTTGAAATTTTCTTCTCTTTTTTTGGTAAAATGTCTTCTATACAATAAACATTTTTTTTCCCAACAACACAAGCAATTCTATAACTATGCTCATTGCTGCAACACCGTGATCCTTTTATCAATGAGAAGGCAAGAAAGATCCAGTAGCTTTCGATTGGTGGGTTGACTTTTAAGCCCCACACCTCAGACGTGTGCGACCTCTCATTCGCTGACCTGACAGGTTAGACCTTGAAATGACCAACCGTGCAGAATGTAGCACAGCTCAATAAATTACATTCATTTCAAAATAGAATAGTTTACAACATTGTTTTTGACTAAAATTTGACCAAGAGTAACTTAAGATAAATTACAACAAAATAGGACTTTTACCACCTTCCACAAATATTACATACAAATCATAATGCATGTGAAGACAATCAAAGTGAATGAAACCACACTGTGGAACCAGAGTGACGCAGTCTGTTTCCAAAGGTATGATTGTGGATTGTCGATGTTAATCAAGCACCATGAAATTACATCCAAATTTTGAAAAATGGAACATAAGATTTAGTATAATGGATTAAAACACGCTGTCTGTAAAATGGAAAAAAATGGAATAATGTTGGTCTAAAATAATAAAAACATTTTATGACCTTGGCTATAAAAAAAAACAAAAACAATGATTGTTCCAGGAGGTGGAGGTGGTGGAGGGTTCTGAGGGAATTCAAACATACCTTGATAATAGACACAACACAAATTTTAAATAACTTTGAATACATTTCTAGAGCCATGAATATAAACTCTCAAAATAAGAGACACTTTACATACATTACACAGTTTACAATACATTTTTTTTCTCACTCACATTCCTCATGTAAACTACTCAAACCATGGTAAGAAACGAAGGTACACCATGAAAGTCACCAAACATTCTACAAAGCTATTTTTGATTTGTTGTTTCTTTAACTTTTTTTGTTGTTGTTGTTATTTCGATAAAGTCACTTGTGATGCTAAATGAACAGATACTAGAAAACTGTTTCCAGTAACTATTTGCAAAAAATTTCATGTCTTTCCCGAAAAGTCCTTGTAGCTTCTGAAAGCCAGTGTCTTGTGTCTGTGACTTTTAGTGATACACTCTGGATGCGTGTGTTGTTGATGAGCATTTTTTAGGCACTTCTACAGTTTTCTAAAATGGAACAGGATTATCGGTGATAGTAGGGTTGGACAGGACAACCGACGGTCACAGATAGCCCTCCAGTCGAAGTTCAAGTCATCTTTTTGCTTGACGGGTGTCGTCAAATGCACCGTTTTTTTTTTTTGTTTGTTTTGTTTTGTTTTGTTTAGTCTTAGCACTTAAGTCCCTCAACCACCCACCAACCCTCAAAAAACTCTCCTACCAGGCCTGATGTTGTCATCGCCTGCTAGACCTCGCTTCAAGTCCCAGTCTGCCGGCAGACCATCAGTCTCCAGGTACGAACATGCATTCCCACACATGCACACACACACACGCACGCACACACACAAGGCTTGGTATGTCTGGAACGAACCCTCAAGCTTTGTTAAGCCCTTGGCACAGACCCAAGCCTTTAGGCTTTTCGGTAATGGCCACAACTATCTTCTGTCAACATTGGACACTGTCTTCCCCTGTCCCGACTGCATGCAAAAATCCGTGCACAAACTATCCCGACACTCCTCTCAAACATAGAACTGAACCCAGCACCAAAACAAATAAAGGGTGTGTTCTGAGCAGCTTTTGCAATGCGAAAAAATAAATAAATCAGGAATTCATTAGGTTGATTCCACTGACCGCTTCCAAGCCGCAACTTTGGCAAGATGTTTCCGGAAATGAAAAGTTGGCAAGCTGGGGGTGTTATAAGCTTCATCATGGCATTTTAACAGCATCTGGGGCAGATGAGGGTCACACAAGAACCCTTACAGGGACAGTCACATTAAGGAAACATGAGCTTGTCTGGCCCCAAGGACATTCAACTTTGTAGAGAGAAAAAGCGAAGACCGCGAGACGAAAACCCTCTTCAACGCGCCGAGTGCGCTGGTGTGGTTGTGCACGGGTTTTCTGTGACTCCTCCTGTTTTCCCATTTCAACATTAAGCACTATATTTCTCATACAGTGCAAATCTAACACCTCTTGTTTTTTACTAACCAAAGGGATGAACATTGTGCAGAGGTTTTCAGAATAAATATGAAATAGAGGGGATCCACGGTACTTTGGGAGAACAGTTGTTAAAATGACCTCTATAGTGTGTCTGTTATGTATGTAATATTATACATAAGAATATTTTTGACTTTTTCATGTTAATATGTTTTTTCTAGCAATACATACAGTATATATTTTTTCTGTGTGTGTTACACCGGCACTGCAGTTCTTACGGTTAAATTGAAGTGTTAGCATGCAGGTTGCTGGACCTCTAAGGGAGAGGTAAGGTAGTATTTACACAGGGGGTGTTTTGGGTTTCCTAGTGCAGCTTCGTGACACTCCGTTCCCTTCCTGACGCTTACTTCAGGATGATCTGGAGAAGAGAGACAGAGAGATAAGAACAGGAAGTGGAAGGAGAGAAAATAAGCAGAGACAAAATTACTTAACCTGTCAGACAGGCTATTTGTTTTATTTAAGCTATTTATGATTTATTAATAATTAACATATAAGAATATACTTTGCTGCTTTTATTCTGTTTGGTCCCTCTTAAGATCTGGGTCAAACAGTATTTGTATTTTTTCCTGCCTACTTTATAATGGTCAAATATATGCTTAATACTTTTTGTAAGTCAAAACAGACATTTCAACAATTACACTCACTTTACAGTGTTTTATGCAGACAAGAGTAAAACCTTCTACATATCAATGCAAACAGCAGTTGACCCAGGTCTGATAAACCTCTCCCTTTATTAGATAAAAACTGTTTCACCACACAGTAAGGATAGAGAGAAGAGTGAAGGGCAGAGAGAGAAGAATGAGAGATTTTTTATAGGGGAAAGACAGGTAGAAGAGATGCTGGCTTGCCACTGGCAGCAAGCCAATGCAGAACAAAGCTGCATGGTGCTCGTTAGGAGACAACAGACAGCCAACAAAGCACAGAAGCCACTGGTCACAGCACCACATCACACAAGGTTCATCACACGTGGAGAGCGTGTGATGGGCACGAGCTGAGAAGAATGCCAGCTCCACGGCGCAGAATGGAAATAAGAAAATATTACAGGGTGCCAGATAAGTGGGATCAACCCAATAGAATGGTACATCCCACCCATCTGGTATCACAGCTGGATAAAAAACTAATGCCAAGAACTGTTTGCAGGTCCTATTTGTCTTAGATACGGCGTAGTTACACTAGCAGCATGTTTCAGCCCAGGACAAGTCAGTAATATACAGCACTTGTCACAGTTAGATGGCAGGTGATGATGTGACTGGATGAATAATTCAATCTGATAAAGTGTGTGTTACAGAATTGTGGTGGGGGTTTGTACTGCTGTATCCTGTCTTTGACACATTCAAATCAGATTTTTAATCTAATTGAATTGGATCTTAGTGGCGCTATGAGTTCATTTTAGTAACTGTGAAAAGACTAATGACAGGTTTTCTCAACAGAGAAGGGAGAAGCCTGAGCCCTGGTACCCTAACTGGAGAGTTGCTTGGTGTAAAGATCTTGTAGTACCATATTCAGACAGTAGAGTGTGCTGTATCATCTCCATCAAGAGCAGTGACGTTACCAGAGACCCCAGCACACAGTTCATATGAGCTGGAGCAGGGAGTGATGTGGTTGGTTATTGCTGATCACGTCACAGTGACAGTGGTCATGAGTTGACCAGACTATGAACCTCTCAACATGTCTGCAGCATCCTGTCGTTTTCATTCCATTTAATCTAAAGTGAATGGTTTCATCCTCGAAGCTCGGGACAGAAAAAAGGTTGATTATTTGTAATATCACAAAGCCCAGTTCATTCTGCTGTTCTGTCCGAATTGTTTTGGCCCAGGATTTTGGTTTAATATAGAAGCATCATAATAACTGAGTGAGGAGATGCTAAAAGCTAATGCTAACTAACTAGCGTGAGTACAAATTTAGGATTTGCAGCTCAACGTCTGGGACTAAGAGGCTGTTTTTCAGCAAAAACAGTGACGTCACAAACGTGCCCTTCAATAATAAAATAATAATAAATAAAATCATAGTCTGGGTGCTTTTGTCTGAAAAACCATATAATGTTGACGCCTGTAGTAAACGAGATATCAACTGTATGACATACAGCTCGCTGATGTTAACTATGTCTGAGCTGGAGGCATCTGTATGCAGGTTGGGGGAGAGAGAGAAAGAGAGGGGGGACAGACGGAGACAGACAGCGAGGGCTGACGTCAGTGCTTCTCCGGCTCCTTGTCCCACATGCATCTTTAAAGAGCAGCTCTGCTTCCTGCTGCTACTGCTGCTGCATGCCAATTACAGGAAGAGACGGTGACTCACAGGAAGTGCACACATTGTTGGCCTATGAGGGGCAATAAAGCACAAGAGACTGGGCTGGATCCTCCGTTACTCGTAGACGATGGGATCTCGGAATAATCATTAATTTTCTTTGTTTAATTCTAAAATGTGAACCAGTCTTTTTTTTTTTTTTGACACTTGAAGCTTCCATATCCACTTTCTTCACTGTTAATGAATGTTAAATTCAGTTGGTATTAATACATTTTATTATTTGCACTTAGATTAAAAGAAAGAAAGAAACACATACAAACAGAGTCTATATCTCAACTATCCTCCACAAGTGATCTCATTCTACATTCCCTGTTGTGGACAATTTTCCACTTGTTGACACGATTGTTTGCCAGTTACATTTCTACCTGTGAATCTGTGTGTCCTTAAGGCACCTCAATAGAGAACTACCAGTAAATGACTGCTGGCTGCGTGAGGCCAGAGTGCCAGCATTGTGCTGAAATTTCCACGTTTAAAATGGGGCACACATGAGTCACTCTGGCATTCAGACCTGGCCCTGCTTCCCTGGCTCCTGCTGACATGCAGCAACAGGAGAGCTGCCGAACAGAGGCCATTTTTAGACAGCTTCTGTGATCATCTTTCCTGTCTGTGTGTCTCTCCTTAACAAGCGTGGCCTGTAACTCTTTCCTCAAGTGATTTATGCTCTTTTTTTATCCCGCAGCTAGGAAAAGGTAAAGCGGTGATACTGGGAGCTGGAAAAGATCCAACATGGCGGCTGTTACAAAGTGCTGCAGAAATTGCCTGGATGTGTGTGTGTGTTTGCATAGCACACAAGCTGTACAGATGATGCCCCTGCTGCAGATGGAGAGGCTTATTTGACAACAACAATAGAAGTGGAAAATAAAACAGAACATGCAAAACAAAACCAGGAAGTAGTGCAACACAACACAACTACTAATTTGCAAATGTGGGAGCTCTGAAGAAGTGCTGGTTGGGAGCACCTAAAAATGTAAATGTGATACACTGCATTGGCACCGGTTTGGTCAGGTAGCCCCTTTCTGGAAAACACCCACTCACAGGTTTACTGAGTGCAGGCGCATGGCTGGATTGGGAGGGGTTCAGTGTGGGCTCAGCTGCCAGTTATTGCAGCTCACTATTAGAAGGCAGTACTTATTCAGAGCTCCGGGGACTGATGAAAGAAAGCTTTAAAAGGAGCAAACCTGATTGGCTGGTGCTGTTGCTGCGTAGGGGACACTTGTGGCAGGAGTTGTTGCTGCAGAGACAGTAGCAGGCGTAGCACTGTACATCATTGGGACTTTGTTTTGAGGATTGGAAAAGGGAGGTAAGTGGGGGCAGAGGGAGGAGGAATGGGGGAGAGGGGAGGAGGAGGTGGCAGCAATGGACAGGTAGGTGGAGCATTATGGTCACCATGGCAACAGTTGTGGTACGTGTGTGTGTGTTTGTGTGTCAACATTTGTTGTTGTTGGTGTTGTTTGTGATGGTGGCGGATGTTACAGAGAGCCAGCAAGCCATCGTTAGGGTTACACCGGCAGATGGCATGCAACCATTCACAATGCAAAGCAAGGAGGACAGAAAGAAAGAAAGAAAGGAAGGAAGAAAAGGAGAGCATGGGAGAAAAAAAAACAAGAGGAGAGAAGCTGATTACAATCACAAGTTAGGAAATTTCTATGGAAAATCAGTTTGCTGTTTTTCCCAGAGAAGTTAAGGAGCACAAGACACCAATTAATTTAATCAATGACATGTTTTCGGAAGCAGGGATGGGAATTACATTTTTTCTATCCATGTGGGTTGACGAGTTGAACAGCACGAATAAATCAAGCGGTTACTTCGTCTTGCATGCCAATAACATACAACTCTAATGGACCGAAAAATCATTAGTCTTAGTCGTCACGTTAACTTGGTGCAACCTGTTGATTAGCCACAGGGCCTTTTTGTAATTCCCATTCCCTCTGTGCCGAGAAATGCTCCAGTCATGTGTAATTTCTCTGGGAAACTGATTTAAATTTCCTGCTCAACACAGCACAGCAAACAGACAGTAGCTATCCTACAGCTTAAGAACAGATCAGTCTACAGTATTTTATCCACATTAACATTTTAATCATAAACAGTCCTTAGCAAGAAAGTCAGCAGGGAAACAGGAAGTGAAAGTCACAACTCTTACAGGAGATACAAGAAGTGTGTTTTTTTTTAAGTATTCGTCACCTTAAAGAAATGGACAGTTGAACATGTCCTAAGGCACATTTTAAAAAGTCCCATCACCGCCACAGGAGGTGATGCGCTGAAGCAATGACCTTTTGTCTCACCTGAAAGGGTTGCGGACATTGCCCACTCATCCCACTCCAACCCACCAACTCCCACATACAGTACATCAAACACTGTGTGTGAGAGAGCAAAGGGAAGGTCAGGACCTACCAAGACTGCTAGCAGGAGTCATGCACAAGACTGACCCTGTTGTGTTCATGCAGAGAAAAGACAGAGAGAGAAAGAGAGAGAGGGAGAGAGAGAGAGAGAGAGAGAGAGAGGGAGGGAGACAGGGAGAGAGAGGAGGAAATAAATGGGAGGAGAACAACAAGGTTAGACAAGACAAAAAAGAGCTTCACTCAGCTCAGATGCTACTGGTTCAGTGGTGATGTCAGCCAGTTAGGAATGAAGTTAACAGCAGCAAGCTTTTTTCTGTAGCAAGTTAAATAACTACAAATAGTATATGAAATCAGTACTCAATATGAAAACAAAATTTACAGAAAGCTTAAGTAATGTCTAGAAAAAAGTATCAAAACAATCAAAACTAAAGAGGTGACAGAGCCAAACAGCAGCATCATGCAGTGTAAGTACAATCATATGCACAGGCCACCATCTAGATTGATTAAAACAAGGTTTGTGTACCAGACCCTATTTCCCACACATAGATATAGAGGGAGAGAGGGGGGAGGGGCATCTCACACCACAGGGTCCAAAATGAGCATATAGAAATAAGAAGGATGATGGGTACAAGTCTTATCGTTATAACTCGTGAGTGTAGCTACAGGCTACAATATTAGCTGCACTTAACTTATTTTAGCACGTGACTCAAGAGGACTTGAGTCACTGTTTGTGAGCGGTACACAGGGTGGTATGTTTGGGTTGGGTGGAGTAAGGTTGCACAGCTGGATTTATTTGGAAAAACTGAAGCAAAATAGCTTTTTTTATACTGTGTTTTTTCTCTAACATTGATATCTGGAACAATAAGCCATTATTTAAACATTCCCTCAAATTGGAAACTAAACATAGTTACAAAGTCATTGGTTAGAAACAGCTGGGCTTGTTTTTCTCTTTTGTATGCTTGGGGGTTAGACAGGTGGATCATATTCAGGTAGTACTATATCATATCTTTTATCAGAGCCTCTTTTGCCCTTCCACCTGGCAACAATTACATGTTTATCTTAGCAGGCACTAGATCAAAGTTTAGTGATGGTGAAAGGCCAGAGCATTAGCACACACCCACATGACACTTGAATTAATTTTAAAAACAGACATAACTTTAGCATATGAAACTCCAAAAAGGTATGTTTTGGACAGACAGTTAGCTGAGCACGTTCAGTGAGCGTATCTCTGTGTGTGAGTATATCTGTATGCATGCTCTGCATACCTATGACTGCATCATTGTGTGTCTGTGTGCAGTATGTGGGAGGTTCCTACCTGTGGGAAAGAAAGCGGACTGCTGAAGCTGTGCGTTGGCCAGCGCCTGCTGGTAGTGCAAAACATTGGGGCTGAACAGGGAGCTCGCTCCGTTGCTCTTCTCAAGAGCTGGTCTCTTTGGTAGGGGCTGGAGGACGCCGTGCGGGAACGCCTAGCCACCAAAGACAAACACACACGCACACACGACAGAAACACAGCACATTTGAACTGTAGACTTACACAAGTCCCCTTACATTTTTGTAATGTGTTATTTGTCTATGCACAGCACAACAAGCCAAAAATGGAAACTTGCAGTAACTATCACAAGGACAATGAGAAACTACACCATAGCAAGGCAATCATCAACAACACATTAAAGAAAATAGTGAGATAACTGGAATTATTTTAACATTACGTTGTAGTTGTTCATTTACTGTATGTGCAGTACAAGTTAAAATTGTGATTACAAATAATACATATTTGTACTTTTAAGTGTCTTACAGGGTTTCACAACAAAGCAAGAGCCAACTTAAATTTTGTGAGTGGCTACAGTACAATTAAAGAAGCTACATGCAAAGCAAAAGGTGAAAGGTCAAAGTACCAGGTCTACAGTTGCCTCGAGGGGTCGCTTCATTGCTTTGGCAGTCGACTGAGTCTTTAATTAGCAGGCAGCGAGCACATGATGGCAGTGGGCCAATGGGATTCAAGCGTATTAACATACAGGTAACAGCAAGCAGAGGTGCGTCATGGGGGACAGCATTGCATTGTGGATAGGTGAGAAGGAAAAAAACAAAAACAAAAATAATCTGAATGCAAGTATACCACATACAAAACAATAGGCATGCACATAAACAAAAAATTGTTTTGTTTACTTTAAAGAAACATTGCTACTTTTTGATTAGTACAAAAGCAAAAAAGCATCTACATTAAACTTTGGTTAAAAAAAAAAGCAAGATTCTGTGATGTACTTCAAAACTACTGTGAAGGAATTTAGTGATTTCAACAATATCTGAACAAGTAAATCAACGTTTTAACATCTACGCAAAAACAAATATAGTAAACACAACTGATTCAGACTAAAATACTGAGCTGACACTTAACGTGAGATTAAAAGAGGTTATCTGCAGATTTACAAGCCTATACACACAATAATTAAAATGCTCCTGGAGCAGTCTATCTGATGAGGTGACGTGCATTTCAGTCTGAGAAATGTCTTAAACACCCACAGCGTGAGTGGGCTCTCGTCAAAGCCCCTCAAATTATTCACCTCTGCCCTCACAGCTAGGATCAACAACTTGACACGTGTGTGTGTGTGTGTGTGTGTGCAGATTTTGGAGTAGGTAGCAACCCTAACAAAAATCAAAACAATCACATCCTTTTCTGCAGTGGTGTCAATTCACATCTGCATCCTAAAGGCGTGTGGCTTGTTAGTGTGATCAATGCTGTGAGGTGAAGTTATATTTATAGTATATGATTATAGTTGAATCACAGAATGTGGAGCTCTGTTTATTCTTACATTCCTCCTAGATTAAACTAGAAAAAGAACAGAAGAAGAATTCAATCACAATCTAATGAGGTAATAATACATATGTTTGTTTCAAGTTATTAAAAATGTGGTTACATTTGTAGCCACTGCTGAAAGGAAAAAAAAAAGATGACATGGATGTAATGAGCACAGCACTTAAGGGGTCCATGCATAAGCCTTTTGCTTCATGTATGTGGATTTTCTAGCAGTATGTATCCTATTAAAGAGCGCCAACGCACTGCCGATGCACTGCGGCGTTAACAGACTTAAACGTTGTGGTTAGTTTAAATGGAAGATGGTCTATTAAAGTGACATGAAAAGCAAAGATGATTGCATTTGACTTGCAATGAGGAAGAAGATCACAGCATGGCAAGCAACACATAATGTGGCACAGTAAAACAAGATAATCTCAATAATAGGATCTTCTTACTGTAACTGTATCAGTTAATGTGTAACCGTATCTACAGGACACTTTAACCTGCTTGCTTTAGATTAAAAAAAGTGAATTATGGATAATGATATTGCCTATTTGCAGCAGTGCAGAAATACAGGTTTTATGGGTCTCTGCTTCAATAAAAGTGCTCCAGCTTAGGCTAAGGGCTAAAAGAAAATTGGATTAAAGGTGCTGACTAAACAACTGATTGTCCTAAGGTTAACCCCCCTCACCTCTAGCACAGCTTGTAACTGCTGATGGTAAATTGGGAATTGGGTCATAAAGTTGATAAACTGCGGCATATGAGGAGACACAGGAGGAGTGTGAAGTGTACAACTGTGAGGAGAACACACTAGCAACATAAACTAGGTCTTGCTGTTTGATATTGTATTTTGTACCTTTATGGCAACGGCGCTGATGACTCGACATCAGGGGTCTCAGGCTCTTATTTATGCGTGTTTTTATTCCACGTTTTCCTGCTTTCATGCAGCTGCTACCGTGTGCAGCAAAACACAACTAACCTGCACTTAAAGTCGCTTTACCATCCAAACTGTGGACTTATGGAGGGGAGACAAGGGGAGCAAGCAGCAGCGGAGCCAGCCGATAAGAGAGGTATGTGCGACGCATAAAGCATGCCCATGCCGTGGAGGAAACAAGTCATTCAGCACACTGGCGCAATACAAGGTGTGTGAGTGCAGCAGCCAAAGGACCATTCAAAGGAAGCCACTCTGAGCCTGGAGGAGGGTGGGGCACAGCCAAGACACACTGCCAAGCCCTTTTCACTGTCTGTCTGCCTGCATTTCTATCTGTCTGACTACCTTTCTGTCCCTTCCTGAGCCTGATGGGGGATTTTTCCAACTAAAGGCAGAAGAGGGTAAACCCCCACCCGCGATGCTACCTCCTCATCCATCCCTGATTCAATTTGCACTGATCTGCAGAGAGTTGCACTTATCATTGAGAGCAGGGGGTGAGTGGGATGAGGGGTGAGCCAGCACACTGTCTCTGTATGAACCAAGGGCATTGGAAAATAAAAGTGGACTGTGGTGAGACAATAACAGATCATTTTTGTGGCATTATACTGATGCCTTTAGGTCTCACTAAGCTCTGTTTATTGTATACAACGGCCTCACTTAGGGATGACTATTGTCAGTGAATTGTACACTGGAGTCCACTAGAATAAACCAGCAGAGGTGGGTATGTTTTATACAGTAATAAAGCAGTGCTCCACATTTTATGTTACTGTGGGTGTCATCATCAAAAGCATGTGTTTACATATTGTGTACAGCATGATGATTTGTAATAATGTCAAGTGTATCCAGTGAGCCTGTGTGTGATTTTGTGTGTGTATTTGAACTGGTACAAAGGTGCTAAAAGAGATCACCAAAAACAGTAATTCCAAAACACAGAACTGAGTATTACACTGTACTGTAGTAAGTGTTGGGCTGTGCTTAATCACCCTAGAGTTACAGTACATATCTTCGGTCATAGAACAATCTCTGATATCCAGTGTGATCTTATAAAGTCAATTATGTAGAGCAGCTTTGTACCAGAACCCCTGTGCTAATATGATTTTTATTTAGAGTGTGAACAATACTGTTTATATTGCAGTTATCTGTTCTTCTGCAACCACAAATCCTCCAATAATAACTTTTAGACTCTTTATTTGATACCTTATTAAAGCCTCTCGTGATATCATAATAAAAGCCTAAGCTCTTATTGGAAGGTTCAAGGTGTGCAGGTGCTATAAAATGCCCAGACCTAACAAGCTCTCGCTCTCTAAGTACTGTGACGAAGCACAAACCTTGTGAAATTTGCATATGTGTGGGTTTCCTGCTCTACCACTGTGTAGGCACGAGATATAGTAGGTTGGCTGTAGTGCTGTGCTCTCACCATGGCTGCAGCTGTGGCAGCGGCTTGCGCAGCCACAGCTGTCTGGCTGGCTTGGTGTTGGGCGGCCTTAATCTTGGCCTGCAGGTGAGCCGGAGGGTGGAAGTACTTGCACTTCTCGCGGGAGCAGCGACTCTTGATGTAGTCCATACAGACAGTGACCGTGTTGTCGCTGGTGTCGATCATGGGGCTGTCGCTCGGGTGAGCGAAGCGACAGTCGGTCTCACCGCGAGCACAGTTGCCCCGCTGGAACTCGCGACAAACCTGGGAGCAGCAGCGTCAGGTGGACACACAAGCAGACATGTGGGCACATACACACAAATAGACACACAGATGTTTGCATGCAAAAAGAGAAAACAAAGAAACAGACACAGACATACTAAATCATTGCATGATTCTTATTTCTTGTCTTCTCTGTAGCATTAATAAAAAAAATTACTCATTTTCATTTCTGCTGTTCATATTATTTGTCTAAAACACAGTGTTGGGGCAAAAGTAGGACAAGCAGGACTGCAGGTTAAAAAATAATAAATATTTAAGGTATTTTGTACATTTTGGTAAGTTATCAATCTCTGATGATTTATATGTTACTCTAGTCTAAAACTGCACCATAATCATAAATAAACAAATATATCCACGGCATACTGTAGGAGGAGGTTTTACTTTATTCTGCTGCAAATCTGGAAAAAAACAAAACAAAAACAAAACCAGACTTGTGTAAATGTTCATGTGCTTCATGTGTTTTTTCCAACGGTCTTTTCTAAACTGCCTACAAATTACTTTAGAACTTAGTGTGAACAGACCTTAACACAAAAACTGCAATTTGTGTCAAACCCAAATGATTGTAAAATCACTGAACCAGTCAATGTACGACTGTTCGGAGACTTGGGTGTAATCACAGGGGGATCTGCTTGTACACACCGACAAACACACATGTGCACATGCATGCTGGCTTTGTGTGGGAGTGTATACGTGTCTCAGAGGGATACTGTTTCATCAGAGCCTGCTTCATTCAGTTGCTAAGTGATAGCACTCGCGGAGAAAAACACATACAGGCCCACACCTACGCATCACCTCCAGGTCTTAGGGAGATTATTGTTTATTTTTAAAAATGTAGAGGGAAAAAAAACTCGCCCCTATGCACTTCTTCACAATCAACAAGCTATTCTCATTCAAAACTGTTTGCCAGGGGGCAGATGGAGATAGTTGAAGTAGGTGCCTCAGTCTGACTGTGACTATCTAGCAGGTTTATGCTGAGCAACTTCTAATTTCAGTCTCACACTAGCTCATTTTTTCGCATCATGTATCTGATACAAGCCATAATTATTTCTGTAAGGGATAATGCAATCAGATGTCCCTCATTTTATACTCAATGATAATCCAGAGGTAAAGTATCAAGTAAGGAGCCTGATTTGTTTTCTTTTATTTGTGGCATTATGGTCTATAGTGGTCCCAGCTTGTGTCTCTCATGTATTACATACATTTAAGTCACAGTGCTAACTCATTCCACGCCGTTTCTAACTCAGTAGAGTCTTTACAGAGTGCAGGCAGACAGTAGTATCTGTAAGTGCATTAGCATCTTTTTGAAGGAAAATAATGAATGTAAAATGTTATTTAAAGATTAAAAACGTAGTAGCAGTTTCTCCTGTATTCACTGTACAAGTACGTTGGCAATGATTAGCTGCCGTGCGTGTCTTGTCTAAGAGAGTGGGAGGATTGTGAGTTGGTGGGTCACCTCCAGCTTGTCGGTACGCAGCAGTTTCTGGCTGGAGGAAGAGCTGGCGGACAGGGAGACAGGCGAGCTGCCGGGGACAATAACCGGAGTGCTGGGCAGGATGTCTGTGGGCACCAGGCCCATGCTGTGGGACATGGGAGTCAGGTAGGGAGTGTAGCTCAAACCTGCGCTGGAGCCCAGGCCTTGGGTGATTGGAAATGTCTGCTGTAGATCGAAAGAAAAGACAGTTTATCAACATTTATTTTAACAGCTCATTTAATGTTGTCATGGCTGCTCTATACAATATTCTACTGCTTTTCTGTGCTCATGGAAGAAGGAAAAATGGAAGAACTTGACACATATGGGTACAAATGTAAAATGATGGATGTAGGGAGCGTGGGAACTGCAGGGGAAAGGCAAGAAGAGGGTACAGATGGAAAAATAGATGGGGGAATAGAAAGAAATGGGTTTAAGAGACAAAACGGAAAGAGAGGGAAGTTGTTAAAACACATTCACACCTGGCAGCTGCCCAGTGCCACCACAGTCTACTGCTACCGCTGACTGCTGAGCTGCTCCCAGAGAGCAGTTGGGCAGTTTTCAGCTCGAGGTCAGTATGAATGTACTGTAACCAACTCATATTCTCTCATTGAATCACACTCTGCTTATTGGTTAAAACTTGTGCCAAGATCATGACACAAAGAGAAATTATATAGACATGAAGGTTAACTTCAGTCAAACTAATGCAGGTTGCATTTTAATTCAACTTTCGAATGAATCCATGTCATAAAAGCGTCACACTGTGCATTTAAAAAACAAATATCAAATACAGTATGTAATACAAAATGTTGAATTCAGATAAGCTGCTGCAGCTTGATATGTAACTTTATTTTAACAGGACCAAAGCCAAGCATTTTACAGTGTGGCACAACAACATTGCTATTTTCATAGTCAGTCACGTTGCACTTCCTGTCAGTTCTCACAGCAGCGAGTCCAACACTCACCACAGGCTGCATCGTGGTGCCGGGGATCATAAACTGCATCTGTTGAGCCAACATGGCGGCCGCTGTCTTCTGCTGGATCAGGTTATTTCGCCCATTGATCTCCAGCTGGGTCTTCAGGTGAGCGGGCGGGTGGAGGTATTTGCAGTTCTCTCGCGTGCAACGGCCCTGAGTGAGGAAAACAAGGGAGAGAGGGAAAAAGAGACACACACAAGTTCATTAAAAGAAAACGTGAAGTCTCTGATCAACAGAATCAACTGAGAAGTGTCTCTTTATAATAAACCTCAATGTGAACAGGTTGCGTGACTGCCTGAGGATGCGGCAGATATGTGGGCATTGATTTTGACTCAGACTCCAAAACATCAAGTGCTTGAAGGCAGCATAAATATTCATACTTAAAAAGTGTGAAACATATAAAATGATGTAAAATTATGAGGGCTGCGCATTGAGGAGTGCTTATGCTTATCCAGCTGGGGTAGCGGGTAGCTCTTGGCTCTGATTAGAAACATTGTTATGAAAGATCATTACCAGTTTCTTGCTAGCTTGTTAACTCTGGCAGGAATTGGTCCTGCCTGCTCCATGGACACCGACAAAAGCCAGCGTTCAGTGCAGACATGGAATTGAGGATGTTAATAGTAGACTAGGGCCCTTGTTTTGATTAAATCTATCATCATCAATCTCTGTAGCTTTTTGATAGACAGGTCATCCAGTAGTCTCTGTGGAAATGCAAATGCCGGGTCAGGCTTACAGAGACCCTGGTGGATGAAGGCAATTACACTGTCAACCCAGAGGCTAATGGCGAACACAATAATCCAATATGGATCCTCACTGCAGTGCTCATTGTGAGGAGAGTGGGTGGGAGAGAGGACAGAGGTCAGGAGGGAGCAACAAAGCGAACGGTAGACTACAGTAGTGGATAAAGACACTGTGGGGAAGATGGAAAGGTTAGGAGAAGAGATGTGGAAAACGTGGGCAGAGTGGAGTGATATGAGTTAGCGCGTAAGAGAAAGGGGAGATGACGATAAAAGGCCAAGGAGACAGTAGAAGAGGACATGATGTGGTTAGTGTGACATCTTGGTGAATGTGACGGAGGGCAGAGGAGCGGGAAGATAAATTAGAATCAGTGTAGCATGAGGTGGCTAAACAGCCCTTAAATCTGTGACACGAAAGAGCCACATCAGGATGGCCTGATTAGCAACGTCTACTTGCTACTCTCATAGTGTGCCTGGAGTCCACGCTGTGACTGAATTTAATTACTCAAGCACAAACATTATATCAAGGCCTAAATCAAACAGTCCAAATACATATATGTCTCTTTTACTGTGGCAGTGTGGTGGGTGTAATGACCTGTATGACATTGGACATGATATGGTGCAGTGGTTTGACAAACTGGCAGTGTTATTTTTGCCTATTTTTTATTTTAACTTTATTTTATTTCATTTTCTATACTAAATCATTTATTTCTTTTTAATTGTGTTTTTAAAAGTTTGTTCTGATGTGTTTCTTCTTTCATAAAGCACTGTGAATTACCTCTGTGTTACTCTATACACATAATCTTGCCTTGGCTTCCTTTGTGGTACATGGAAGAGTTGAAAATACTACTAATGCCTCTATGTGGTCCATGGTCAGTATATCCCTGTTACAACTGTTTCTCAATATTTGTTTTTACCATGTGTGAACATGTTTAGATATACAATTATTGATGGTTGTGGTAAACCAATTGTGATATTTCTTTTTGTCAGTGTCTCTCTGGAAGCACTGAAAAAAATCAATAAAATAATACATTATTCTTTTATTCTTATACTATTACTAGTAAAACACATAACTGGAACATATCCCGTGGGTCATGATGCAAATGAACAAAAGCATGATGATATGGATTATTTCTGTTGCACAAAGGCTTGAAAGCCCAGGGTGTCACTGACGATGTTACACAGATCTGAAGTAGCTCTTCAACCTGCCCAACACTATATTACTACACTGAGAGATGTGCTTTTCTCTGTGAGGTGGGCAGACAAACAGAGAAGCAGCTCAAGGTATAAGCCTGGCTCCTGGCTGTGTAAATAACTAATAATATTCAAGTCTCATCAAAGGAAAAACTAATAAAACCTGGCTATCCTGGCATCAAACACGCTGTTGGTATTGTTACAATCACTTTTCCTTCAGCTGCTTTGAAGCACAAAGGATGCTGGAAAACACTATAGGCTTCTTTGTAACTGACGTTTCCACATTAGTAAATACAGACAGATATGAATTAAATATGTTTTTGTGGCAAGACACATTCATCTGTAATGATAAGAGTCACGAATCTGGCAGGACAAGCTGCATCAAACCACTGATCCACCCCTAGTATATGGCTCACATGCACAAAATCACACCTGCACATGCATGCATGCGAAATCACAATCATATCAGGCATCGCCCACACACCAGCACAGGCATGCATGCGCAAAAATACACACCAGTGCCACGCAACACACACAGTTCAGCCCTTCCCAAACTACAAGCAAAAAGCTCAGAGGTGTCAAAACTAATTGGAGCCTTACGCATCGCCACTAAATGTGGCAAAAGGTTTGTGTATATGTGTGTGTGTACTGTATGTGTGTCTTGTGTATCTGAGTCCACAAGAGAGAATGCGTAGGCAGGTCTAACTGTGCATGTGTGCGCGCGGGAGATATTGCATGGGTGTGTGTGACAGAGGGAGCTGGTGCTAAAGCTGAGCTCTGGACGGCATCCCAAACCAAGTCTGCAGGGAAGCACAGCAACACCATCGCGCCCCACGGAGATCACAGACACAGACGAACACAAATAAGGACAGGTGCACACAACGATGCATGCACAAACGCCTCTTATCTTCTCATGCGACAAGATTACATCCCTTCTTGCTCCACATTTAGTTCATCTGCAGCCTGTGAGTAACACATGCTCTTTGCAATTGCATATCATTATTCCTCATTGACAGAGATGAGATCAGTGGTGGTGAAGTTACTTCACAACACACAGTCACTGTCACTTTAAGAACAAGCCTTGGGCTCATAAACCCATTTCCTTTCATTCTGTCAAACTTTATTTGAGATCCTTTTCTTACTAATGAATTTGTGATCTGTCGTGGCACTGTATTATGCCTGGTCTTTGCATAAATTAAGTTTGATTTGTCTTCAGCTTCTGTCTTCCTCTAGTCTACTTTGGAGGTAGAAGAGCAGATAAATGAAGTACTTCTGCTAAGGATATCATGGTTATAGAAATTCCAGTGCTATTTAAAATCAGTGAAAGAATGCACTGCTGAATTCAATTATACAGACTTTCATTATTTGCAGTACATTGAATTACTCAAAAAGGTCACATAAAGTGTCCCAGTTTAGGAAAAGCTGAATTAAATCCTCCACCCACATCCACATATAACACATATATCGTATTGCCAGATACCTGCCAATATACAGCCCTAGTACAGAGTAGTAATATGTACTGTACATAAGAATGGCTTCAGAACTAATGTGACAACATGGTCTAACTTTCAACATGTTTAAGTCTCACATTCTCTATATATAGTGTTATTCACAGTATCTACATCCACATGACGGAGATCATTCTTTCATGCAAAAGAAGAGATCTGGTCATTTCAAAGAATTTCAGCTGTTTGTCAGACAGAAATATTAGGTCATATAAATCAAGGCTACAGTATACACTTGGCTAATCCTACCCTGGAAAATACATCCAGCCATTCACAGTTGTCATCAAGTAACAATGTTACAATGACACACATACATATAATGATGCATTTATTAAACTGATGGAGGTTTTCATTTACTGCTGCTGTGCACAGCAGTTAAAAAGCCTTCACCCACATCACATCTTTCTGATTAGCTCTAAGTACGGGTGAAAATCTAACATCTGCTTAATGACAGAAGTAATTCTTGTTTTAATAAAACATGGCGAGGCCGACTGCAAGCAATGTGTAGTGATGGCTATACATAGCAATTACAGTACATTTGGAGCGTGTGATTAATAAGAATGATCAGGGACCAGGCTGCAGGTTGAGAAACTACATTTGGGGATTCAAAGCACATAAGATGAGGTAAGCTTTGTGGAAATACAGCACTGCATCGTGTATAAAAGAGGAGTGCTCATGGCTCTCGGTTTTAGCAGTGAGGTGGTCCACAGATGCAGCGATGATGGTGCTAAAAAGCAACATGCGCGGCTGATGCCATCATCTGATTTCAGACCTTTATCTTTTTCAGAGGGTGACAGACGCATGCAAACACACACACACACACACACACCCACACACACAGAGTGAATGCACTGTGCCTTCTGTGTAAACCACCCACTCGGTGCAGAGCAGAAATCCATTAATCGCGAGCACTGCCTGCGAGCAGCCGTCTATGAAAAGGATCTTTGAAGGCACCAAGGCACCACTGTGATTCACGCACCAGCCGCCGGTGTGTAGCCATAGCTACACAGAGATATTATACCTTTAAGCAGGGTTGCTCACATGGCAACCTTGCGTTGTAGGCGGCACTGTTGTCCTTGTGTGTATTAAATGCTGCGATCCATCCATGCTAATAACTGCTTTGATACAGATTGGATAATTATGTCCTTGCAACACAGTGAAAAACAAGCAACAATGAAGGACAGTTTAAAGATAAATTATGGGGTGTTTTCATTTGACATAGATCCTCTGTCCAAGAGCTTATAAAACAAGACATTACTGTTGGCACATTCTTCAAATCTTCATTGCCATTGCCAACAAGATACCACTTATTGTGTGCCAAGTTTCCAAAAAGTAGTAACATTAATAAAAATGTGTTCCACATTAGGGCTGATCCATTGGGAAGGGGATAAAGGCAACTAATTTCATAAACAGATTAGGATTACTCTCATTTCGCCCAGTGAAACTCCTTCAATTGTTTTTAGTTCTTGTAATTAGGGTTGATTATTTCTGGTAATCCATTCTGTCAGAACATGTCTTCGTCTTTTGCATGTTAAACATGCGTAATTGTGCAGATGTTTCCTTTAATTCTGTACTTCTGTACATATGTACTTCCTTGATATTAGGTAGTGATGTAACTTTCTTCAGCTGCTTTTAGTCATTTAGTCCATTAATGTTAGTCAACAAGTCAGTTGACAGAAAGTGATCAACAACAATTGTCATAGTCAATAGACATATTCAGTACATGTAATTTATCAAGACAAATGTCATTTATTTGACTGTTCAGCTTCTCAGATGTGAGCATTTGCTGCTTTTCTCTGTTTTATAACACAGAATTTTATAGCTTTGCACTTTGGGATGTTAGCTGAAGCTTAAAAGACACCGCAATGTCTTTTTTTATCACATTGATAAGACTAAACAATAAATAGAAAAATCTAAATCTGCAAATCTAAAAAAAATCTACACATTCTACAATCTTTAATGAAAATTCTTGTTAGGTGCAACTCTAAACTGTTTCTCCTTGTTGTGAATGGATGGCATCTAAAGTAAATAAAGCAAATTTTTCTCAGCATTTTACTGATCATACTCCAAATCAGACATTAGCACACAGTGTCCAGTTGACAAACCTTTAGCAAAGGGAAACAGAGAGACAAAAACAGGGCAAACATTTACCACAGTAAACACACTGGCATGAGAACACAAAAAACCCAATTTAGCCAAACAAAGTGACAGAATGCTGAGAAGGGTACAGCATTTCTCCTGCCCGAATGCAACATAACTGCCCACTGCAACACTCCAGCTATAGCCCACAGATATGTGGAGGCAGGGCCAAACAGACAGAAAAACACTTGAAGGGAAAACAACCTCAGACCATATATATTTGAAACATGCAGTGACCCATTTCTTTGTTGTTATCATGTCCCTGTGTAATAGTTTTCAGTGTCTGCTTTGGATGTCTGAATGTCTTTCCACTGTCAACTGGCATCATTTTAAGAAAGAATATGTTCATAATAGCAACCAGACACAGATGGCCAAGGAAAATCTGACTGTCTTGTGACTCAGCTGTACACTGTGACTGCCTGATTCAGAGCAAATGTTAAATTAATTTACTACAGTTACCCCCTACAGCTGTCATATATCCCTTAAAGCAAGAAAGTCTGACTGAATTCAAATCAAAAGTATTTTTCCTGTAATTTCTACAGTAATTTCTGCTGCAATTACAGCAAGACAACCTCCCCAGAACAGGCCCTGAGTCTGAAAAACATAATTAGCCCCCAGAATGCAACATGTTTACAAGGTACGCTGGCCCAAATGATCTGTGTATAACAGTCATTAGCATCTCCTGCTTGGGCTTTACCCTGCCATCTTCATCGGTGGCAGAAACTCTTTCCCCCGACCCCCCACCTCCTTCATCAGCCCGGGTGAATGGTCAGAGTGATGACTGTTGTGTGCTTGTGGGTGGCAGACACAGAGGGCTAGTCTTCCACCCCCTCGCCAGAATAGCACTTCACTTGTGAGCCCCTCCGTTCACCACTGTAACATTTGCATTTTGCCCTCAATGGGCGCTCTATCCTCAGGCCTGCTGGAGACAGAGAGCGGCCGCCTATAGGCTGCAGCCTGCAGAAGAGCTGTAAATGTCGTAAAGGTGACTGGAAACACGCCTCAATATTACACCCCTGTGGCTACAGTGAAACTTAACAGGGAAGCTAGTGCCCTGGTGCTTATCCAAGATGGATGCCCTCCAAATGAGACATTCATTTTCTTCCACACATCAGCACTTCCATACAGGAAACAATATTGATGAATTACGTAGTGCTGAATCTGGGATGTGTGTTTACATTTGTTTCTTCATTAAGGCCCCTTTCCTTTAGCACCACTGAGAAGATGGGTAGGCTTTACAGATCTGAGCCCTCTTTTTGATGCTAGCGCAGCACTCAGTAACTTGATCAATGGTGGTGTGACTGGGAGTATTGGCAGACGGTAATCCGGGAAAACCAGTCAGGGAGGAAGAACACAGGAAAAACAGCTTAAACAATGCAGGGTCAGCACTAAACTGGTAGGTACTTGTGATGGCTGAATGCACCATTAAGGCTTTGGAGTCACTGGAACCATAACAGTCAGAGAAATGAGTGTCCAGCTACAAGTGCTGCTGATCCAAAAAACAAAGCACTTCCCACTTACAGTAAAATACCCACATCTACGGCAGGTCTTGTTTGTAGTGCTCAAATTTGGCTGATGCAGTATATCCCAAAGCAGTTAAAGAGGAACTGGAACAAAGTCTTCTTCCCCCTGTTTATCCGATTGTCCTTCTCAGTGTGAGAGGAAGGCCGCTGTGAGAAACTGACACTAATTTTTCTGACATGAAGCCTGTGATATGTGTAATCCCCTTAGAGCATAGCTGAAGAACCTGTTATATCCCCGCAGTCCAGCAATGGCGAGGGGTTGGACAGACGCTCACGCTTTCTGCTTGTCTCTCAATGTTCCTTCATATCTTTCTTTTCTCCATAAATGTCTTCCCTTGTCCTCACAGTGTGATGTTTTCATTGTGCCATTAAGACAAGTATCATTGTTGAGAAATATACATAGGTCATCGACATCCTAGTTGTTTTGTTTATAGTATTTGTGGCTACAAATATCAAAATAAGAGTATTTATTTGCCAACAGCACCTACTGGAACTCATCCTGGAGTTATCAGGAAGTTATGCTATAATTCAACATTCTGACAAGACAAAATATAAAAACTAGCTGGTGGACCTTTTAATATGTTAGCCCATATTTAATGAAAGCCTTTTTACTTTTAAACATCCACTTGAGTGCCTGGAACTGTATTCTGGATACCACATCCCACCCATGGATATGGCCATATTTTTTCCATTTGAAGTTTGATATTTTCCTCTCCAAAACCACTAGTGGTGAGGAATACCAGACGCATTCTTGTTTTAAATTCTTTTTCCTCATAAAACAGGTTTTTCCTTTTTTTCACCCTCTGGTTTTTTTTTTTAGAATCCAAACCCCAAACCTGGTACATATTATTTCTTTCAACACATCACCCTGTAACATTGCTGTTGGAGTCCATGACACATACCCATCCAATAAAAAGTCAAAATACTGTATATAATTTTTCTAACTGTATACATGTGTACATAAACAATTCAACCACAAAACAGAATGAACTTTCTTCTTTTTTTTATGAACTGAGGATAAATTATTATTAAAAACAAATTTCTTGCTTGATAATCACACAAAAAACATAGTCTTCATGTCAGGAATCGGGGACCATGGGAAAATTGCATTACAGCGAGGCTGAAGTGTATTTGACATCAAAGCAATAAAAAAAATTCCTTCTTGTTCATAAAGACTTTCTCTCCTTTCTCAGATTTCTCCAAAAGTGTCTCTACCAGCTGGTTATGGTTCAGCCTGCAACAGGTTACACGGAAGTTACTTTGGTGAAAGCCCCCAGCTATAGGAAGCCAACAGGACAGGCAGACCCAATGATCCCAGCAGAGTAGTGAGGCGCTGGATGCACATGGACAGGGCTTCCCTTCACCCTCAAACACAGAGAATGGTCCCTCTTAAGGATCCTGTTTTGGTTTTGGGCTCTAATGGATCCATTTGAACTAATGGATCTGTTTGAAGTGGGTGAGGCTCCAGGACATCAGGAAACACTGAAAATCCATTATAAAATGATAGCCACAGGCTTTTTGCTTTCATTTGGGCTGGTAATGGAGAACAGGAATCGGTGGCAAGCAGGGGGTCATTTAAATGTGAAACTGTGGAAGTACGTCACCTCCTAACACCTCCTGAACTCTGATCATATTGTGATCAGGTATTTTTTGGCCTGGATATTAGAGTAAGGTATACTTAACAATACTGTGAATGTGAGTAAATATATGTATGAGTGACAATAAACAAGAAAATGTTCTTACACACACACACACACACACACACACACACAAAAGACTGTGTTGCCTAAGCAATAATTAAGTGTCTTTGTTTCAGCAGCTGTAATCCCACAGATGGAGGAGTAGTACTGCTGCTGACACGCCTGAGATTATCCAAGGAGAGAGAGACGAGGAGAGCTAGGAAGACACACACAGTCAGGGGGAGAGTAGGATAAAAGTGAGATAAAAAATTTTTTTTTTTTATCTTGCTTGTTTGTCCTGGGACACTTGGATCGCAGGCCACAGAAGTAATCACTCCCATCTCCATGTAAGATGTGTAACAAAGGCTGTGTCTGTGCTGCTCATGTATCCACACCCAGTATCTTTAGCAACTGAATGTGTCCATGTATCTTGAATTAACTGACACCATTTAAACAGTTTATCACTTTTTCCTTTGACTCACATTGTTCCCTAAACGTCAGTGTGGTGACGTTTCGGAATAGTTGAATGTGTATCAGCTAAAAACATATTCTAGCACTGTAACTATGCAGCGCTGAACTGCTGATAATTAGGGTAACTGTCTGTGTTTTCCTACCTTACTGGTAGTCGAAGAACTTTATACTGCTTCTCATTCACCCATTCACACACACCTACAAATTCAAATACACATCGATGTTTGAGGTGCCATGCAGCTGGAAACTTTGGGTTCAATGTCTGGCCCAAGGACACTTCAGATCCTGATCCTGATCCACTGCCACCCATGTGTGTATTTCATATATATTTGTAATTCATTGTTTTAACAGTGTTTTGCAGGGATGGTCAAAGTGTGTCTGTAGTGGCACCATGGTGAGGCACCTGCAGAGTCCAGGTACTAATCCAGCTGGAGTCTGCAGCCCTGCTTCAGTTAATCTGATCATCGGTGACCTGCTGAGACATGAAACCCACCCTCCAGAGCTCCTCTAATCTGACAAACATACACACACACAGTGTAACACTGACATATATCTGACAGGTACACAGTCATACCAGCATACTTTTGTACAATCAATCAACGGTCTCATGTTCCTGCTCAGGACAAATACACACTCTGAAGAAAGGCTCAGCTATGACAATGCCACCTCTCAGTCTGTTGATAGGTGAGTCACAGCTAAAAGACTGAGGCATTAGCCTTCTTTTTTTTGCTAAGCTGTCATGTCCCCATGCTGAGAAGACAGTCCTTCGACTAGCTGTTCAAGTGAAAGATTTCATAGAAACCGGCTACTTGATTTTGATGCCCTAGTTTGAGAAGAACTGTGCCACAGCCCCAAGAGGAAACAGCAGAAAGCTAGTAGCCCTTATTTTAATTTCCTAATTTAACATTTGTTAACAAATACCTCAATTTCAGTCACTCTGTAGTGATCAAAGTCACCACCACTCTGCAGCAATCCAAAAATAACACAAATTCATCACAGATGCTGATAAAAGAAATTAAATAAACAATGTAAGAAAATAAAAAAAAGGCTAGCCTACATCTTCTCCCCCCCCCGCTGACACTATCGACCGAGTGTCAGAGCGTGTTGAGGAGTTGTGTAAATCCATAAAACAGATAAAGGAGGATAATGAGATGGAAGGGAGAGAGCAGATCTATTCATCAAAGCCTCTTTCTAACACAGTCAGCAGATAGGGGCAGAAACATTGTATGGCTGCTTACTCTCCAGTTTGGAGATTAAAGCTTTGGTTGCTGACACTAACTAGCTACAGAGAAATTGAAGAGTCCAGTCACCCCTTCTAAAAAAACTCTAAGCACACAAAAAAGAACACAAAAATACATGTTTACATGTCACAATATGCTACCATTCACATGTACATATCAACTCCACACTAAAAATATTTGTTAATAACTGGGAAACCTCAAATGTACAAATGTACTAGAGTTTTTTTCCAAACAGAAGCTTGTGCAATTTCATTTTGCTATATGCAACCAAACGGGAATAAAGTGCAGCACTGGATTAGCATGTTGTTTGTTGGCTGTGATGATGAGGCCTCTGAGGACGCCCTCTCCGTGGGCTGAGGAGTCACTAAGCCCACATGGATATGATGAAAACAGCCCTCATAAGGCTAAGAACACTGAGGCGGAGAGGGCTGAACAGGTGTATACTTGGTTAAAATATTAAGTGCCCTTTGGTCAGAGCCACAAGATCAATAAACCAGGGCACAGTGACTTAAACAGCCTTTGAGCTGCAGGGAGTGTTTTATCTTAAAATTGTTGGATGTAGGTAAACATATTGATCACACTTTTCACCCATGTCATCACCCTGCTCTTCTCGTTTTCTCTAAGGGGAGCCATGGCTCTGTGGAGTGATCTGAGTCAAAAAGAGAGCGAGAAGCAGACTGAATCCCAATTAGTTATGAAAATGCTAACAATGAGATCAGAGAGCAGTTTTCTGTTTGTGTATCAAACATGAAATGCCTTTTTTGGTAAAAGGAAAGAAAGAATAAATTGCCACCAGTACCGTGTGTACCTGAGCCACTCATTAAACTTAATGCTCTTCCTACTTTGGTTTTAATGGTTTGTCATAGCAAATGTGGTGCCAATTTGTGCCCCCCACTGGTGTCACTTCTCTTTCCCTCTCATTTTGCTCTCCCTGCTTCGTTCCCAACACCCGCCGTGAGTTCACCCAGCTCTGTGATGGCGCACGCTGCCAATTAGTGTCCTGCACCTGTCGCCGTGGGTCACTGGCGCAGGCATCTGCTGGGTGTAAAATTGGCCATCTCACTTTCGTCCATGAACTTTGCATGGCCCCCCTGTCAGCCCAGACACGCACATACACACAGAGGCACAGATATGCTGCAATGACCTAAAGTTGACCTTTAGGGTATGGCCACACCGGGTGGTAGGGAGCAGTACAAATCACGCTTCTAGCTTGGATTGGGCATTAAAAATCATCAGTACTTAAACAATACACATTACTATTCATGTTTTTGGGGATCAAAAGCATCGACAGCTTGTATTGTTAGTCTTTGTCGTGATCGCCACATTCTCAGATCTCAAAAATAAACTAGGTGAGTACATTATTATTACTAATCCAAACGGTCAAAACTACAAAAATAAGACTCAAGGAGTGATAAAACCACATTTTTGTTGTTGTTGTTGTGAGAATGTATAATGAGCTCAAGAGATAAAACAGGCATCAGTCAATCATAATTTCAAAGCCAGCATCAAGTCTGAATTAGCAGAGCATGTATTGGTATGAAAACATTTACAATATTCAGCTCCCTCTCTAACTCGACAGCTGTGAGCCTTTTCATTCACTAATACAAGAACCATTTAAGAGTCCAACACTTTTAATCAGGAAAGCTCTATCAAATTACCCCAATTTGGAGCGACTACACTAAAGCCTGTTAAGCTTGATGTCTGAGAAGAAAAGTCAGATTGGCCTCGAACACCATGTCTACTTTCCCACCCTGGCACTGGTACAGTATTGTTTCAGGTAATCAGCCATTTTACATCAAACAGAGGCACATAATCATGACATAACTTTATCATTTTGATTTAACCCTTTTTCTCAGTCTAATTTGCTAAATTACTGCTTTTTTAATATGTGTACAGCGAGGGCGTGAATAAGAATTTCAAGTTTGAAGAAAGCCATAGTTTGTTTGTTTTTTTAGAGTGCTTTAATGTTCGAGATGGTGGCCTCCATTCAGCTCATCTGCACCACAGCAGACAGCATGGGGAGTGTTTCACAAGAAATTATGGCAGGTTCCACTTTTCCTGCGCAGTCCATCACTGCCGCTCGTCAAGCCTGAATAGAGTATGAGTCAGAACACTTTGAGGAGAAAGGAAGAGTTAACACAGCGCACACTCCTTTGTCAATTTCACATGCTTTTAAGAAGGCAAGGCAATGTCAGTCACTGCCACTGCAGTTCACAGTCCTCACTCTATTACCAGAATCATTTGATAGTGACATACCAACATGCGGGCTTTGAGATTCTCAGCACTGACATGTCTTCACTTGGGATTGGGATGTCATGCTAGGTCTGGTTCACGACAGCCTGTTTGACACAGACCAATAGTCATTTAGACAAAAACGGTGAGGGAACTCACTCTGGTGTAGGGCCCCTAAAGATTGCATTTCTGTTGCTCATTAGATGGAGCCAATTAAGAAGATCTCTGTCTCATTATAAAGGCTGGCCCTGGGAGACAGCTGGGCCTGTCTGTCTAACTGTTTGTAGCTCCCTAGGTGTGTGTGTGTGTGTTTGTGTGTGCGAGCTGGGGTTGGGAATTGCAGGGCATCTTGAGCTCTGTGTCTTTGTAAATTTGTCCATTTTATATTCAGAAGAGAATTAAAGACGCCCGAGGGGAGCAGTCAACACATTTCCTGGGCAACGATTAATTTTTATGTTTAAAATGGGCCACAGCATATGCCATGTGCTTCAGTATACTACAGCAGCAACACGAAAAACAATCTGTGGCTAGCAGCAGAAGTAGTAGCTGTAATCTGTGGCCTTTCCAGGCACCAACCCAGTAGGATGATGCTATGATGTTTTTCCAAACATTGTAAATGAACTAATGTAAGATGGGATTTGACTGAATAAAGCAGAGTTGTAAATGCTGTTCTCAGTAGAAATTAGATTAACCTGAGTTTGTCTCTGATGAGTGATGATGAAACTACATATCAATAATTAATGAGACCAATACTAAAGGTCAAGCTCACTGCAAGCCTCCTGCCTGGCTTTCCATAGATCTGCCTCCAGCTTTACTGCAGAGATGCTGTACAACAGCAACGATCACTGCAGTAGTAAGGGAGTTTGAGTCCAGCTGCCTTTTAAATCACCCAATGTGAGGATGGCATTGATTCTGCAGGCACTGATTTAAGTTGCTGTTTTTTTTTTAACACAGAGAAAAATGCAGAGAATCTAATCCTTCATCAACACTGTGGGCAGGAGAGAGATGGAAAAAAAGAGGATGACTCAGAGGCAGTGGGTGGATTGAGACCAGGTGAGACACTGGTACAGCAGATGGGCAGATTTTCAGTGCTCAGTCTCTCCATCATGTTGCAGGCAGCTCACTGGGCAACAAACACCTACTATTCAATCTGACACTAAACAACAGTGGTGTTATACATTTTCTGTTTTAAGATATAATGGCATTCAAGTTCAAACCTGGAATTACATGCTATAACAAAGCCTGCATATTGTCGCAGTAGTGTATAGAGTCAACAGACTGTCCTACATATATAAGGCCTGACGATATAGGACTGCTGCAGTGTGAGTGATACCTTTAAAGCCTACACACATAGGTATAATGAAATCACTTTGATATATAGTAATGGAAACGTAACATGTATTTTGTGTAATTATGTATTTCAGATTTTTGTATTTCAGCTGAACTAGTTTGACACTCACTTTACTAAAGATAAATGCTGCCCCTTCTCTTGGCTGGAATATTCTTACTTTAGACAACTGCCACATTTAACTGTGTTTTATTTTTATTCCGGCTGCCCACATGGCAAAAATGTTCACCAAACCTCTTGTTGCTAGAGGAAACACACACTGGCAGTTACAGATGTGGGTCAGCATTTAAAATGCCAACATGTGCCCTACTGTATCAACTGCTCTGATCACCAGTAGCACAGTGCAGTACTGTACCTGCGGTAATTTCGATAAAACGTGTGAATACCGATCACAAGTTAAATCAATTCATACAAAACAATAACATGAAAAGTACGATCATAGACAGTAACCAAACAGTAATGTCTGGAGACAAAGCTGGATTTAAGTTTATATATGTGACAATGGGATATGACTGTGTTAAAAAAAAAACACAGAACCCCCAGGTAATTGAACTGAAACACAACCTTGATGGCTGGTATTAAATTATTTCCCTTTCACCACACAGAACTGACTGACTACCCAGAACTGGTTAAGTCATAAGACTTTAACAGTGACCTGATTTGACTTCCTCCTCCTTCTCTCTCTTATCTCTTCCTATTCTTGGAAATTTGTTCCGACCAAAGAGATCGGGATTGTGGTTGTGTCAGGGGTAAAATTACACGCATCGAATGAAATTTGCCACGGTTTGAGCTGGGAAGACAGCAAGGGTGCGTGCATGTGACTGTGTGCAAGAAGGCCTTTTTAAGAAACGGTGGAGGTCTCCTAGGGGCTCGTCAAAGCATGCTGCATCCGCTGCAGCCCCACGTTAAGTTAAAGTCAGTCCCTCTTTTTGTCTGTGTGAATGACCCTGGGGGAACACCAGCTCCCGCTGCACTGCATACATTCCCCTCCACATGTTTGCTCTGTCAGGGGTGTGGCCCAGTTCGAGAGGATTACAGTGAGGAATGCAGCCAAGCCCATCTTTTAAAGCAAGAGAGGAGAGGAGGCCATGGGCATAAAGTTTATGTTCACTGAAGCTTTGTAAAGATCCAAAAAAAATGCAAATGTAATAAGCCAAGAGGGACTAACTTACAGTTAAGTCAGAGGAATCGCTAAACTAAAAAGCAACATTTGGGATCCTTGAATGTTTAAGTGTCACTGTCTGCGTTCTGTCTGGACTGGTGGCTATGTATTAACAGATTCACTCAAGGTCAAAGGCATGTTCTCACTGAATCTTAATAAAATTTTGTATAATTAGCTTGAAAATGTTTCCTCTAACTCCCTGCTTGGCTAGACCTGTCACTTGCAGAAAGGAAGGCCCTCTTCCTCCCACCTTCATTTCTTCACTCTTTGGTTGAATACACCTCCCCTTCTTTCCATGTTCCCTCGCTTCTTTACTTACTAGTTTCAATCCCCCTCCCTACCCCAGAAACACTTACACTCTTTTGAAGCAGAGTCCGGATTAAGATGTTCTTACCAAGTGAGAACATCTTAGAGGGAATCCAGGGCACCCCACCCCCAGGGGGACTGCTCCAAGCCTGTGATACAAATAAGAAAACACTCCACACACCTGAAAGCAGCTTCTATTGTTCTTCCTGCTACACCACTTGTCTTTTTGACAATTTCAAGAAACATGATAGTGCCAGGATGCACCAGACTATCTCCCACCTCTCAGACTATTGAAGCCCAGTCAGGTGTGGCGGTACCCTCCAAAATCTGACTGAGCAAGAACACCCAAACAGTCCATATTGTGTATATTACTATTATATATAGGCTTGAAGACCTTACGTTTTACAAAAAAGACACCCTGACCCCACATAAAAACTCTCTCGAGTATGTATGTGTAAAAAAACATTTCTGCAGCTATTTAAATGAGTCTCTATGAGCAGCTTGTTTTCCGCTCTCTTTACACAGTGTGCCTACATGTACAGTCATATTTGTGCAATGACAAGCAGTCATAAACATATATTGAGGCAAATGCTCTGGACAGAAAAGAAATATAACCAAATCAGCCTGAAGAGAAGAACCTGGAGGCAAGCATCAACAAAAGGCTACTGTCTGAGCCACAGCCAACGTGACATCATCACATGACTGGTGTGATTGCACTTACTCCATTAATGTAGGTATTCTCAGTATTTTCCTACAGCCCCCTCATCTCCTCCTCCCCACCACCACTTTGTCATGGTTTCCATGGCACAGCATAGCAACAGCTTAAAGGAAATGGCTTCAACCACGACACATGATTTGTGATGCTGCTGGAGATGCAGTGCTGCCTGTATTGATTATCTGTCACCTTCTGTGGCAAATGATGAGTCCAGTCTGTTTGAGTTTACTTTTGGTTCAAAGTTATCTCCAGCAGCTAGTAGTTAATGGTAGGATACATGTGCCTTCACAGACCTGGGACTGTGTTTGTTCAGCTAAACTTTAGTTATCCTCTGGAAGATTAACTCCACATTCAAATAATTTACCTATGTGGAGATCATCTATTGTTGCTGCACAGTTTAAACAACTACAATCTTCAGTCTGGCAACAAATTTAAATACCACATTGTGCCTGGCAGCTGTTTAGTTTGCATCTAATATTCCTATTTCAAAATTTAAAACAAAGAAAAAATCAAATGCACGAGGTCTTGGAAGGCTGAAAAAGCAGTCGAGTACCTCTCCTGTATGTTGAAGTCACCACTGTCAAATTTTCAAGTCACATCTCAGTAGAAAGGAAAGATACCTATAAACCAAATGTGAATCGAGCTTTAGGTGGACAGAGATGAAGCAGCTTGTCCCATTTTGAGAGATGATAAATGTAGCACAGAGAGACTATTTCTAAAACCTACAGCTTAAAGCATGGGGACAAAAATAATTCTCTAGACATCACACGATGGATATGCTGAGAGCAGTGTGGTGGAGTCAGGATGCTGGAACAAATCAAGCAGGAATGATTCCTCACTTGTCATTTGTCCTACAAAAATCATATGAATACGAACAAGCAGGTCATGTCTCTGCTCCAGATCAATGGAACCTGTGCAAGTGACCACTGCTGGTTTGCTCCCAATTCCCACTACACTCCTGTCTGAGCCATGTGTCTGAAAGGCCTGGTTGTCCTCCAAGACTCATCAATAAGGATGCATGCACACACAGGAGCAATAAATGAATTACGCTCTCAAATGTAATTTATGCCCTCAACATATGGAGCACTTATCTCTTCTCCACTTCTTGCCACAGGCAATGACAGCAGCCTTTCTGAGTAGTCCCACTGCATTGTGTTTAAAATTAATAACACCTTTTAAAGCTGCACTGCAGAAGATGATTGCCAAGAGTCAGACACCCGTAATTTACATAATCTCATCTAAAATATATATTTTTTTGTTGTGCAGCCCAAACACTCAGTAAATCATAGGCTAAAATATGATGTCAAGTGATTACTGACTCTGCTTACACAAGTGAAAGTTGGTGTGAAGACAATTAACTAATGATTTTATTTTGATAATGGGCTGCAAAATTTGGGATTTATTATATGAGAGTTCACCAAAGTTCCACTGTAATCACAGGAGTGTATTATGAACTCAGCCTAAAAACAAACACAACAGTCATACTCTCCACTGAATTGGTATGCTTTCCTACTGCTGCCTGACAAGTGCAACAACAGAGTTACACCTCCTACTCTACTCCTCTCCTGAGCCATACCTTTCACATGTTTATGAAAAGGGCCCTTCTGATCATTGGCCAAGTCACGGCTGGCAGCACACCACCCTGGCATGATAACCCTATCAGATGAGAAGACCCTGGAAGACGATATGGGCGTAATGGGGTGGAAATCAGCCTGCCGTGGAGTGAAGCACATTTCCTAATGAATAATAAAGCATTCATTCTCCTAGCTGTCATGCGGAAAGTCTTTGTGAGAGAGTGGGTGAGTTGGAGTTAAAAAGTACAGAGAATCCTGTATTCTCATTCTATCACTGATTTGTATGGTGAAGGAGAGAGAGGGAGAAGGAGAGAGAGGGAGAGAAAGAGACTGGCTGCATTACAGATAGATCTGTCAATAAATTTAACAATTTAGCTGCATTAGGCTTTTAGCTGATGGGCTTACCCAGGGCAGCCTTCAATGACAGCAGCAGAATCCCTAGATTAACAAAATTATGAGCAACCTACAGTGGTGTGAAAAAGTCCCTTCCCCTTCCTGATTTTTTATTTTTCTGCATATTTGTCACACTTAAATTATTCAGATCATCACACAAATTTAAATGTTAGGCAAAGATAACCAAAATAAACACAAAATGCAGTTTTTAGGTGATGATTTTATTTATTAAG
>JAUMHL010000013.1:9220852-9291399 GCA_032362345.1 Sandelia bainsii
TCCATTTGTGGATAATGGCTCTCAACAGGTCTGGCAGTAATCAGGCCTGGGTGTGGCTGGTAAAATTTAACTCAGGTTTCTAAATAGCCCGATTAACAGCAGTCACTTCATGTTTTAAATAGGGGGGAATTACTTTTTCACATAGGGGCCATGTAGGTTTGGATAGTTTTTTTCCTTAATAAATAAAATAACTTAAAAACTCAATTTTATGTTTACTTGGGTTATCTTTGCCTAATATTTAAATTTGTTTGATAATCTGAACCTTTTAAGTGTGACAAATATGCAAAAAAGTAAAAAATCAGCTTGTATAACAAGTAGTGCTTGGTTAACAGGCACAAAGCCCAATAGATGTGACTAATATAAAGTTTAAGTACTGGCTAGCTGGCATGACTGTATGTATGACACTCTAGGCTGACTGCTAAACTGGTGACTAGCTTAACAATCCAGTGGAGAAACCTGCTGATCAAATGTTAACTCATGATAGCTATGCTAAATGATGTTCCCATTTTGATGCCCAAGAGCATGGCAAAGATCAAATGCTCCAAAACAACGTCACAACACCTTGTGCCAGACAAGGAAGGCAACCATTTCAGCTTTTATGGTCATACATCTCTTGAGGACACAGACAGAGTTGAACAAAAACAATGAAACAAACTTTATCTTGCTGTAATCATCGAGACTGTCACTGATGATAGGAATAATGATATGGAGGCTTTGATGATGGCGATAAAGCATTCCTCATAGTGTGAAGAAAAGTTCATGTTAATGAGAGAACAGGGGTTACAATATAAGTAACCTCAAGCTCTTCTAGGCAATACAGCAGCATCTGAGAGACATCTTGAATGCACACTGCTTACACTGTGCTCTGGTCATTTAGTTTCCTCAGTCAGGGATGACTGGTAGTAGTTTTCAAGGAACAGTAAAATCATGTCTTCTGCAGAATAGGAGGCTTTCCCTCGCATCGTGCAACAATAGATTGGTCCCAGTTGGAGTCAGCTGTTTGCTTATTAAACCATAATGTAACAGCTCGCAAAATCTAGCAGCTGCTACGAATGTCACTCAGTAGCTGACTGAAAGCAATAACTCAGCAAGTCTTACTGTGATAAGTCTAAGCCAAAAAAACATCTGAAAACACCACATCATCGAGTAAAATGAATAATTGATCATGAGTAACTTGTAATGGAAAGGGCTTTTACACACTCTGGGAAGCTATCTATGTGTTTCAGGGAGGACAGGGTCACAATGCAGCAATGTTGACTTCAAAACAGATTTTAAAGTATGCCAAAGTGAAATTCATCAGAATTAAAATAAAAACAGTTCACACACATGAAGTGAACCTGTTCTTAGTCACTGACCTTGTACAAAACCTTGGAAATACACTCTCCATACCCTGCACTGGTGTAAATGTAAAATGCGGCTACAGTGCATACTTTAAAAAAGACAAACTCCTCACCGTTCCAGTGTTCTGCTCTAGTTTCTTTGGCTATTCATCATTGTCACTGCTGGTTGTTTTTTTGGCTTTTTTTCTCCACACAGCTCGATAATAATAGGTTGCTCTTGGATGCAGTCATCTTATTTGCAGCATATGGGGGCTTGTGTGAATCGACCTTGTTATAATTGGGGAGTCTTTCAAAGTCTGGTGTTAAGCTAATGTAAGATATTTTACCACTATGAAAAAAAGCTTTGAAATAATAATTGCATTCAATATAACAAATATAACAGTCATGTAAATTCTGTTAAGAGGAGTACAGACCTTTAAAGAAATAATAAACTCTGGCTTTAAAGCCTCATATCAACCAAATGTAGTGAGTAATAATTCTATTCATAAAAAATTTAGATCCTAGTCTTACACTGACAAAAAAAAAGCTCATTCGTCACATCTTGAGAACTCGTGAGAACTTGAGATAATCGTAAAACATACTAAAAATATACAAAAACAAGTTCTGGCTACGTTTGTCATTTGCTGTGTGAAAGATGACATGCATCCAGCGATGACTAACGATGATCTGATGTACCACATTAGAAGAACTTACCATATGAAAACCAAACTCACCTACACACACACTATGTGGTGATAGTGAACATGCCAACATAACTTTCTGGCCTTTGGATTCATAGGTGAGGCTGGTCTGCTAACTGCAGCACAGCATGCAGACCTGACATGAATGCTAATT
Source organism: Sandelia bainsii (assembly GCA_032362345.1). NCBI lineage: Eukaryota > Metazoa > Chordata > Actinopteri > Anabantiformes > Anabantidae > Sandelia > Sandelia bainsii. Next base: position 9,223,027 of record JAUMHL010000013.1, read on the forward strand.
TGAGCAGACAACTTACACCAACAACCCTTAGGAACCCTGAAGCTGTAACATTTTATGTCAGTTGATATAGTATCAGTACTACAGACATGTAATCTACTGATTCTTCCATGAATGTTAGAGAAATCAACAAAAAGTAGAAACCATGGTGATTTCTGCACCTGTATGCCAGACATTCATGAAAAGGTCTAAATTAGGTTAGATTTTGTATCCAGTTCTGGGAAATTTATAACATGTCAACAGAACACATACAATAGGTAACTATTGTATTAAAAAGTCCTTACCTTTAATGAGTCAAAACAGGCGATCACCCTCCCATTATCCACCTGGCAGCTTTTGGGTGGGTGGGCAAATTTGCATTCCTCATCACTGCGCGAACAAGTCCCTCTCTGAAACTGCCGGCACACTTCCAGGGTCAGCCATTTTGTGTCCCGTATCGAGGCAATGTTTAAAGCCATGTCAGCAGCACTGGCTGTGGAGCTGGGGTGGAGTGAAGCCACTGGGTTTAAGGAGGCGGCTATCCTCTGAGGAGGTGTTTCAGAGTGTTCCAGAAAAAAATAAACACACAACAACTAAAACCGATGGAACATGTAGCTATAAATGATCTGCTTCAGGTCAGTGGATCAGGTTTGTCCTTGTGGACACGAAAGTGGAGGTAATGGACTGGCAAATTCTCTGTGACCGGATCATGGGACTGCACTGTTGTTGGAGAGTTTGTCAGTCAAACAGCTAATTGTTCATCAATCAGTAAATCTCAGGGGCAGACCTCTGATAAGGCAAAGGGGGCATATTCGGAGACAAACTCTACTCGTTGTGCCAATGTCCCCAAAATCTCCTTTGTATGAGTGATGATATCTGTGCAAAGGTGGATGTTGGGGAGTAATAGTGGGCCTATTCTGGGGTGTGATGGCACAGTTTAGGACAACACAAGGTTTGCAGCTTTCTATTGTTTAACAGTCTTCAGTGCCTACTCTAAGCTTTGGCCAAAGGCCAGCAGTTCAGTAGCTCCACCTCTTCAAACTGTGCACGGGTAAAGACAAAACCAGGCGTTTTCTGAGCTATATCCTGTCACGACTGCAGAGGGAAAATGTGGAGCTCTTCAGAAATGCAAGGGATCTTCAAGTAGGGATGCTGTCTCACAAGGCACTTTCTGTCAGTGATCTGAAATGGAGATGATAGAAAAAAAGCAGAGACAAGAAACAAACAGAGTGAGGTTATTATCTGTGAGTGAGAAAAGGCTTGGTAAATATCATGGGCAACAATTTATCTAAAAGCATCAACAGGCATTAACAGTGTTTGTGTATGCATGTCAATCTGAATTTGGGCACATACTGCCTCAGAGGAGTGCTAGCTCTAAAGGGCACAAGGCTGATGAACCAGAGAAAAGGCAGGCGTGTGGTTATTCAGAAGCCACTTGAGTTTAAGTTCCCCAATCACTGCTGTGTTCCATTGTATGAGGTGACTACAAGCCCACTGGCTCTTCAACATATTGCACACAAAGCAGTGAATGGCAAAAGCCTCTGTGCTATGAGACAGTGGACAAGAGCATCGAGTCAGAGCAGAGATAGAAAAAAGCCCCAGGGTCCAACCCACCCTGTAGAGCCATGCACAACGGGCTGGTGCAGCCAATAGAAAACCGCACAGCACAGCACTATTCCAGGCAGCCGTCCAGCAGCCAGAGAGACACCGAGACAGAAGTATATGCCAGTGCCAGACACGATTATGACGCTGCCCTGTGTCCTGCAATATTCACTGGTGTCCCACTGTCCAAATTAGATACCGGCCCATTGACATCAGGCTGTCAATTTACATTCACTGTGTGTATGTGCGCCTTGTCCTGTAAAGGCACAGGTCTCTGGGTCTGGTAGTTGTCTGGGGAGAGAGGGAGACAATCGGTGGAGCAACAATCTGAGGAAGTGACCTTTAGATTAAGTGTACGAAATCCATTACTAAGCTACTGCGCAGGGAGCTTTTTTTCTTGCACATCTAGAAATATTTTTCTGCTAACTGGGGGAGGGAAAAGGGGGTTGAGGACATCAGACTGAGGGAGGTGACAGAGAAGAGTTGTAAAAACTGCTTAAAAACAGCACTGCTTAAAAGATTCACCCCTTATTGTTTGAAACATATAAACATACAGAAAACAGAAACAAGAAAGTGTTAAATATGAAAACAATATCCAGACCAACCTCTAAAGGCATCTGACAAGATAAACTTGTGTTAATAAAGGCAAGTTGAGGCTAGTACTTGAAACAGCTATGCTCCTGATAAAGGAACAAGAAATCCCTTTACAGATTCCCTTCATAGACAAAACACTTAGACTGTTGTCATGCAGGTGTAAGGCAGGCTTTTTCAAGGTTTGGGCTGAGTGCAGTATGCTTGTTCTACTGTCCTGTCGAGCTAAATATCTTCCTCTGTTTTGGTGTCTTAGTTGAACTTGGACTCCTCTGTTGAATTCTGTTTCTAATTTGTTGGACGTCTTATGGATCCAAGTGACAAACTCAGAAACCTTAGATGCCAGGTGGCAGAAAAGATGCGTCTCCCTGAAATTACCACCCAACCCTACACAGAACATTGTCTAGCTAATCATATTGTCCCACTTTAGTGCTGATCGTGTGAAATGAGATGAGAAGCTTCCTAGCCCAATGGTACTGACGCCCAGGCTCCTCTCTCCAAGGCAGGATTTAATTTCACACTGTCTCCCCAGGGAGAGAGTCAATTGGTGCAGAAGAGACAGTCAGGTAAGAATCATGTCAGATGTGACCTTTAACAATTAATCCCTTCTTATTTTTAGAAGCCATAAGAAGTCTGTGATCAAGCTAACCTACATTGTCAGAATGTGTGAAGGGACGACGCCACCTTGTCTCTGTGAACTGATGGAGCGGGCGGTGCAAATGCAGTTGGGGAACACAGCCATCAGTCATTTTATTTTTATTGAGAAAGCAGAAGTTTACAGCACTGAAAGCTTTCATAATAGTAGCCAGTGTAGATAAGGGTTGGATGGGGTCATCTGAAAAGCTCACAGAGGACTCAGCAGGCACCATTCAAGCAATGTTTGTCATGGAAAATATTCAAAGCAAATTCTGAGGGCTGAAGATCAGACGAATTCTCATGTGGGTGATGGTACGATAAAAAATCGTGCAGGAACACGACTGCATGTTTGTTCCAACAGTGTATAGATGATTGTATGTTAGTGTAATATGCCCAGGAAATGTAGCTGCTGCTTTTTTGTCAATATTTTAGGTGCTTTGACAAAATCAACACTGAAAATAGGCCTAAATAAATGATTTCATTAGATTAGATGGATAATTAATCATGTACACTTTTGATCAACAATTCAATCTTTCAACCAATTATGAACATTCGCTAGACAAATGTCAGTTTTTCTAAGACTATGACATTATGATATAAATACATGTGGTATTTCTGCCAAGTAAAAAAAAATATGAAAATCGTTGTGCCATCGCAGCTTCATTAATATACAAGCTAAATGCTTAGTGGACTATTAAAAACTGAATCTGAATCAATAAATGAAAAGTATCATGAAGTGCATCCCAAGAAGATTTCAAAGTAAGAGCTGAGAGGGTTGTGCTACAGTCCTCTAACACTCTTAAAGCACACCACAGCCCCTGCTGGAGAACAAACTGCCATCCTGGGGGGAAAACTGTTACCTCTGTCATATAACAACAACCCATCCTAGCAGCATGATAAACTCAAACACGCAGTGGAAGCAAATTGCTTTGCAATAATGGCTGCTTTGGAAAACTCCAACTGAGGGTAGAAGCGGCGCATGCAGTTTTGATTTCGTCTGGTTTGGCGTGTCCTTGAATGGCTCTGGCTTCAGTTAGGCTATCTTAGGTTCTGCTGGTGCATTGCAACTACATGCAGCCTGGCTTAGTTTACACTAAGCTTAGCAGTTGCATTTCGAGGACAATGCTACTGATATGAAAGGACAGAAAGACAGATGGTCAGCAGGTAGGACGAGACCATACAGCACCCTATGTTTGACCTCAGAGATTAGCCATCCTGTATGCCCTCATCTCTAAACTGAGCTCTGTTTTTGCGGTTTTGAGTCCTTCAGGGGCCCAAAATATTAGCATTCTACAGAAACACAGCCTCAGTGAACAGCTAGTCTGATAATCTGTCTCTGACAACACAGGAATATACTGTGTTTCAATGTATTATAATGTAATTTTTATATTAGATGCTCTGGGTGTGCGGATGTTAATATAGCTCTTCACTTGGGCAACTGAATCTTTAATCCTCATGATATCATCCTTCATCTTTTCAGCAATACAGGACCACATTCTGAAATAAACATAAAAAGCAAAATCATGCACAACGCTTTGTATCTCCTTTTTTTAACCTTGAGTTCCTGCAAGAAGGCTTTGTCCCCTCTGTGTCTTCAGTATAAACAGTGGAGATACAGGGCAACCAGATAAAGCAGGGCAGAGATGTGAAAAAAGCACCACAGTACCACAATATATGGATTACTGACACGTACTAAAGCCAGCTGTCAGGGGCATTACCTTGGTCAGTCTGCTTAATTGAATGAGAGTCAGCAGGACTGGGGCGTCTCGAGTGAAAGTCATTGGCTTGACCTCTGAATACCACGTATGTAACCCATTAGTCCAGTATCTGTGCAGTCTGGCTGTGCAGCGCAGTTTACCTTAGCTGCTTGTATTTGTTCAGCAGAGATGATAAATTACCTGGTTTCTGTTGGTCATAAGCCTCATGACAACATTTACTGTGGCATCTACCAGTTGTTGCCAGCAAAATAAAGTAGAAATGCAAATGCTTATGACAGATAACCCATGACCAGGGTACCTAAGTGGCTGCATTTCCATTTTATTACCATTTTATGCTGCGAACCACATTTGTGTGGTCATTTGCATGGCCAACAGGAACAAGTGGTCAATGTTTTTCAAGGCTGTGGAGAGAGGGCCTCATTGTAGAGTGGAAATAGGAAAATGTTCAGTTTCCAGTGAGTAATGGAAAATGACTGCAGGTTTTATCAAAATGTCCTCCATCAATAACAAACCTAACTGGCCTTTCAGTGTGACATCATCAGCTTATTCGCTTGCAAAATATTCCTTTGCATCTTCCAGCCTGGATGAGAGCTGGGCTATACCCTACTGCTTAATCTGTATTTAATACTATAGATGCTTATGATATTAGCAATAAGAACGAGTGAGTGAGCTTAGCAAAGGCTATACCAGGACTAAGCTAATGTTCGGAGGCAACACAAGAAGCATTTCACAGAGTCAGCAGACAGGTGTGCCCCATATCATAAGAGCCTTAGTTAAATCACGGTGACCTGAATGGCCGTGCTTGTGATATGGGACTGAGCTTTCCTCGCCTGACCATATCACGAAACAGACAATGAACCTTTTCCAACATTTGCAAAAACACTTATAAAAACAGCTAAGAGAGGAGAGCGTCTCAGTATGTGCACTTGAGGGTAAATGCACTGTTTTCCTGTGCAAGTGCTCTTGTCTACTCCCTGCTCAGCCACAGGACTCGGGCAAGTCATCAGCTAATTACAGTGCAGTTTGCAGCCAGAAGTAAATAGTGCTGTTCAGATAAACATAATGATTAACAGGACACCCTAGCTTACAGAGCGTCTGAAGCAAAAACTGTACCTATACCTTGTGACAAGTTCCACTAACACTTTGTGCTGTCTTCTTTAAAATGGGGATAGAAAATACTAGATACTAGATTAGATTAAAACTGAATTGAATAGAAATATTAAGCACAACACCTCAAATGAATGGAAATCTTAAGCCTTCCAATTACAGCACTTGAAAACGTAAGAGCTGAATGATTCAGCAAACTCACCCTCGTGCCACAAAGCAATAAAACTCCCTCTTTCATTCAGAAGACGACTGAAAAACCTACCATCTTGAGGTACAATTTGCATGAGAGTCTAATTCGGAGAAAGGGGATTTCTGGTTGTCAGGGTCTTACAGTAAGGCTTTGGTGCTTTTCTAAGACTTATCCTATTCTTTTCTCAACAGGAAGGGCTGAGCTGATGTTCCATTTTAGAAAACACCCACTTCCCCTTGATCCACAGCCAAACGTATGACACCACCCTGGCCTTTTCCATGCAATCCGATGATGTCTACTGCATGACCGTGCCAGGCCGAGTCTAGTGCAAAGCTAAATCTAGACAGACAGCGAAAAGCTAAGGACACGTCAACCATGCCCCATCTAACTCAAAAGGTTAATTACGATGTGGTCCTTATTAGAACTGTGAAGTTACAGCTTATTCAGACCATCAGCTATTTGTCTCCTATACTATATTTAAAGCAGGTTGAAAAACATGACCCTGTTCTGTATAAACAACCTTTGCCTGTAGTTAGACCTTGTTACGTGGAATTTTAACCACTGAGAGTTATAAGGAAAAAGTTTGTGAGAACCACACAAAGCAGGCAGTAACAGGGCAGACGCCAGAGAACAAGTTTTTCTCAAGAGAGTGAAAAATATGTTGCCCATGTGGCAAAAAAAAAAAGCTCATCATATTTGCACTGGGGACGGAGCAAGTCATCTGCTGTGATAATGCCTCTGTCTCTTAGGAGTCAAAAGAGAAAGTCCATTACAGTGCTGGAAACTGAAACAAGGATAGTTACTGCGTGGCTGCAAGCTCCCAGTGCTCCTGTACATTTATCCCACTCTGTCTATATTTTCTCCCTTTGCTTTAAGCCACACACTCTTAGCCTTGCAACATTCCCTCTCCTCCCTCCCCACCCATACTGGTATGCAGCACACTGCAGTAAAACTCCTTTTAAGAAAAAGCTAAACCATCCAATATGACAATTCTTTCCCACCTCGCTCCACTGAGTCCGGTAGCTCTGTTGTGTGCCTCTGTCTGCTGCTTCGAACGTAGGAGGCACCCGGTTCTTCTGTGACACTGAGCTACAGCGCAGCTCTCCCTTCAATCTCAGCAACTGGAGTTAATGACCATGTGAACTGTTGTCATTCCTTGCGAGCTGCCGAGTGCTGCAGCCGGAGGTCCATGCCTAGACAGGGATTTTCTCTCTATGTCTCTCTCTCCCTCTCTCCCTCAGCCACAGAGCAAGCAAGCGAGGCAGGCAGGAAGCAGAAGAGTGTCTACTCCAACTATCCGGCTGAAACACTTCCAGCCAGCCCTCCCAACACCACACCTCTAAAGCCAGCCCCTTCCTGCCCACCAGCCTGTGGCCCTGCCCCTTAACAGCTTCAGCCAATAGAAAGGCAAGCTACTGTCTATGACAGCTCTCTATTGGAATAGAGTAGACTAAAGTGATGGGGTGAAAACTGCGCTTGCAGTAACATTCTCTGAATACTAATCTTAAAAGGTATTTCCCCAATTTCTCGCCCCATTAAACTAGCTATTACATTATTTATTTTTAGCCATCCTCCTCATGGTCATCTTGATAATATTTACATTTGACACATTATTTGTTTTCTAGCAGGAAACAGGCTCCACAATATGAATTCTACATGTATTTGGCAAGTAAGCTGTTGCAGAAGATCAGCCGTGTCCTTGTCTACGGTCTGTCATCACACTCAACATCATCCCCCCAGGACACATGAGTACCGCAACTCCTCTATCCTCTATCTCCCCTCAGCATCCATCCTCTAAACTCATCTAAACTCCACAATTCAAACACCCCTATCCTCCCTTTCTCTTGCACATCGCTTGTCTTTTCCTCCTCTGACTTCTCCTCATCCCTCACCTGTATGTTTCACCCATTTCTGCAAGCCATCTTTCATGCTCTATTTCAATCTAATTCCTTAGTGTACTGGACCGGAAAATTGCACAGTAGTGAACATTTCTGTTATTGCATCAGAATCAGCGAAAAAGACTAGTTGTGTCTGGGATTTGGAAGTCTTGGTTCTCCACCCACCCATCCTCTCCCCTCCACCCAGCTGATGACAAGCTGGTTGGGATCATATGAGCCATGAAACAGGAGTGACACAGAACTGATGAGTCAGAGATCCAGCTTCATGACTTTTCGATCCAGATTCAATGGAACAGCTGTACCGCCTGTCTCTCTGTGTCTCTGTCTCTGCCTGTGTCTGTCTGCTTCTCTCACATACAAAGGCTGTGAATGATGCTGCAGCCTGGGTGTTTCGTTGACATCAGTGAGGATAAACATGCTTCACAGCTCTGTGATAAACAAACCTATTTACTGTCTGATTATGCTTTGAGAGCTATATATAATCTAATCCCTGCCAGGCAATAGATTTGTCAAATGTTTTTGCAGAGACGGGGAATTAATTTCTCTTTCAAGAAAAACTGCCAACCTCAGCAAATGACACTGACGTCATCTTAGGCATCAGGGCACCTGTAGCAAACCAACACAGACAACCGCTCTGCCATTACACGAAGCAGGAACAGGGAAGTGGGGGGTGTTTGTCAAAAGCAAAAGTGTCACCTTACATCTTCCATGAATGTAGGTTCACTGTGATTTATCATACACCGTCACAAGAGAATAAGGAAACAGGAATACTCATAGGTATAATACTACAGTATGCAACTTGACAGGTATGATCACAAAATCAAACAACTCTATATGTTATCACTCATCCAAAACAATGGCAGTTGTATAGGTTACTGTGGATGGATGAAGTCTATCAATCTCTCATTTGGCTGCAACGACTTCTCAATAACCATATAACTGAATAACTGTCAATAACTGTATAACAAGCCCTGCTTGTAGCTAATTTCCACCGGCAGACCTCAGATAGCCTTCCTCCTAAATAGATTTGTCCAACAGGAAAACAAACAAAAGCCTGGTAGACAAACAAGCTGAGCAACTTCCTTCCCACATGGTATCCCCTCCCCTGTTATTATGCCTGTCCTGTTTGACCCCAAACATCTTGGCTCACTATCACACAACCAGATTTAGGATTCTGTGGCCCAGCAGAGCATGGCTTTATTTTCACATTTAAAAACAGTAACCTGAAACAATGGCTAATTACAGTAAATGAAGATTGATGGGTTAAAACTGTTTGAACGTGCTCCTCCTCAGCACAGAGTATTGCTTGTATTCTGTGTTAGTATTACTGCATAGTTTAACACGACAGAGAAAAAAACAGGGCTCAGAAATAGGGCACTGAAGACAGATCAATGAAAAGGCAGCTGTCTTTTTCTATTATTAGCCGTAATCAAATATGAAGCGGCAGCGAGTTGTGCTTCCTTCCGCTTGAACCCATTCTGGTAAGTCTGTCATGCAGTATGCCCACATGATAATTGGAAATATACAAGTACCTCATGAATGCGTAGGCAAGTGGTCAGTATTGCAAGTTCAAGGCTGTGTACAAAAGTTACAAAGGCTTAAAATCATCCAGGAGATACTCCACTACATTAAAATTCCTGGTCTATTTTCAGTAGAATACTCTGATGCTAATTTGACCCCATTTAACAATATTGGTTACTCTTCTGTACTTCTGATAACACAAGTATCAAACAATCACGTTTGCTATGGATTGTTTTGTCTTACTCAAGTATACCATTGCTGTAATAGCCTTAATAAACACAATATTTCACTGCATTTCCACTGGTGCAATCCTGCTCAGATATGTCCATTTGCATTTTCAGAAGGACCATTTACTGTACAGGAGCTAGCACATAGCCTGATAAAACCAGGTGTAAAGACTACTTCTCTGGCAACCTCCAAGATTAAAGCGTGCCTCCATTTATGTCTCATTACTTCAGCTTGAAATGAAATCTAACAATAGTGCTCCTCTAACAACAGTGAGAGAAGCCATGCTAAAAACACAAATGTTCATTCTAATAAACAATTGTGAGCAAAAAAGTCCAAAACTTTGTTGTTTGCTCTTGCTTGATAGATTGAGAACAGGATTGTGATTGCAATCCAAACAGCAACCTTAGCATTTTGGGTACACTATTTTCGGGCATGGACAAAAATTTGAAGGTTGTGTGATAACAGGTTAATAATGGTGACTGTCAAGCATTTGTTAAACAAACAGTAAATGAGTTCTCATCAAACCTATCCCTACCGATCGTAAGGTCACCGCTTACTTCACTAACAGTAAACAGCATGCCTCACAAATCATTACACTGAACAGAGCACAAGGACCATGACGACGTCACTGATTTTATCTTTTTTAACGAGGCCGCTTTCGCTTGTTTTCATTAGCTCTCTGTGCAGTGATTAGGAGCTAGCATAGCACACCACCCATCTGCGAAGAATGTTTTTTGGGAGTGAAACAGCGACAGCTGGGACATTTTAGTTGCCTCTACTATCCAAAGAGCTGCTCTCTTCACCCTTACGCCGAAACACATGAACGGTAAAGAAATACAGAAGCCAAAAGGTGCTAGCTGCTAAGCTAACTACCTGCAGCTTACCTGATGACGAAGCTGTCACATCCAGCTGCACTTCAGCCGCCACACCGCTTCTCGGGAGCGCTGTCTCGGTTGGAAAGGGACCCACGGTTCGGAACAGGACGGCGAAAAAGGAAACGGTCTTCGACTGAGACTAGTCGCTATTTCTCTGCAGCAGCAAACTTTTCTATTTTCGAGTATATATTAAGTGAAAGTTGGAGTAAGGTATCAGCGGCTACGCGCTAGTTCGCTAACTACTTCTAAGGCTAAGGTAGGAAGCAACAAGCGATTTTGACAGTTCGAGGAAATGTTGAGTGAGCTTCGCTAGGGGGGTTAATACTAAGGTGTACACATTAATAACGTGTTTATAACCGATTAATGTGCCTCATTTAACAGGCAACTAGGAGATACACTGTTTGAGATTACAATTTGATGACAAATGTCGTTAATTTCAACACGGCAATATTATTGTATTCGATAAACAACACATGTTCCACCCTACAGTAAATATGGTACAGTCTAGAGAAACCAACAGTACAGGGAGGGAGGGAGGGAGGGGGGGGTGCTTGTTACCTAGGAAACAACAGTGAATCTCCCTGGGGAAAAGATGTGTCCACTGATTTATAACCAGTGCCTGTCTGTCAAAGTGGTCTTCCATCGACAAGATGAAAACATTACAGACATTTGACAAACCCATTGCATTATATTCTGTGAGATCCTATTTAACACTTATTCAATGTAGAGTAAGCTCCTCTAAACTTAGGTAAATAATGAACATTTATTTTAAGCTATTGTTATTGATTCAGAAGCAGTTTGATTGATCTGACATTAATAATTTATTTTGTGAAATACATGAAAAACTATGTTATTAAAATTGAATGCTAGTCACAAAATCACAGAACAGACATTTCATGTGATTATTTAGCTGATCATCAGACCACTTGATGCACATCCCCGGCATTTTGCAGCCTAATTGCATACAGCTGGCTGAATTTAGAGGAGCACAACGAGTCAACAAGGAGCAAGTCACACAAATATCCCCGGAATGAGCAGAGAGGCACAAATTTAGCCCCACTGACTGCTGCCCACGCCATGTGCAGTCTATTGAGCACATGAACAAAGAACATAGCCATCGCAGACTGCTCTGTCAGGGCCAAGGCGTGCTTCAGTGGAATGTTACGATGTGTTAGCACACAGGCCTTTGGCAGTGTCATGGATGAAGATGTTATTATTATGGTATTATTGAATCACATTGTGTCAGCCTCAGTCGTTGTATATGCATCACGTGCATGTTGAGTTTTTAACCCATACCCTTAGTTTTGACTAAGGAGCCCAACTTGAGGACAGTTTAAAACATAATTTTTTTACTTGGTAGTTAGTTTGTCTAAAGATACTTTCAGAACAACTTCCTGCTTTTGTTTAAACAAAAGTTAGCTCTGTGACTCCCTTGTCTGCTAATACACAAGGGGCACAAACTGAGGTTAGTGCCAGCTGCAGAATGAATCCACCACCCTTGTCGCTTGTCTAGTCTACCTGCCCCCTAACGCTAACATGACAGACACGCTGCGAGAGCTGTACAGTGTAAGTCAGCAATCAACAAAGAACATGCCCCGATAGATTTTTCAACATCGCTGGCGATTTCAATCATGCAAATTAAAAAGACTGTTTTACTGAAATCAGGAGCTGGAAAAAAAATCATTTGAACACATGCAAACAAAATCCATGCAAAGCCTTTGGCAATTCAGATAATCCGAGCACCTAAAACTTTCACCTAAGACGAATCCAAAAACCGATAAAGGTTCAGCCAGTGAGGGTCTGAGTCCTGCAGGATTGCTTTGAAAGCACTGATTGTAATATGCTGATTGAAGATCACATTGATCTGGAGGACTACACAGAGACAGTGACTGTCCTGTCCCACCTGGAAAGAAAGATCACTTCACTGACTTTAGCTTAGCCCTCAACACACTCACCCACTCTTGTGAAGTTAGCCAGCTAGGCCACACTGAGTCCAGATTGGCATTTGCTAATGACACACCACTTCCTATGAGAAACTATATTCTGTATGACTTGCTGCACATACGTAGACATGACAACAAAAGAAAACTTGCACTTGCACTTTCAGTCTTTCCTCTGAATATAGCAAGTGGAAAAGTAAAATTCAACACTTTTTAAAGACAGGAGTGATTAAGGAAGAAGTGTTCATAAGGGTCAAGTTTAATCCCCTCAAGGCCTGATGTATTGATTCCAGTGCAGAGGAAGCATTTATAAAAAAAATTATATTGCCGGCATACTTCTCAAAAAACACCCACACACTTGCAAACAAACACACAGCGCTCACAGAGATACAGAGACATACAGTACAATATGCCAAAAAACCCATCAGTTTAGAAAAAAATCAAATTAATTTAAAATAAATTTTCTTTATTTGACTTACTTGAAATAAAGTTGGAGGCAGAGAAATGAAGCAGGCGTACAGTTGAAACATTTGTGTTATTTTTTTCTCCCTGTTTTCTGCAAGACAAAGCAATTAATTTAGAAGTTCTTGAGTGTATTCAGTGTATTTATTTGTGGCATTGCCTTGAAGGATAGACAAATGCCTGTTCATGTACAAAGTCAGTACGACTGGATTCATGACAAGTCATAAAACACGTTGATTTGCATTTAAAACAAATGCAGTTGTCGCACCTCAGTGGCCAAGTTGTCTCTTGTTTACAAGAACACACCATTTTAAAAGTGACTATTGCACTTATTGCTTGTTAAAATGGATACAAGATGCTCACACGTTCAAGCACAAAATGTAGTTCAAACATATACGAGGGAGCAAAGCAAAGACAAACCAAAGCAGATGTCTGTGTATGTGTGTTGTGCTCATTAATGAGTTTCGACTCTGCATTTGTTGCAGTACAGCAGTCTGTAGCGTGGACCTCGGGATCAACCGAGTGGGCGTCCTGCAGAAAAAGAATCGCAGTATCTACAGAACACCACAGTTGCGTTTCTCTCAGACGCAGAAAGAAGAAATCCCAGTAGGAAACAGTTGGCCCTGCAGACACAGGACAGTAAATAGACAGTAAATACACACACACAGGGACCAAAGCTTTGATTCTGAGGTCCTTAAGCATGCACACACACACACACACAGGTACACACACACAGGTACACACAGTGGGCAAAGCTCTCACGTCAAGGACAGTATTGATCTTGGAAATCTCTGTACGCTAAATGTGAACACACCTGATTATGAAAGCTTTTAACCCAAATGCTTTATGCAGCGCAGGTTTAATGGAAAGAGCTTACAGCTGACACAAAGCTCAGTAGAGACAGAGAGAAAGTGTGTGTGTGCGTGTGTGTGTGTATTTATGTGCACATTCACTGCGGTTTGGTCAATTTGATTGATTGCAGGGAGATCACCTGGGCATTTTATTCCCACTATGACTTTGATGAGCGTTTTGCTAATCACCTAGGCCTAAGTAATGAAGGACTGAATATGGTCCAGCTGTCATTAAACAAACTGATCCCCAAATGTGTGCGTACCGCACCAGGCGAGCTTATTCAAAATGCTGAGAGAATCCATTTTGAGGCGCTCTCATTTGTCCACTGATAGAAGACTAGTTATGCATCCTCATAAATCATCTGCTGCAGCCAATTGTTCATATTGCCTCATCCACTTCTCCAGAATCCATTTTGGCATAAAGGAAGAATAATCCACACTGAATCATGTGTGAGTTAAATCAAAAGACGCCGAAACATTTGACTCACTACTATGGTGCAACTGTTTAATAATTTATCTGTTGTTCAGCTGTAGGGATGTTGTGTGTTTTACGCACGGTACAGTGGGTTTTCAGAGCTTTTTAGCTGGAAACAGTTGCATGCTGCAGCCAGAAAGCGTCACAATGAGAAGGGTGAGAGTGAAGTAAGGGTAAAGTAGATGAAAACTGCGTGTGTGATGAGACTTTGTAGGTTAATCAGTACAAATGACCCCTTTTACACTGTCACATTGATTTTACATTGTTATTATAACCACGTTACGTGAAATATGTCAGTATTATCTTATTTTGAGATATACTCTTATTTGTGTTTTTGGGGAGAGATACACATCACATTGATCCAGAAAAAAAATACAATGCTTAGATTAAATAGGAAAAACATACAGCGTCTTGGAAGTATGTGTTCCAGTTTTTTTGAGTTTTTTTGAGTTTTTTTAATACCAAGGTTACAGTTTTCTTAATGGGAATTGTTGAAAATACTAAAAATGAACTTATTCTTTAAGATAATATTAACTTCATCATTATTTAGGCCAATGGCATTAGGATTTGCATTATTTTTTACTCTGATTGTCTTTTTTTTTTTTTAAGTATTTCACAGTTTTTTAGGTCTCATCCCTCAGCAGAGTAAATCAAATAATAAATGGTGGCATTTGCAGAAAAGAAAACATACTGGCAGTAATTGTGAAAGATGAAAATCTTGGAAATGTCAGGAGAAATGGCATATTACCATGACAACACAGCTATTGTCTTGTCAAGGTTGCAAGGCGTGGAGTTCAGTGGCAATGAAATGAGACCCTGACTGTTGTTCTTTATCAGAAATAATTGCGATAAATCTTCTATTTTCTACGAGCCATTATTCACCACTAAAATTGAATTGACTTGTTTCCTTAAATTGCATGGTCAAAAATCAATGCAGCATCATCAGCTTCCTCCACTGCAGCCCAAAGTGCTTCCAAATACAGTAGAGGAATTTATATTATTCATGAGTGCCAGGTTCACACAAGGCCAGCGGCCCGGCCCAGACTCCTTAATGGCTGAACCGCCCTTCATTACGGCCAAGCCCGCCCTGTGATCCTGACTAGGCAGTCACTTAGCCCAAAGGATTGAGACTTCTTTGAAATATTCAATAATGCATTAAGGATCAGAGAGAAGTCAGCTAATTATACTCACACACACAGACACACACACACACACACACACACACACACACAGTTTCTCATCAACACACATAAACACTCGTAAGCACAGTGGAGTTGGAGGTAGTAATTAGCTGTTTTGCACTCTGACGAGCTGTAATGATGTTGAGATTTTTTTTGTGAATGAAATATGAATGACTGTTTGAATCCAGCCTGCGATGACGTGGTGTCGTTCTGCGTTTCCGTCTTCCAATGTCTTTGTCGAGGCCTGTGGCTGTAACAGCATGTGGAGAAAAAAAAGGCTTGTGTGTATGTTTTTCCCTTGGTGTAACACAAAATAATAACCTACAGTATCTCAAGGCGACCCATCAGCTTGAAATATTGATGTGTCTGCTACAAGGTTGCTGGCTGCCACAGGAGGTTACAAGGACTTCCAGCGCCTCATAGAAGAGCAGGCAACCCCCTCCATTAGCAAAGTGATGCTGACCTCTTGGACTATGTAACAAACTGTGGACATCTCTCTTTGCTGGTCTGTGTCCACTTCTGTCTATGTGTCTAAAAGTAAAAAAAATTCAATCAAAATTTCTTTTCAGGCTAATGGTGCAGTCAGGTGGTCTTCAAAAGATTGGAAACTTGATGTGTAGGCTTTACAGTAAAAATAACAGTGCTGCCTATTTAACCCCATACATTTGGTCCTGGTGACATCTCACACATATAAACATTTATAGCGCATTCTGCCTTTTGCACGTTAGCACACAGAACTATTTCCCATCTAAACGAACACGGCACTAACTAAAAATCAAGACATTTGTGCTGCCACAAATCCTTCATGCTTTTTGGTCATACATACAATGTTGTGCTTTTCCCATTGTTATTTCACTGTGCAAATGTGAAAGATTTTCAAGGAAAGTTACATTGAAAAGAGGACTGAATTAACATGCTAGAGGATCCCAAGGCCAAAACTGAGTTGCGAGCCCCTTGAACACAGTGTTTGTCACACTGTGTTTATTATGTATGTATTAGTTAGTGCTTAGAAATCATAGAAATATTTACTGAAAAATACTTTAAATGCAGCATGTGAGTACTGCAATAAAGCACTGCAATAATAATGGTCTTAAAACTAGGTTGTAACTCAGTGTCTTATATACAGTAGGTGTTTCCTGTTCTACGTTCCTCATCATTTTAGGTTATAATGTGAATTCATGGTGCTTGTAGCAACACATGTTCAAATAAGATTAAGTAATCAAAAAACAACAGCCACACAAATACCCTAGAAACCTTTAGGCCACCTGAGGATCCAGGGTCCAGGGTTAGGTTGCTTTGACCAGTTGGTAATCCAGCCTCGACTGACACTCAGATTCATGAGTTATCATGCTCTACTTCTATGCAGGACCTGGAAACTACTACTGGTGAATCTGGTACTACTGCGTGTACCAGATTCACTTTAAATACTATAAAAATAAAAAAGCAACCCAATGATTAATGTGAGATTTTTTTTTTTGTACTCCAGCCAGCTCAGTGGATCAAACATGCATTTCAACATTCATTCTGCTGCGAAAATGAATCGTGCACGTCTTATTTTCTCTGTAATTATCGATTTCTGTGGCCTTGCGAGCATCATCGGTCAGAGCCTCCTTCATGTACTGCAATTATTATATTACTGTAACCATGGTGATTTATTTGCTGTGTGATTTATAGTGGAAATGTTTTTATGGATGAGAGTGGGCGGAGGATGAACAAGTGTGTTTGTGCACAAGTAATGTGTCAGGGGCTAAATCAATTAAATACCTTGCCAGCATAAGGTAAGATAGTTGTAGTGCGATCATATATGAGCCGCCTACACTCAGCATTAATTTATATGCTGTAATTGTATGAATGCTATTTTCACATTTTCTTTTATTGTAAAGGTTAAGTGTGCTTTTTCGCTAATAAAAGATATAAACAAATAGGCAGACTGAAATGATCTGACTTCATTATTCAGCAAAATTACCTGTTTTTATTCTAAAATGTGCTATGAGATGAGCACAGAAGCTGTCATCCACTGCGTTTGATAAACTTCTCTAATGGGTCGGCAGCGCCATCTAGAGACCATGACAGGTAGAGCTAAGCACCCAAATCATACTTATTCTTGTTCTCTGGAAACAACGCATCATCACACACTGACAAATGGAAACATCATCAAAGACAATCATCAGGCTGCTACTGTTCTTCAACAACCGAAATTTACAGACTCCTGTGCTTAAGACAAAAACATTGTACTAATGTTACATACTTGTATCATAAATATGTGCAAAGAAAGAGACAAATGAATAATAATAACCTCTTCTGAGAGATATAGGTATAAACACATAATCAGCATATCATGGGATAGTCTGTATTCACATCACATTATAACTCACGGGATGATGACTGCTTACTCATACAAACCAAGGGTGTAGTAATGTAGGGAATTTTATGTTGCACAGATTATGAATCCTTTTCACGCTATTTTGTGATTTTGTGCTATAAATATAGCCTTGACATTGACATTGACTTGACTTGACATTGCAGCATGCCTGAAACTCCACAAACACTGGATCCTTCAATTCCCATAATGCAACTTGGCAGCATTTTTTTGTTTTATTGATAAATTGATAATGTCATAAAGGATAATTTTTTTTCCAACTTTAACCTTCTTTAGAGGAGAAAATATTTTCATGCATTGGGTGAAACACCACAAAACAAATCAACTGAATTTCAAGGGTAGGTGTTGTACCATAGCCTGCCACAGGAGGGAAGCATAGCAGTGGAAATGACTTCCAGCTCCCACAGTTTGAGCAGCATTTTACAGCAATCAGTTATACTACAGTCTAAGAGGATAACATACAAAAAGCATACAGTACAATCATGTCCTATTTCTGCCACAGGAGTGCAGCATAGCAGTGGAAATGTCCTATTTCTAAGTTTAATTTCAAAGTCAGTTCAAAGTGATCTATTAATCTGCTAAAAGTGATCTATTAATGTGCTTTTTATATGTGTTTTGCAAAAAACAACAACAAAAAATCATGTAGATAATCTTTCAAATCAATTAATTATCATAATGCAATGTGTACAATAACACTTCCTTTTTGAGCAAATGCAGCAGACCTCGTGAGTCTCCATGTGTTTGATTGAGCGCGCCTGACACTGTGAGCCACGTCAAAGTCCTTTTATGTAGTTTAGAGACATCTCTAGGCTGCAGATGGCAATGTTGCTCTGCAGGAAAGCTGACCAGCGCACTCTGTTGCCTCCCTTTTGTGAGCATATTTGGTTTCCTTTGTTCTTTTGATGAATCGAAAAAGCCTTTATAACAGAGACTTTATGGAGGAACACATCAAGGAAGCCCAACAGTGATTATTCCTGACAAGTTGGTCTTGGCCTGTGTACACAAGAAATCATGTCAGTGGAATAGCAGTCATTATCCAGTTGAGATGCAGGACATTAGAAATACAATAAAATGTGTTATTGTGCATTATTTCTAAGTCATGTAACCACAATAACAGATCTTAATAATAAGATCTAGGTTCTTGAAACTGGGCTTCAGATGAAGCTACAGGTGTCAAAGCAGACAAAAGCACACAGGTATAACACAGGAAGGCAGCAATGTAGAGAAAAGTAATGGCAAATATATCTCACAAACAGGTTTAAAGGCTGACAACGTGGAAAATCCTATTTTCTTTCTTCCTAACCTGGACATTTCTGCAGCGCCGCGGATTTATCAACTGCTGAAAGATATAGGCCCAGAGCCGAAGATAAGCAGGAAAGAGGATCATGTATGGATGGTGTGGCGGGACACATACGTCTCACGCACACGGAGGGAAACAGCTCTCCAGGGACTGAAAACCATGAGGATGGATTGGAGAGAAAAACAGGATTCTGCCTCTGTATGAGGCATAGGCAAACCAAAATAGAGGTGCTGACAGCTTCCTCCATCCAGACCCAGTGGGAGCGCTTATCCAGTTTTGCGTTGTGAGATAAGAGGGGGATTTATTTATTCAGGTTGATAGCTCTGGCACACTTTGAATGATAAAGGAGTGTGTTTGTGTGCTGTGTGTTCATCCACCTTCTGTGTGCCAATCAGGATTAAAGGTCATGGTCTATGGGACAAATATGTGTATATTAGAATCCATAAATGAGAGGTGTGAGTTTCTTAATTTTCCTTATCCCTTTGTCTGCGCCCTTGTTCCTCATTCGTGCACCTGAGAGCTGTGATCAAACATTATTCAGCACATTCCTATTAAAGCGTGTGAAAAACACCAGATGAAAAAAAGTCCACATCAAACACAAAGGCCAGAATATATTCATCCATTGTCTACTGAAAAAACCCACATCTAAAGCGGGAATAAACGGAAGGAGGGCTTTTGTTGTGGTTATCCTCCTGGTGGTTAAAAGGAAGGTGCTGGGTTCACTCTGGAATGGATCTGATGTTATTTCAGTCAGAAAAGACATCTGGTCTGCAGTAGATCACATCTGGGCTGACTTCCCTGGTGCAGATGCTTCCCAGTGTGGTGATTTATTTGGGTTTGGGTCAGAGAGGCTCTGTACGGTGCTGTTGGCACAGCTGATGAGGAGTCGTGGGAGCACAGGCCTCCAAGAACTTTATTTTGAAATTGGGAGCTGTTGCGTTTGGCTCATGTGACACATCTACATACGATTAAGAAAAATGCTGTTTTGGAAAAACATAACTTGGGAGAAGGGAAGTGCAACTTTAACAAAAGTAACAGTGATTTAATCCTCCCTGAGCTCTTTGTACCTTGGAACCTTTAGCTCTGAAAGGTCAGCCAGAGGTGGAACTTGACTGAACGCTGACATCTTCAGCCAGAATCACACTCCACAGTAAGAACAAGGTTCAGGGCCCCGCGTACTGAAACAAATCAACAGATTAAAAAAAAAGTTTGTTCATGAATGTTGGCTCAGATTTGTTCCCTTTGTAACATTAGCCTAACAAAAAGGAGCAGCTTCTAGTACTTACCTAGGTCCTAGGTTATACTGTAATGGGGTAATGCGGATCCAAATAAATAAAATAACAAACTTGCCTAAGATATCCAGAGCTCTCAACTACATGTTGTGGTCTTCATCAGCCAGTGAAGTTGGAAGTGGTTTTGTAGAATGCTGTCAAGTAGATTGATTCAGTTTTTTTTATTTTTTTTATCACATTATAGGAAGTGTAGACTGGTGACTGACCAAATGGAAATGGTGAGGTCCAACTGAAAGCTACAGGAAAAGCTTCAAGTAAACCTTGAGTTATGAATGATCATTTTGTCAATTCATGTCAGCTTTGTTTAAAATAAAGGTAAAATCATCAGAATGCAATGACTGAATAAAGTTTACAAACCATAACATTGAACAACTGGTCAGTCATACCCAAATTCATTCATTATTTACATATTTATCAATTCTTAACTCACAATTCCTCATCATTTACTAAAACTTAACTATCTTGTCGCTAAGATAAAAATAAGTAGAGCATGGGGCCGGAAATAAGTGTCTGTCTGTCAGCTCTGTAGGTGGCCACATGAGACCCTTAGAACTTGAATGAAAAACAAATCTCACAATAACATCAACTGGAAAATAGTGGAGATCAGAGGGAGCGTGGCAGCCCCCATCAGGGGTGTTTTAGCCTGTAGTACAGGGGGGTGAAGGTGTGGCTGTGAAGGTCATACTGCTGCTTTCCTCTGTCCTCCTCTGGGAGGGACCCCAGTGTCTCTTACAACAGGAAGAGACTTAAGGTCAAAGCACAGACCTATTGTCTTCCTGCCTGTGTGACAGACGCCTGTCTATCTTATTTTATCATCCCGGTCTAAAACACACACACATCAGCGTTTTGGGTGTAAAAAAGAAAAAGACAAGTAAATAGATGGATTAAGATCTTGTTGATATATAGTTAAAGAGGCTCAAGTGTTTTCCTAATTAGACTTAAATGAAAGTACAGTCTCCAGCCATGCTAGCTGCTTCGTGAGACCGGACTCTGCATTGAATGCCAACACATTTACAAAATCTATACTAACATGCTGATGTTTAGCAGTTGTAACGTCCACCATATTCACCATCTCTAGTGTGTTATTGTGCTTGTATTTGCTAATTACAGCAAACAGTTTCAGGTATTTCTCAGACCACTTGAGTATTGGACAAATTGCAGTTTGTAGATGGTTAGACAGGAGACCACTAAAGGACTGATGCTCAGGGGACCATTTGGGCAAAATTTCATGTCCGTCCAATAGATGATTAAGGAGTCAGTCAGTGTGAGAAAAATTTAAGCTGGCTGTGATCGACGGGTGTCACAGTCCATCACAGCTTGCTTGTGTATCGGGCCACAGTGTCTGTGCTGACTCCTGTTCACCACTAGAAGATGCCTTCTTTTCAGAGAAAGAAGGCATCTTTCATTTTCTTTTTGTTTGTCATACATACATAAGTTGATTAAACATCATCAGTGTAACATAGATGGACAGATGATCGTTCTACAAGCAGACAGGAACTGATTTCACTGAGAGCCAGCACATAGTCAGGCAAGCAGACAGATCTACAGTCACCCTCATAAAGCCCTCAGCAGTACAACATCATAGGCATTTCCTCCTGCTGAAAGACACACGTGGCCATCTTGATAAGATCAACTGCAAACACGCTGCAAAGCGAAGCCTCTTTTAGCTTCTCCAGCCAAACAATTCAGACATCTATTTTAGCAGATAAAGTCGTGCAGACAGACTGCCCTACCCCTGAAACCTCAGAGCCACACACTTGTCCCTTTGTGCCCTGATAAAGGAGACCGGTGGATGCATGTAATCAGCATATTATTGATAGTCTTAATGAGAAAGGCTCTGAGTCACTGAAGCCATTAGCCAGGATAAAAGAGGCTTAAAGAGGCTTAATTGTTTTGTGTGTGCGTGTGGGTGCATGTGTGTGTGTTTTACGGTGTGCACTTGTGACTGGGCTAAGACCAGCCTAATTAAATCCATTTCCTTCGTTAGCAACTTTTTTCTCTCTTAATTAAGAGGGTTAATTATGAGCCTGGACAGAGGTTGTGTGCATGTGCACCCTCCAGACCAGCCTCAGATGTAATATCGCCATCTCTATCAGAGGTGTATAGCGACACAATGAGCATTCATGACTTAAATTAAACAGCCTTCGATATTTATTTAAATTCAAAGGAGTGAACATTTTAAGTCTGATAGTATCTGTAGTAAATGATAGAGCTGTCTGCCTTGAATATTAAATGCTCACACCCCACCAGCTCTTTGATGCAATGAAGACTGTGTGTGTCTTTGTTTAAAATAAATTAGTCTTTAGTTGGAAATAACAGCAGTCGTCTTATCTCAATGAGGAATCCACTTGTTGTGGTTTCTTGTCAAAGCATCACCCAATAGGTCTGGTGTTAGCACCAACTTCTGTCATCACCACTGGTGTGTGGTACAAGTGGACGTGTGCAGCATACCAATAGTGTGGAACAATATTCCCCAGCACGCTACATCTACAGCAATAATATTGTTATGGCTGCCAGACATGAGAGGACACCCCCTGACTGCCACTAGACACACACCATTACTTTTGATGGTTCGTGTGTGTGTGTGGGCATGATAGGAAAAGTGCATGTGTACTCAGTGTGTTTCTGTGTGTGTATGCTTGTGCCCTCAGGGTCACACGTCCTGCAGGGAGGAACACGGCTGATTCAGGCCTCTCTGCCATTTTGTTTGTCAACTTGGGTCCATGCCACCATAATCGTTAGACATCTGTGGGTGGGCGACCATCTCCGGGATGATGATGATGATGATGATCCTCTATGGCCATAACAAGACATTAACACCTTTTACACTCTGTTGACTCCTCTTAAAGCTGCAGGCAAGTTTGGCGTGTGCAAAAACAGAAAAACGCATTTGTCTTAGCAGTCTCCATCTGTAAGTCATCTGATCTGTCCTAAATGAAACATTGCACGCATTCCACATTTGCTAAAACTAAATTGTGCAAGAAATCTTTCCAGTGAACACTATAAACAGGGATTATATCTTGGGCCTCAGATGAAATCATTCTGGAGCCCCTTAAGTGTCCACTAAAAAGTTCACTCTTTTTCTTACTAGTAGCAACACTGACATTATTTCCTATGTCCCCTTGACATCCTCTAGTCTTCACAGTTTCAATATGTGAAACCGCCTGAGGAAGATTTTAAGTTGCACTAATCCTTACATTATAATAATATTTGGTCAAATAAACTGCTGCATGTGTCTGAAAATTGTGTAGAAAGGTATGATAAGGCCTCGCTGCATGCCTCCTGCCTGAAATCAAACAGCTAAAAGACAAAGTTAGCAACTAGCTGATTAACGTTCTTTAGCATTTAGCAAGTGATGAGTCAGATATTTCCCTCAGGAGTTGCTGCAGAGTAAAACAGAGCTAAATGGAGAGTGAGTATTGGACTTTCATTCATCAGATGGCCATAAACATCACTACCGTTGAACGCTAATGTTGCCTTGTGTCTGTTAGATGTGTAAATAGGTAACTGTTTGCTCGCAGCTTCAGTGTATTAACTTTGTCAGTGCTGAATGTGTTGCCGGGTGTTGTGTGACAAAAAGAGGACAGAACTTGAGCAAACTATGCTCCTTCAAACTGCAAGATTAAACCATCTCAACAGCACCTAGTGGCCAATAATTATTTTTCCTCATTCTTTTTCCTCCTCTTTATGAAAATCACAATAAGATCCTGTCCACACATCCCCAGTTATTCTTTTTAGAGAGCGGCTTGTGGGTCTGTGTCTCTCACCGTGAGTGTGTATGCTTGTCGCTGTCATGCATCCTGCTGGTGCATCATTAGGTATGGCTTTTTATTAGCCTCTGGTGTGTTGAAGATGGGAGGGGGGTCAGCATCGTTCCAGCAGTAAACTAGCACAGCCGTCAGTCGTGCACACAGGAACAAACACCCCATTAAACTAAGGCCTTCACATATTACTGTAATAAAAGCTCCAGCTCTTGCCTTTATGGGCTTTTTAATTATGTCTATTCGTCTTCCTGGGCTTGTGAGCAACAGTTCATGATGAGCCCCATTTCACGAATACTCCGCCACTGGCAGAAAGCTGGAGGGGGCGAATTAAAGGAAAAAGACAAAAATGGCCTGGAGTGAAAATATGACTATTGTTGCTTGGATAGTAGGCTACTTTGTTTTACTTCACAGCGCGGGGCCAATGGCACTTCTCTTCTTTCTTTGTTTTCCATATGGATTAGGATAAAGATGGAAAATCTCATGCTGCTCAAGTGAATTACATGGGAGCTCAGTAATAATGAGGTGTACTAAATTATTTCCCTCAGATCAGGGCAGTGGGCTGACTAGCTGCAGGCTCCCTAAAATTAACAGTAGAAATCATCCATGACTTAATTCTGCACAAAGGCCAGCACTTTGGGTCATTTCATACTTTGTACTACATATTATGAATATGTGGGGCCACCCCACCTGCCACCCTAGTTAAAATCTAGCTCCACCCCTGCATATTTTGCAAAACATAGTGAAGTAGTTTTAACATTATGCCACACAAAGCATGCATTTTTAAAACATGCAGATTGATCTCCTGCAGAGAAATACTATAGTTTTAAAAAGCGTGTGTTTAAAGAGTGTGTCGTCAATGAGACATTGAGAAAGTTTATTTCAGTCACTAGCTACATAAAAAAAACAAAAAAACAATGCTTCTGTAGCTCTATTCAAAAGAGAAAGAAAGGGAAATGAGGCTTGGTTATAGATGTTTTATTGTCTTGATTAGGTACAAACAGCTTGTCCAGTGGGGTTGTATAGTCTAGTGTGAATGAGAGCACACATGAGAACCGTCATCACCACAGCCATCGCTGTGCCCACTCCACACAGCAAGGCTAGCGATGGATGAGAGGCTGAGGAAGGAGATAAATTTGATCAGTTCCATTAGTTACATCATTTAGCTGTAGTAAATAATAGACTTAGCGGCGTCTTACTGGTTTGAGTCACTACATGTGTCTGCAGCAGAGAGGCTGGCTCTGGAAGACGCTCAGACAGTTCAGTCATCTGCAGGATGTTCTCCTCTAGCAGGATGGGGCCCAGAGCTGCCATCCCCTCCCACTTAAGATCTGGAGGAAGTTTGATTCAGAGAAGAATGGTGGGGGGGGGGGGATCTACTGAGCACATCTAGCCAGCTGAGTCAACCATTCATGACACGACTGATTGGTTAGACAATTAAAAGGATTAACTCAAAATCAATCCTCCGAGGATGCATAAACAGCACGTGTGCCAAATGAAAGCAAGTAAGCTTGTCTAAACATGGGTGGATCCTCTGTCTGTTAATCTGTGGCTGAACATATTTCACTCTGAGTGAAGGCCAGTTAGGCATGACCTCTTCACAATTATAAAAATGCTAAATGATACAAATACTGCAAATGTATGAAAATGCTTCTTCTTTTTTTTTTCTTTTTCCATAAGTCTACTGGAGAGCAGTTCTCCCGTGTTAGTATCAAGTGTTCAAGTTCATCCCTGAGTGTAATGTCGTGTTGCTACTGTAAACTGTACCAGCATCTGGCCCAGGGCTTCTTTTCAGTCTCTGCTCACCGCAGCTGGTCTCGCAGCAGCTACACACCTTGTTGTCTCCATCTGATGCCACCCATCTGTCCGGAGCCAAAAACGGATTCAGTTAGTGAGGCTGAGCAAAGCTTTGCTGGAAAAAAACAAAACAACAACACACACTTTCCTATAAGATAAGATGAACAAAGCTGTCGTTGTGTGTACTAACCTGTTGGCTTCAGTCAAGAATGAACAAGCTTTGTTTTGTGAATCGATGGGAACAGAGACTGTTGTCGCTTTCAGGTGGCATGTGATATAGAGCTATGAGGAAGTTAACATTAAAAACACACATTCAGCATCACTTGCATTATACACAGATAAAATTATTTTATCTTGCCGATATTGCAGTAGGACAAGTCAGTGACCTACTGCAGCAGGTCGTTAGCTTTTTATATTGTCACAAAAATGGCACAAGCATCCACTTGGACTCTGATCTATTGTACAGTACAATAACTAATAAATAAGCACAAGTTAAATAAAGTTGATTAAAAGCATTGGTGGATTTTAAAACAGTCTGGAAGCAGAGTTTCATATTGGGTGAAATGATGAAAGTGAATTTAATACTGAGATTCATCAACAGTGCTGATTATACAGATGCAGTTTGAGTTAATTCAGTCTCATAAACGGCACAGATCCATTCTGGCTCCCTCCATATACACCTGAGAGAACATTCATTTCCTCAGATGGAAAATATTTGAACTAAGCTCAGATAGCTTTTGAGGATTATAATAACCTTCAAACAACACTTACCGGTGTATATGTTATGTGACAACTTAGTAGCACATGAAACACTAACTCAACACCAGATTCAAGTAACACTTTGGGTGCCACAAAAAACACGCCTCCCTACAGCGTGCTGGAATAGGACGTAGAAGAAAATGAAGAGAAGAGGAAAAAATAGCTGAAAAGTCAGACTGTATGATACATGATCAGTAGTTTTAAAACTGTACAAACACATCTTGCACTAGCTGTACTTACTGAATTCCTGGGGTCTTGGTGGAACCTGAAAGCTTGCAGCTGGAAATGGAGTTTATCCTCCTGGCTCCTCTGCATGAAGTAAGACTTGGCCCCTGTCAGCTTAGCATCAGTTAAACACCTTATATGGCAAAAAAACACATGATCTATATGCATAAACACAGGAACACTTTACAGGACAATAAATGTCCTCAGGAGTTAAAGTATGATATGCAACTGTACTTTTCAAAAATAAATCTTGACTATTATGACTGGCTGGTTCTGTTAGACAAACACAACCACTTAAATGTTTGTATTTAGTGGCTGTTTCTGGCTCGTTCAAGTGTGCTGCACAGCCCGGCCTCAGCTTCTCACCCATGGCTTTCAATGAAGGCATATCTGGGTTGAGAATAGGGCTCAGGGGTGACGGTGGCCACACAGCTGTCCACGTAGACCCTCAGCGGAACGTGGTGACCCCTGAGGACGGACACCTCAATGTGCATCGTGTCGCCCGGGAAGTAAACACTGGAAGGCCTCTGCGACTGCCAGTCCTCTAATCAAATACAGACAGGGGAATGGAAGTGGAAATGTAATGCAGGGGCCATCAATCTGATTAGATGAAACCTAAATAGTGCCTGTGGGAGAACAGAGCAGCAGCAGCAGAAATCAGGTACTCTTATAATAAGAGAAAAGTACTTTAAAGAAGGCAATGATGAAAGTTTTAAACTAGTTTTCGCAGGCGCAGAAAGAATCTGTTTCTTATGCAGGTTAAAGAAGAAGCTACATGTGTATTTTAGTTATTTTAACTTCACACAGTCAATGCAGATTTTACAATAAGTAAATCACAATAAGAGATGCAATAAGGTTCTGTTAGCTTCTTAAATAAACAATTTGTTGCAGTGACTATCTGCAGTGTAGCTTGAAATTAATTAGAAAACATAATCAGAGGCTTATTGATCATTTAATTGTGTGAGTGACCCTGCTGGGTCAGCTGCAGCCTGCAAGGCATGTAATTTCCCCTCATCACCATGCATCAAAAGTTTGGCTCCTGCGTATGAAGCCACTATTTAGCATCTTTAACAGTCGCAGCAAAGTCTGCAAGGCCTTGAGTGATTGCAATTATGCCAGTCGCAGGGGAAATTAGCCAAACCGTCTGCAGCAAATCAACGTTTGTTTTTTTCCTTGCCCCCCCCCCCCCCCTTCCTGTCACAGAAGAGCAGCAGCCTTCAGTTTGTTATATTTTGACATGTCCCCACCTGTCATGAGACGCAGGGAGAAGTGCAGCTGCTGTTCCGCCAACATGTCGGAGGCGAACGGCTCCCAGGTAGGCCTCATGGCGTCGCTGCTCACGTATTGCCTCCTGTGAGGACAATTACAGGAAGGATGGGCATTTCACTAGCGGTGGGGGGCGCTTATCGAGGTAGAAGAAAATTTACCTCACTCACAAAAAGAGATACAAAACAGAAAGCCATAAAAAAAAAACAGGGAAACATGACAAAGGTTTTTGCAGAGTTTGTCCACTTTTCACATACATGTAGAATGTAGATTAAGACATATTTGATGGTCATGATGGGGCCTATATGAATATGTAAGACCTGTGTTAATGGAATTTAACATTTCTAATATCTTCCAGGGAGTTTTTATGGAATTTTAGTTATTTTTAAGACTTTAAGACCTGTGGAAACCCTGAATAATCTGTGCTAACATTAGGGTTACAATTGTACTTGGCAGGCTTTGGGGGAAAACACCAAATAATGAGGCTTTACCTTTGATAGTGGCATTCAATTATCACCTCAGCAGGGTTGGTCTTTAAAATAAAGGTGTTGCCAATGGGTGTTGGGGAGTACATCAGAGAAAAGGTGTAGATGAGGGCGTCTTCGGTCATCTAAAGAGAGCACATCTAAACAGTCGCAGTGAATTCAAATACACAAGAGCAGACCGACTGTGAGGAAAGCCACATACTGTCATTGTGCTGCCACAGTCCTGCAACTCTGCCTGGAACTGCAGGATGTGGTCAGAGACGGATAGTGCAGCGCAGCCTCCTAAAGTCAGATCACTTGGACGGATGAACTGATGGTTTCCTACGAACAAAGAGGAGAAGACACAGCTTAAATCAAGACCATTACCTGAGGCCATTTCCTGGTCCGGTCAATGACACTGACAACAAGTGGAGGTTCAATCACAGGACAAACAACAAGGTTTCCTAATGCGTCGCTGCAAAGTCAGCATTTGAGCACCAAGAATGCCCCTTGTTGGAGTGAAGATATAAGAGGAAACATAATATTGATCGCCACGTCCACAGTCTGTGCCATTTGCAGCAATCAGCTCTGAGTGTCCCCATCTACACTGCTCTGCTCTGTTCTGTTCTGCTCAACTTTACAATTCAGGTCTCTAACCTGATCCGTACTTTTTCCAGACATCAGAGCAAGAGACACGTTAAATAGACCTCTGGTGGTGCCACCCAAAACAAAAACACCGCAGATAAATTCAAACAAGTAACCAGCCATTACCTAGAAAGTTCTGTTTGACTTGAATGGTGAGCTCTCCATCGCCACAGTTCACTGCCACGCTCTCCGCTGGCACTCGCTGCTTAAACTTCACCACCACCTACAACATCATTCAAAGTTATTTACTGCACTTATATGTTGCTGCTAAAGATAAACAGCTTTAAAGTACCTTTGATTCCTGTTTAAAAGGTGAGTTTACATGCTGAGGAAGGTCAGCTTCCCTTGACTCCAGCTGTTCTAGGGCCAGCTCTCTGCTTTGAAAAGTTTGCGTCTGCTCCACCAGAGGCTGGACAGTTGTTGTTCTGCTGAGAGCTGGGTTCCTCAGCTGATAGCTCCTGAGCTGGTAGGTGACTGGAGAGTGGACCAGATGCCTTTGCTCTGTCTGGTTTGTGTGCTGCTCTGTTGTCTGTGGTGAGCTCGTTGCTGCTCGCTCTTTTGGGATTTGGTTCAGAGTCTCATTGTTGTTAGTGTTGAACCAGCTTCGCGTGGCAGCACAAAGCTCTCCACATGACAACAAAAGCACAGTCCCCAACAAAACCCCTTCTCTGAACCCCATTACAACTTTTCACACATAAACGTGAGTTTGTGCTCTTAACAGAGAACACTGCTGCTCCTCTTTTGACCAAAACTGAAGTATGGAGGCTCTGGCTCCACCTACTCCTAATGGCATGATTGGATTCCAGCCTGGTCACCTGTGAAGTTTTCTTCACTTCCTTCAATAAAAAGAATTGCAGATTACATGATGGCTCTGCACTCCAAAGGTCAAACATAGAGCCTGTGCAGTCAGCTTGAGCGATGTCTTAATGGTAAGGACTGAAGACAAAAATAAAATTTAAATAAATGTGAGCATTTCTAGTGTAGAAAACGCTACGCTGCTGTCTGCCACATCTCCACTTGTCATGATGCTAATGAACAAAGACTTTTATAAGCCGAAACAAGCCTGACCCTGACAGTGAGTGGCTTTCACTGCCCTCGTGAGGCTAATCAATCAACACTCCCAGCGAGTTTGAATGCCGGGTGGGTTCTCTCTGCTGCTTGGTCTTGAATGTCAAGGTGATGCGGTCACCAGTCTGCAGAGTTCAGCAGAGTTGCTCATAAAACTGAGATTTATGATCAACCTCTGCGAGGCTTCACAAATGTCACCGCCACCAAATGTTTGTATGTATGTGTGTGATATGTGAAAGAAAGCATGGGGTGTGTCTTGAACCTGTGCCAACAAGCATGTCAATCACACATTTTCTTTTTATTCCACCTGTTATCAATCTTGCATCGGTTGGACATTGAGTAATAAGAGCACCGCAATGTTCAAGGGTCTGTTTAACCTCTCAACTCTTCAGTTTTATACACAAAATCCTACTTAAGTTTCTTTACACTTAGAAAAAAAAAATCCATACCATATTGTGATCTATGTGTATTCTAAATTTACTTGTTTTGGCACTGACATTAAAGATTATGATGCAAGTGGATGAAATAGCTAAGACTTCTGGCATCAAATATTCTACATGTGTTGAGC
This sequence comes from Sandelia bainsii, assembly GCA_032362345.1. Taxonomy (NCBI): domain Eukaryota; kingdom Metazoa; phylum Chordata; class Actinopteri; order Anabantiformes; family Anabantidae; genus Sandelia; species Sandelia bainsii. The sequence continues at coordinate 9,253,803 of JAUMHL010000013.1, forward strand.
ATCATTTTAAACACATCAAATTTATTAGCTACAAAATCCATGAAAAGACCAAAACCAACCAAGCTGCACATAGATGATGGAACTATTAGAGGGTCCAAACTGGGAATCAAACCACCAATCCTGGGGTTCACAGACCACTGCCCTAACAACTGATCTACAGTCACCCCTTAAAACACTGTCACTGGCCAAACCTGCAGGGTAGACAACAATTTTACTACTGTTTGTGTTGCAACAACAGGACACTTGTTAGGCACTATTTTCAGCAGTGGATTAATACTCATTTGGTGTTTGTGAGCATTTAAAGCATCAGGATCAGCATCAGGAGTGTATGTGGTAAACTACAGTGCCCATATTCACGCTAATAAAGGAACATGTCACCCAGTGTAATTGTGTGGCTCTCTGTTGTGTTTTTGGACAAGAATGGAGCTCTGTGGCACATACATACATCACACAATGCATCAGGATTTTGAGATTATGACATTTACTTTTCATAGGAATTGTTGACAGTAAGAAAATATAAAATGAAATCATATTATCATTTATAATGCGCTGTACAAACCCATAAATAAACACAAAAACCAACATTTCTCTTCATTTACAGCCACACTTGTGGAAAGTTTCCGGTAAGAACATATGGACAAAAAACATAATAAGATTTATTTAAAAGAATCGCCTGTTCTGAAGGCTAAATGAGCTGAAATCACTTCCCCCTTGATACAGACACACTAATCTAGGCTGACCTACAGGAATACATTATAGTTCTTCCTCTCTGTCAGGATCTCCCTGCAGACTCCCCGTCAGAAAGGCTGCTATTGTCAGGAACTGGCTTTTATCTTCTGCAAATCAGTAGCTAAACAAAGAGAGGTATGTATATGTGTGTGTGTGTGTGTGTGTGTGTGTGTGTGTGTTCAGAGTGCTGGAGTGAAATCAGTCCATCCTTGGCAGTCAGGCCCCCTCTGCTGCCGATCTCTAACTTGGTTAGTGGACTCTAATTTGGCCCCCTGAGGGCCCTAATGTGGCCCCCATGGGGGTTTCTGAAAGGGGCCTGGCTGCTTTTACCTCTGCACACACACACACACACTCCTGCCACTCCCCTCAGCTTCTGTTTCCAATAATCCAAGGATGGGATGATGCAGGTAGGCAGTACGACCCTCTGTTTAGACAATAAACACACACACATACATCCCACTTCTACCAGATGGAAAATTGTCAACCAGGATGGCACCCTGACGACACAGATGCTCGGTGACAGCAACACACACGCAGACACGCACATGCAGGCGTGCACGTCCCTCGTCAGGTTTTGCTGACAGCACAAAGTCATGGAAACAGCTTGATTTGGCCCGCACTGCACTGCACCATACGGATTACAGTTATGGAGGCTCATTAAAAACATGTAGTGGGAGACAGATTAGTTATAGCCTGCTGTTGTTGTGGGCGAGCTGCGTTCAAGATCTATGCGTTTTGTCAGCGTTCACGTGGCACTGAATAGATTTGCGTGGGACAGCGAGATATTTCTGAGGGAATTTTTCCTTCCAACGTGTACTGGCATGTGTTTTTAGATGCTGGCATTAATTATGGTGCCACTGCTTAAAACTATCTCTGTATATTGGCAGTTTTTAAAAGGGAGCAAATATGCGGATTTCTAAGCAGGGTGATGTTGAAGATGATTTGGAAAATTTGGATTGGCAAAAAGTGAGAGTCAGAGCGATTGTGAGAGCGAAGAAAAGTAAGTAGCACAGTATGTGGGGGAAGGGAAGAGAAAGTGAAAACAAGGGAGGAAAAGAAGAAAAATATGGTCGGGGTCAGTGAACCCCAGGGTGAGGGATAACAGACAGCAGCCTGGCTGGTGCTTGGCCCGGCCCCGGTGGGAGCAGCATGAAATAACAGCAAGCTGGGCTCTGATTCACGGCCCATCAGCGGCCATTTCCAACACGCCTCCACACAGGGACACACATTCTGTTTCCACACACACTCAGGACCATGTGCTAGTACACAAGCAGTACACAGGAAACACACACAAACACACACACGCAGGGAGCTAATGGACTGTTATTAAAGACATGCATCACACCACGTCACCTACCGACCACACACACCAATGGGATAATGATCTCCCTGCACTGCAATAACAGCTAATGTATCATCTAGCAAAAAGCCACAGTGACATGGTGAGGCGACAATGACACACTCCTGTACTGGAGTTTTGACATGAGCCAAATAAACTTAGACTCTCCACACAGAGCCGACCACATTTTTATCATGATATCCATGACATTTCTGATGAAGGGATTGTTGTCTCACTCAATAGCCTGCGAACGGTAGAAAGGCACAGCGTAAAGGTCTTCAGCATTGTTTGATTGACAGGTGTCGTCGACCCGTGCAGAGGAACAATGCAGCGGCAGCAGAATCAGGAGCTGAACTTTAGCCTCCAGCCCGCCCTACATTGTGGGCTCCAAAGTTCTCTCAAGAGAGCTACTTTTCATTTTTCATGTTATCTGCTCTGATTTGTGTGTGCTATGGAAGACCTAATCTGATGATATTTAGTTTCCGGAAGTTGTATTTCTTGCTAAATGTTTTTGTAGTGTGTGACCTGCTGGCTTTCAGGTGTATCCACAAAGCTTTTAGCTCCACAGATAAAGTGAGCTTCACACTTTTCAGCAGGATACTCTACTTGATGTTTGACCTCTGTTGTGCTATCACTTACCATAACAACCGTAACACTGATCATATGACCTTAATTCCATATTTAAAGCTTTAACATGCAACTTAAGCATAAGAAATCTTGAGGCTTGAAAACAAGCCACTCTGCTTTGCCCAGTCCTCCCCATCCCTGCAATGCTGTGCTCTGCTATGCTTCCCTCAGCCCTTCAGGTAAATGAGAACGCTTTACAAATTATTGTGATCCTCTGATTGGTTAAAGGGGCGAGCCTCACTCTACAACTTTTAGAAGAAATATCTCTGCACTGCTGCCAGACTGTTCAGTGAGTCTGTGTCACAGGAGGTTTGAACAGCAGCTCTTCACATTAAGATAAGTTTTAGAGCATATTTCTAATAAAGGAATATTTTTTTAAAGTTACATATTGTAGCTTTAACTTGCATAATAACAACTAAACTACCAAGGAAGCCTGCATAATGTATGTGGTATGTGTAATACTGTGATGTGTAATGTAAGTTTCATAAAGTAATTATATTGACTATACTGTTATATAGTTTTTTCTAGTTATGATGACATTTTGTATAAATTGTTGTAAAATCACACGAATACTTCACACTTTAATTTTTTTAATTTTTACCTCGCCACCAAAAAATTTGTTTTGCTTGTTGTTACTTCACTTGCATGTGTGAACTTCACCGAACGATGAAGAGTGATGTATGTATATGCAAAGTTTGTTTTCACAGCGACCTGCTGCTGAAGCTTCTCTGTGTTCACCTCAACGGCGTGTACTGTATGTGTGAGCATGACTGGGTGACGATCTCTTGTGTCCTCCATAAACTAACATATTGCATTTAGACACAAATAAATGTAAAATGTTGATTACCTTTATGTGTCTTAAACATGTATGGAGTGTTTTTTTTTATATGTGTTGCTTTTGGAAGGAGATTATACATAAAGTAAAGGAGCAAACTACTTTCAGGATGAGTATTCCTTTAAAATAAAATCCATTCCACTGTAATGCTTTTACAAAACAATCTATAAAATTGTAAGTGCTTGCATAATGGATATCTTCATACACATCAACCTCTTATGGGTGGAATTTGCCACTTTAGGTTATGCTCTTACCTCCAAATGCCTACTATTGAACAACATATATGAATTATGCTTCTTTATGACCTGTAGGTGCCTCACTTGTAAATGCAGGAGATGACAGGAAACAAATGATCTGAGCACATTAACATACCATATGGTGGACGCTTTTAACCAAAGTGCCACATGAACGTGGGTGGCCCCACTGGGAATCAAACGGTGTTAACAGTGTTAGTGCCATGCTCCACTTATGACCTCATTGACATTGTTTTATTCCAGTGTTTATATCCTCACGGAGCATTTTAAATGATTGCTCTGACTCAGGCTGCTGTTGTAGAAGAGGACATAAATGGTGTGTTTGTGCGAATGAGCATGGAAACCCATCTTCCTTACATGGGCATTAACTATGTGCATGCAGTCACACACACGCGCACGCACACATAAATAAAAAACTTACAGCCCCGTCTTTTGTGTCTGTCTCCTGAATCTTCCTCAGTTATGCTGCAATTCAAGCCTTTTGTTTAATAAACAATTTGTCAGTGATGTATTGAACGCCAACTCTAATTTGATTGTCTGTAAAATGTGTGTGGAGGTGGCTGCCTGCTCCCTCTCTCTCTCTCTCTCGCTCTCTCTTTTTCTCTGTCTGCAGAACCAACAGTGATATTCTGCCCTATCTCTCCCCTGCAGGTGTGTGTTTTCTGTGCTCGCCAGGTGGCATGCGTGTCCGTGTGCACTTGTGTGTCTGCTCGTGCAGGGATGAGGATGGAAGAGCAATCCTTAAGGGTTTGCAATTACATCTAAACGGCATAATCGGACATGACGGATGGCTGTTGCCTTTCCACAGTGTCTAGACCCCAGCTCCACCAGTGCAACAAGGTTACAGAAGAGTGGGAAATGATGAAAGATTTAATAGTTTTGTTCTGCTTCGCTCCGACCCAACTTCACTTTTCTCCTTTGAAGTCCCCCTCTGGTGACCTCGTCAACATTTCAGCATTTCATCACAGAGAAATCGGCTAGTTTGCTCAAACTTAATTGTGCGTTCTTCATAATTCTTCATTTTACAGCAAATCAGGACAGATTTAAAAGGGAAATTGAATGTCTTGTTTCTCATTGTTTGTGGTTTAATCGTCCTTCTCGCTGTTATTTTGTTCCTCTTCCTGTGTTGCAAACAGATAAAATATTAACCAGACTAATTTGGCCATCAAAAGGTTGAAAAAAGGCAATTCTTGCATAAAATGATAGGCACGGGCCTATCTTTCTCTAAATGCTTCATTTTGTTTTTATCAGTAGGTGGCACTGTGGGAACAAAAGTTCACCGTGCAGCACACGCTTGAGGCAGGCAGCAGTTTAGAGAAGAACAAACCACAAGAACAAACCAGTAAGTACAGGGTGGTAAGTGCAAAACAAAAGGTGTGTTGTTCTGGTTTTTGAAGCTTGACTCATCAGAGAAGCCAAGGAAACAGAATTACACTGTTTATTCCAACCGCGACAGCCTAGCAAGTAGAGGCCTTGAAGATGCCAAATGGATCCATTTAGGATCTGAGGTAAGATATTAAATGGACAGAATAATTGGGAGATTTCACTCTGGCAATTGAAATGAGAGCTGGGATTACTGTATGCATGGAAAACATTCATCTGTAAGGGTGTAGGTGCAAAACGCTAGTTGATTGTACAGTAGATGCACACATAGAACTTGCTGAAGCTGCGTGGTAAATAAAAAAGGAGTGGTAGCGTCATCATGTGTAGCTTGTAATTACCCAGCTTGCCTCTATGTGTGTGTGTGTGTGTGTGTGACAAAAAGTGAAAAGCTGCTATGAGGAAAGCAGCTGGTAAATGTGGTCGTCAGACATGGAAAACAGACGTCTTCCATATAGAGGTGACGATGAATGAGGTCAGTCAGGAGCTGTCGCCACTCGCATCGTCACCAGTGAAGAAGACAGGACGGAGAAAAGCAGCAGCCGCGCTCTTGTGCTTCCTTGCTTCCTGTCAAATGAATCGTTGATTGTGCTTGTTCATCCTGGCAATGTGACCTCACCAAGCAGGCGGAGGCACCCAGATTTCCCATGAGAGCCTCTTTACCCACAATCCCAGAGGTTGACGACAACGTTGTCATCATCTGAAACACCACCATTTCTCTCTGTCTCTCTCTCTGTCTCTTACTCTGTTCATATCCCTCTTTCTCCTCTTCGTCTTTCTGCTTCGCTGATCAGGCAGGCGAAGCTGTCGCTCGGGAGCATCACACAGATGTTTGGTAAGAACAAAAAAAAGACAAACAACTCAAAAATAGACATGGTACCTGGTGGAAAGACACATTTCATGTGCTGGGTGAGGCTGTTGTCGTTGTCACTGCTGATGTGTGACACAGAAGAGAAGAAAAGAGAACATAGAAGAAGAGATGAAGGTGTGCCACTGTCCAACTCTCTTCTCTGATCAACAGGCCCCTCAAACCTCTTGAAATGAGCTCTGACTCGGCCTCTGAACCTGCTATGAATGCTTCCTATCTGCAGGTGGGCCATGTTTATAGCAGTCCCTTGATCAGATCTGTACTTTCCCAGACACGGCTGTCATCTGCTTGATTTACTTGCCGCAGAGATGAGGAAAAATTGCGCGAGGCTGTGTGGAGATAAAAACGAAGCGGCCCTCGTCGCCTCATCTGATTGTTGGTGCATTTCTGCCGCTGTGGTACAACAAAGGGTTCACAAGGAGGAAGGTGTCCTCAGGCAAATGCAGTGAACACATTTCAAAAGCAACCATTTCACACAGTTACACTTCCTTCCCCTGCTGTCTGACCAGCTCCACCCTGGTGTTTCACGTGTTTATCTTAGAGGTTCCTCTAGCGTTAAAAACCAGCGACTGCCCCCTGCGCGGCAGCCTCTGCAGCCAGCCATTAAAATGCACAACAGCCACGCCAATATGATCATTGAAAACACGGCAGAAACAAACGACTTTGGGAAATAGCCGCCGGCGGAGAAATCATTCTTGCCCTAATGTCGGCAGCTCGCAGTTCTGACAGTGAAAAACAGAGAAGGGAAGAAAAGTAGTTTCACCCCCCCCCTCGACTCTCCCTGTGACATTCGGAGAGATATTTACCTTGTAAAGATCTTGGCATTTTACTGTGCGCTCTAATAACATCCTGAAATATGAATAAGAGTAGAGAGAGAGTGGAGAGGACCCTGCAGAGCTTTTGTTAACAGGTATTGATTGATACTGAAGGGGAAGGAAGGAAGAAGCTGGAGCTCTGGGAGGGCCATGGGGAGCCACTCTTTACTGATCATCTGTTAACCTTGTCAAAAGATCTCGCCTGGTACCTCACGCACGCTCGGTGGTCATCACAGACTCTGTGATTTCCTTATCAAAGCAAAATTCCAGCCTAAAGCAAAATTCACATAGTTAGGCTGATGATGTTAGACAGCTCAATCGATATTTGGATGCAACTAGCAGCACAAGTGACATTATTGCTTCGAGACAGGAGCAACTAACCGGAATCTCTGAAAAGCAAAGGTTGATGGCTTTCTCATCTGCACAGGTCGAACACTTTAAAGGCAGTTTGAACTGATTCTTTGAACAAGGGACTCATTACAGCAGTAAAAAACATATGATTTCTTATGCTTATGTAAGATCTTTATATTGACACAACCGGAGTTGTTACGCAATTATCCCCCATGCGTGTTCTTATCAGCAGCTGTTTTATGTTGTGGTGATTTGACATACACTTTGATTACAGGTTTTCACTGTAAATCTGTCTTCAAAGCAACCCAAATGGCCTTTTTATGGAACAACATTTGGAAGTGATCTGAGCTAAATTGAATTGCTTTTGAATTGAGTTTATCTGAGAGCCAGACACCACTGAGCCAGGCTGCAGTTTGTGATGGCATCATGAGGTCAAACCAGGTACTGACAGCGGTTTGTTTGACTATAAATTTAGTTACCACTACTCTTGTTTTATCCGCATGTTTTACTCTTGGTTATAATCTGAACTAAAGAACTGAAAACTGAAGCTGATGATGATGGTGATGTCTGATGTTAAAGTGTCTGTTTCGTAGACTGTTTGATGACTGCTAACATACTATTTACATACTATTTTATGCACACATTTTATGTAATTGTATAACTACTAATACCCGCAGGGCTGTGCAGAGCATAGTGGAGCGGGGTGAGGGAGGACTGCATGAATGAATTGAACTGATTTTGAGTCCCATGCTACCACCGGCTTGATTCACTGAAGTTGCACGTCGTAACTTTAAATGCAAGATTTTGCAAGATCTCAATACTAAGGTGGCATTTTGTGTCCTGCTCAAAAACAACAGAGCAGATTCCTGCTGAAGTCAGTGCAGACTGATTGAGACACACTGCCATCCAATTGTAACAGCGTATAATGATTGCTGTGATCAAAGAGAACCACAGGGGCTTTAAAATTAGTGCATACATTACTGAATTTTATTCAAAACCTCAAGGAACTCAATATGGGTGAATACATTAATATGTTTTATTCTAATGACATGTCATTTGTTGTACACAGTAGCTCGGCCTAATTTCTCCTTCCATCATACTAAAAAGCAGTTCAAGGTAATTACGAGAGATTGTTTTTAATGGAAGATAAATGGCTTACTGCAGGCTGCAGTTAAATCAATACTATACTACAGTTTGAAACAGTACTGGATCATTTGCAGAAATTACTACCATTGATTGGTTGCTATCAGTCATTTAAATTTAATTTTAAATGACTGTAAGGAAGCATGGAAAACCGATGGAGTCATTTCTTTGTTTCACTGTATATTGCTTTCCTACTGAAGGATATGAGAGAGGTGCTGCAGAAAAACAAAGTAAATTTCCCCCGAAAGCAATACTGAATGACCCAAGTTATGAGTGAGCTTCATTTTTGCTTTATTTACTGTAATGTATAATGGCGATGTTTATCCTGTTTTCTTTCCTGTTTTGTTGTCAAGTTTGCTTTGTGCAGTTGAATGTGTCAAAAACTGTCCTAATTAACAGATAAGTCCACGGAGCTGAAGAATTTTTGCATAGCACATTATTTGTCAAAAGTTCTACCATGTACTGTAGAATAAAAAACTGTGAGAGTGGGATAAGGTCAAACACTCAAGTCAAACGCTGTGCTAATGAGCTTGAATCATGCCATTGACCACCCACACACTGTTGACTCTCAAGCACATATTGATTTTTTTTGGCTCGGACAAACTGTTCCTTCTCTGCCCACTCAACGACCTTCCGCACTCATCTCTTTCTCGCTCCCTCTCTTATCTTTTAATGTTTTCACTGACCTTTTCTTTCTCCATTTTAATTCGAAACTTTTGCGAACATGATCGGCCTTTGATTTCTTGCGTTCTGCTTTCTCTTCAGGGGGCGTGACTGCCTGGAGTTACAGAGGATATCAGATAACAAAAAACAAAGCTGTTGATTCAGTCTACGGCACCAGTGTGTTCAGTCTGGGAGAACCTGGAGGGCGGCTGGTCTTAACGCACGACTGCTGAATTAATCAAGCAAGACATTGACTGTTCCACTGGAACCCCAGTGACACTCTGAACTCTGACCTGTAATGAAATGTATATATTTGGTGGGATTATGTTTCCCTTAGTGTTGTCCAGTAGATGATATTTATAGTATCAAAAAGCCTGCAGGCTGTCTTTTATGTATATGAAGGTGAGTGAAACTAAGTATCTACATGTAAACTTTAAAGCATCTACATTATTTGTTTTTCTACTTGCCTAAACTTAAAGCTGCACTAATTAATATTTTATATATTAACAAATGATGAAATGGTTATGAGTAATGTGAAAGGGGTCACTCATATTCATGAACCCACCAAGAATCATCATTCAAATCTGCAGGTTTACCTACAGAGTCTTTTAGCTTTTTAGCTCATTGTTTTGGTTTTTGGGCCCACAGCTTTCATTAACCTTATTTATGATGTAACAGGAAACTATTAAAACAAAACAAAAATGTTAATGGCTTCCTGGTGAACAGTCTAGCATGCTAAAGAACCAGATGTATTCCTCAGAAGTTAATGGCAGCCAAAATACAGAAAAAAATTGATAGTAAATGTTGAACTTGCGTTAATCAGGTGGGTATAAACATCACTCCAATTAAATGCTGTGTAATGTGTAAATAGGCAGGTTTGCTAACATGTTTGCTCCAAGTAGCCAAAAAAAAAAAGAAAAAAAGACTGCAGCTTTAATTTTAATTTCTCATACTGCGGACAGGTAGCCATGGGAAACATGGGAAAATCAATTTATTGCTTTTCTCATTTTATGCATATCTTTTACTGTGTAATTTGATCAATACAGACAGGTGTTGTGAACAAACTGAGACTTTATGGTGCAATTTATAAGTTGCTAACATATGACTTTGCCAACTCACCTACTTATATATCATGATATTACTTGTCACTGGGGTTTTTTGATGTTTATGTGCATGTGCGGAGGATGAGTTTTTCTGCAACAGCCTAATTTACACCAATGGCCGGTGTGTTTAATGGAGCTGATGAAGCAATGATCACTCATCCAATCCTTTTTTCGCCTTCTACCCTGTCTGTCTGTGACTGATACATCCAACAATCTCTCAACGCACTCGACATCTATGTGATGCAAGAAGGTGGTCACACATATACCCCAAAGTCTACCCACACACACACACTAACACACAAATCCTGCTTTATGGGGGATAATGCAATGACAGCCAATTTGCTGGAGGGATTTTTTTATTTTTTTTATTTCATTCTTTATTTATCCATTGCTTCTGCTTTTACAAGGCAATTTGTTAGGTGCCCAGCTGGAAGAGAGGGAAGCATTAACCTAGACTTCCATTACCATGCCCCCCCCCCTTACCACGCTCCCCCTTTCCCTGCATCCTCTCTCCTGCTCATCCGTTTAAGATTAAGCCGACCCCAAAAAGAGGGGGCTCCAGTGTAATCATGAAAGTGTCACATTTCAGCTGAGGGAAGAGGAAACGGTTGCTTCAGGGTCACTCTAAAATTCTCCACTCTTCACTTTTAGTGGTATTCTTTTTTTCCCATACTCTCTCCATCTTCATCTCTTTCTTTACTTCCTCCCCCTGACTCACTCCTGCGCTTTGTTTATTTATTTCAGTCTGTAGCACTTGTTACCCCTCGTCTCCGTCCTCGCTTTTGTCCTCTTTTTCTGTCCTGCTATCATCTCTTCAGTTCCTCTCTAGTCTCGTTATGCTCCCACCTCCTCTCGCTCTCCTTCTCTCTCCCTGACAGTGGTTCAATAAGCAGTGCCTCCAGAGTGGTCTTGCTCAGTCAGTGGCCAATTACCCAGTCACACTGCCTGTCCTCTGGGATGGACAGGATTAGCAGGATCTGTCGTCTGACCAGGTACACACTCTCTTCACACACATATACACACATTCAGGCTTGGACACCTGTCACTTAGACATGGACAGCCAACCTGTGGGTTCTTTTTTTGTTTGTGATTTTATATTAAAAAAAAAAAAAATCTCAGACTTCACTATCTTTTTCTCCAACGGGCAATTTGACAGGCCAGTGAAGAGAGGCAGGGAGAAGCTGTGGAGAGTAGGAAATGTATGCTGTATCAAATGCATAAAAGCACAGCACAAGCTCCACTGGTGCAGGTGGGCAGTGTGTGGTGTGGTGTAGTAACCAATAGCGCAACACTGAGGGATCACACCTCACCTGCAGCTCTTTTTTGCTTAAGGGCAGCTAGCTCAGGACAAATTAGACTTGCAACCTGATGACCACAGCAGTGCAGCCAGTGAAAGCATCAACAGGAACCTAATGTCACTCGCTTCTACTTCCCCCAAGGCTCAGCGTCTTCCTCGTTGTAAGCATTTCACTTCTGCACAGCCTGTTCAGTTTTGGGATGTTATATATCCTCATGAATGTTGCCTTTCGTTTCTAGTGTATGTGGTATTTCTATTTGACCGATTAGAAAACAGTAGCCAAAGAGCTGAGATCTCCTCTCTTTATTCAAATCCTTCTGCAAAACGTTAAAGTTTCACCTGTACTTTTTTGTAGCCACTGTAGCCAGGCTGTAAATGTACACAAAATTCGTGTTTCAGTGTGTATGTTGGTTTGGGGCTGTAGTATGCTGCAGCAGGACAAATTATTTTCATTATTTTGGAAGATCTAAACATTAAATTGTGATAGATTGAATGCCTTACAGTAGGTAAGATGAAAACTCTTTAAAACATCTCAGTGTGTTGAGTAATACTTTGTCATTACTACAAAATCTGCATAATCTTAAAGACAAAATAAAAAATGTCCATAAAGATAAGTACAACATAATGAACTTAACTGACTGAATTAGACCCAGACAAGTTTTTCTGATCCATCCATCCAGTTTGTACCTTCCATAACTGTTAAAAATCATTTTTCAAAGAGCTGTAGTTAAGGTTTAGGCACAAAAATAACTAGTACCTTTATTACCATATTTACAATCACAGCCAGGTGGTTAAGGTCTGGGAATGACCGCGTACATAGTGAAACCAACTACTGGTTGGAATCAAACAGGAGCGGTTTGAACAATTTTTTTAATAGGGTGGCCAGACAGGGGCCCCCTTGGAAAAACTGAATTTAAAAAAACTACTTTTAAAAGGTAATAAACTGTATATTATTAATAATATAAGACTTTTTTCACTGTACGATGTGCCAAATATGCAGCTTTATGTATTCTGATATGAAATAGTAAAAGTAAATAAGTAAATACAATTCTTAACAGTTTGAAACTCCAAAAGTCATAAAAACATACACCTCAACATTAAATAATAAAAAAACATTATTCAGAATTGGGATTTATTAATTTATATTTGATTTCGGTCTCCAATTCAATGCATTCTCTTTGTGCTGAAGATTCTACAGTAATTTATAATGATAAACCAAGTACCTGTCTCCTCCTGACTCTGACAGTGGTGGCTACTGAAATTTACATGAGGGCCTGTGCCACCCCTGGCTGTGCCCCTGGAAAAAAAACAACCTCTCTCTTTTCCTAATGTTGTCAAACTAGCTATTCTGTCATGGCACATATGAAGCTTACAGATTTACTTTTGAAACGTGTCCTAATATTTGAAACAGTGGGTCTTTGATTTCACACACTTCTCATTTCTAGCCAACAAGTTTGGAATTGGCAGCTGAAATCACGCAAGTCCCTCGCAAATAAGTGTTGCTGTAACACTGGGAAAATAAAATGCTCCCAATTGAGGGATCTAATACTCACACTAGAATCTACATGTGTTAATGTAGACCTAATTAGAGAGTGCCGAGCCAGTAAACACTAGACAATAAAGGTAAGTAAGACATTTTGTTTTTTTGGGAATTGGCGTGAACTGAATCTTTTAATCTGCTTTATTGCCAATGGCTTCTCTGTAGAAAGTGCTGTATCTTAGTTTTATCTTAAAGGAGAATGTTTCTTAGAGCAATAGTTTATGATACAATACCTAAACTGTTAAGCACAAACCCATTCTTCATCACAGATACAATCACTGTTCTGTCCCCAGTATGAACTGGAGCTTTAGCCACTGCTCACACATTATTCATTCGACTAAACCTTCCCAAAAATAACACTTTAGTGATTATTGTAACGTTTTGCTTCCAGCAGAGAAGAAGAACAGCCAGCTTGGGCAGTGGTTTAACCTCTCCAACCCACAGAGATCCACTGGTGCATCCGTCGTTGAAGCGTATGTTGTACAGCCAAGCTTTGTCCAAACTCACTGAATTTCATTTTGAATTCTAGTCAAGATCATGAAGTTTCCAAAGATATCAAACATGTCAGGATGGATTACAGTGAAAAGCTTGTATAATGATCCACAACATGACTGTTTTCAGTCCAGAGTCAAAAGTCTGTTTGTGCAGACTTTGCCAAAATGGTTTGGCGCTGCAAATGTGGCTGCTGACTTGTTGGCCGCCTGAGGTCAAGCTTAGAGTCAGATTTGTTTTCTCCTGGCACGGTGGTCTCAGTGGTGCAGGAGTACTTCTTTTGTTCAACATGTTCTTCGAGTGCCAGCACTTTCTGCAGCGATTAGTGGACTTAAATAATGGGAGGCTGACATTTGTGCCATCATTAGGACAAAACAGTTCAGTACTTTGATTTATGACCAAATATCTGCTAAACTAATGTGATTTTCATCAGACCCAGCTGCACAGTACTTTGTGTAATGTAATAACAGTCCAGAGGTTTGTGTGTCCCTCTCTTTTCTGTCCACCCTGCTCTCCCAGAATGAAGCGACCCACATGTGTGAGTCACTCAGGCGCCTTTAAACCTTCCAGGATTTTTTCGTTTTCCCCCCTCTCAGACTGTTCACTGACCCAGTGGGAAATGAGGCTGGAAATGATCTGAGTGAGAGCTGGATTCCGTCCTCTGTTTCAAAATCCCTCCACGGGTCCTTTTGAACTCACCAACGTCCGAGGCAGGCTCATCCAGCCACTTCAAAGACGCTGGAGACCATGTGTTACATCATGGCTGTGGTGACCACTGATGCGCTGACTACACGAGTGGAAACTGAGAGGAATGTCCTCTAATCTCAGCCCTGCAGAGAGAGGCTTTCAAGGTCTCTGGTTAGGGGGGGAAAAAATACAAACAGGGTTTCCAGCAGGTAAGTGGCACCCCACCTTTTGTCACCTCGAGGATCCTACTGAGAGGTCTGACAAATCCCTGCAGTTCACTTAACCCTGGTGAAGATGTTTGGGGATTTTTCTCTGTCTCTGTGGAGCAAGGCTGGCTGGATTTCACTTTCAACTCCAGCTTGTTCTCTATAGATTTCAAGAACGTGATGTATTTGATGAAAAAGCATTATCATAATGTAACTGTGCGTGTCTCTACTCGACTGCATTTCATTTTCCATTCACCTTTTGAATCAAATGAATGTGAAGTAAATTACACCCATCTCAGGTCTGCACAATGGCGGAAAGGGTACTCTGCAGACAGAAAGATGGGATCAATATTACAGTAACTATTTCTATTATTATGGGATTTAAAGTGTACTTTTATGTAAGGCCTCACTTTTAAATCACTCTGCCACAGAGTGAAAAAGGCACAACAGACACATCTGACAACCTCTCATCTATATCGGTTTATTGCTCACAAGAAAAAAAAGCAGTCCTGCTCACAGCAGCGAATGGGTGCCAAACAGCCTCAAAATTACTATCATTCCCTACCTCTTTTCCAGAAAAGCTCTTTTTGATATTGACTGAATCAAAGAGGCGTCTCTGAGTAATTAAGTAAATTATGGCTCGTCAGAATTGTAGACTTGGTTGAGAAACTACGCCGTATGGATTCCTCTCTAATTACAAAGGAGAGCTGGACAGAAATAGAGTTTGCTTTCATCCTCAACCGTGGTGTAGTCTAGATGAAGCAGCTGTAAGCCTGGACTTAGCCTCACGATCGACCTGTGAGCCTAGAGACAGGGCCAAGAGTTTATTTCCATGCTCCGGCTGCTTTACTCCATCCATATTTATGCTATTTCCTTGGGAAAGTCTGCTCTGGATTTGGTGAGATGAGAAAAAGAATACACAAGACATTAGATTATTGAATTAATGGTGATACATGTGCCTGGGAAATTGATAGGCAAAAGAATAACATGTGGGTTTGACTTGCTGCCCCCCCAACACATCACATTTTTAAAATGATTAAGACTTAGTTTTAAATTTTATTTCACAACACAAGTCTTAATGCAGCGCTAGACAGGTTTACTTTTTGAAACCAAAACCAAAATCTTTTCTTATGCTTAAAGCTTTAATATGCAACTTAAGCGAGCGCTAGCATAAGACTCAAAATCAATCTACTCTTCTCCCTCTGTCCAGCTCTCCAGATAGTCATCTTTATGAAATTGCAATAAATTAAAATGTTCCAACACTTAACTAGAAATAGTTGAAATTCTCTGATTGGCTAGAAGGACGAGCCTTGAACAGAACTGAACATTGTCTTAATGTCTTAATATCAGAAAGACAAAATAGTTCATTTGTGATTCACTGACTCATAAGTTCACTTCTGCTCTGTTAAATAAGGTTAAGAGCATATGGGCGTCCTTGATATTAAATAATACCCTCCTCAAAAGCAAGGCGCCAATCAAATAGTACAGTCTCCATAGCAACCGTTCTCCCAAATCAAATGGCGGAGCAGCTAGCCATGTGTTGTAGCTGCAGCTGGGTGGTGTCTGTCAAAACCACACAGTCATTACCTGTACCCCATCCCTTTGTATCACAGGCAATCACAGTCTATTCACAGTCTGCAAAAAGCGGGGCGCCTTTTCTCACCCAGAAAGTGATCGAGCCTGGATTTTGAAAGAAACCCAGCATGAAGCTTTCCCCATGACAAGTTCAGACCACTTTCCCCCTCCTTCTACCTCCTCCTTGTCATTGATCGGGGCTCCTTTCACCACACTGAGCAGCCTCCCCTCTACAGAATCAGGTCCAGGCTGGTCAAGTGAATAACACCCTCTGTCTCGCAATCACACACTGCAGCAAGTCTGCTCTGTAATGATGGGAGAGACACCCTCATCAACAAAATCTTCACTTACAGTATGGAGAAAGATTCAAATTGGGGGCATTTAGGTTAAAAAGAGTTTCATCAGCCCATACTGTGCTAGCTGAAGGGATACAAAAGTAATTTCTCCATTCCCTAATCCTCCATCTTCCACCAAAAGCACACGGCAGTGCAAAAGTTCCAATAACTGTGTAACAGGGTGATGGAGTTCAATTTTTCTGACAAAGACATTTTTTCTCACTGTGTCATTTCTGCCTTCAAACCCATTTTTCAGTCGCTGGTACAGCCAGCCATCAGTCGGCATGATGGGAACGTCTTGTGGATGTTCAAAGCCCGGCTTTTCTTCGACCCAATTCTGCATGCAAATCAAAGTTGGATCAATCTGGGATTGTCTAATGAACTAATTATGCAGTAATTGTTCTGGTCTAGACCACTGTGTTGTATCGCGTGAGAGCAGCTTTTTGTGTCTTTCCAGCTCTGATTGAGAATGATAATTGGTTTTTTTGATTGGCAGAGGGGCAATTTTGATCTCTCTTTTTCTTATTTGCCCCTGCACATATACATGCATAAACACACACCCTCTATTCATCCTCCACTGAATGTCTGAGAAAAATCCATCTTGCCAGCAGGACTGTAAGCTGGTATGGAAACCTTTAAACAAGTTAGGGTTAAGTGATGAGGCAGGACTGCTATGTATTTGCAATGAATGTATTTGCATAACTTAATTGCGTGTGTTTGGTGAATGGATTGTCACTGGTTCTCCCATGACTGCTGGCACATGGAAGGAGTTAGTTGTGTGACGGCCTTTTCTTTCTCTTTCCTCTGTTGACTTAATCTCACTGCATTTTTTTCTCAGCACATAGCCAGACATGATCAACATCACAATGTGAGCAGGGTCCAGAAACGGCAGCAGAAGTCAGCTGAATCCCTTTGAAGCGAGGTCAGTCAAAACAACAAAACAACAAAACCTGTTGGACAGGTAAAGACACCCTATAATGAGGTGGTATTATTACTGTACAGCCTTTGTTAACGCTTTGACTCTTTGACCTTTGACCTCTAAAGGCCACAACCAATCGGACAACCTCTCCTGCTTGTAATAAAATTCGGGTTGCAGTGGTGTTGCTGATCACAGCCTGAGGCCTCTATTATGGGCAAACAGGCGAAGCAGCCTGGTTCTGTTCTGATCACAAAGCTTTTGAAATAGTGGCCTCTGACATTTGTGGCACCAGCTGAACGGAATTTCATTTTGTGGTGCAAAGCAATGAAAATAAATATAAATAACAATAATTGTTGGCCACTTTTTTCAGTGTTTGAATTATAAATAAAAAGGTGTGATGCTCTAAATCAGTGCAGTGTACATTGGATGATACAAATTATTTATTCATCAGATGACGTACCATTTGTATTCTGTGCATGAATTAGCTAAAAAAAAAAAACTCTGTACCTTACGAAAAAAAGTATACTTTAGAGTAGTAAGTAGCAAGTATACTTTAAGTATTTTTTCAATACTGTGAGTATACAGTACTACAAATAAACTTTAGTAGTTTACTGGGGATGTACTTCTAGTCTACTTTATAGCTCATGAAAGTAGACTTCTAAATAAAATACTTGTTGTATACTGTCTAGTATATATCTGAGAAGTACATAAAAAGTCAACTGAAAGCATACTTGGTTACTTTTAGTTTAAAAGAAGTATACTAATGGTATACTTGAATATACTTTTTCATAAGGGTTGTGGGGCTATTTTGCCTGACACAATTACTACATTACGTTTAGCTACATTCATAAGTAAATGGGGAAAGTGAATAACATGTTGGACAGAAATCCAGTTCAGTATTCTAGGAATGACGTCTTTTTGGACAAAGATCTAAATAGAAATGCACTTTTGCCCAAATTACCAGGTAGAAGAAGCACAGAGGAAAGTTGGCAGAGTAGTGTAAATACACAGGATGTCAGTCTGATTGAGAAGAATGACGAGCTGAAGACAGAGGAAAAGGTGCCAATTCAGAGCCATTGAGCTATTTAAGCATGTAGCCTCCCTCCTCCCTCATTTCCACTTATGTCTCACTCAGCTCCCCTCCCCACTTCACCTTTCCCAACCACTGCCTCTGCCATGTTTGCTTTTGTTGCAAACGTAGCCCCATAATCGTCCAAATCAACGTTCAGCAGTCGCTCTCGCTATGATTAGTCGGAAAATGAGGTTATGCAGGCAGTTGCCATGGTTTCAAGGCAGCAGATTTCTAAAAAAGAGAGAGACTGGCACGGTATAATGAACTTAAATTAAAACAACTTTTGTCTCACTGTAGATTTTAATTACCCAGCGACTGTCTCCGACAGTTGGAATGAGGAAGAAAAGGAGAAGAAAACACAGAGAGAACAAGAGAGGGGGTGACAGAGCGGGTGGGAAACAGGATTTATGTGCCAGAGTGCTAATTTGATCCATTAGGGGATGTGTGTGTGAGTGAGAGTGTGTGATGTGCTACCTGCCTAGTGAATATAAAGTCTCATTCTCACCCATCAAGGAGCATGGCGCAAAGGGCGAGAGTCGTGTCTTGCTAAACTCCAGGCTTCAGCTCCGAAAAATCTAATTAGTCTAATTATGTGTGTGCAACAGTCAAAGATGGAATGGCTTCTCCTTTGTGACTTCCTCATGGAGAAAAGTGAGAAAATATGTTTCTTCCATGAAAAGAGTGTGAAAATATGTGCTGATGCATTGATGTAATCGACAAATCCACATCCCACCTCTGACTGATTTCTTCCTTTTTAACCCGCTCTGTGATCTTTTGTGCCACTGATGATATAATAACTCATTCCTGGTTTCTTGCCAGTGGAGCTGCTCCGGCAGTAAATGATTAACGCGAAACTCATCCGCGTGCGTAACAAGCTCCATTCAGTCAACCCCTGGCACTTGAACAACAGCTTTCCTGGAGTGTTTGATCAAAGAGACTCTTACGAAAAGGAAGTGCAGTCAAGTGTGCTATCAGTATACTTCATATTACAGGAAATCAATGAGTTTCAGTTTACTTTTTATGTACTTATCAGACATATACTAAATTTAAGTATATACTGCTTATACTGACAAGAATACTGAAAGGTTGAAGTGTATCTGGCCTATACTTGTACTTATACATCGATATACTTAATAGTATAAGCCATGTACGGTACTGTACTGTACTGTAGTATTCTTGCCTTATACATAAAGTTGAAGTGTACTTGAGCAGGGTGGAACAGCTTAGCATAAATAGTGCATGGGTGGAACTTTATGTAAATTTACTTAATGAAATTAACTTTACTTGTTAAAGAGAAATGACACATTTCTTTAAGTATCTGCACAAATACCAAACACACACTCGCTCTCTCTCTCTGGGGCAACGGTGGAATAGGACTTCCTGGTTTGACAGCATTGACAAGAATCCATGCAAATCTTTGCATAACATCAAAATAAGATCCACAATACACATTTTGTGGGGTTCCTGTCTTTCTGTGGAGCCTAACTGTACTCCACGATAAGCTTTTCTCAATTGTCTGACTTTATCTCAAACTGAACTTCCTTCTGCATAAAACATGGAAATACATGGGTAGACTATATGAGAAATACAGCACTTACAGCTTTTAAAGCACTACTTTCAGATGCACCTTGTTTTACACGGTGGGTGGCAGAGCTCTCTACTCGGGTTAAACACTCGAGTGGACTGATCAGAGCACAGTTTGACCTGATGCTGAGCCCTGAATTTGGCCATGAGCTCTGGCAGCTGGGGTTAACACTGAAAGCTGAGTATTTCCTGGGCCACTTATCCAATATGAAAGGTTTTAAAGACACCATCAGACTGCAGAGTCCACTTATAGTGACTGAAGTGTGAACTGCCTACACTTGTAAATTCTGCTGTAATGTTTAAAAGCAAACACACATTTTCCACGTTTAGGCTTACATACTGTGTATGTTCAGTATGCTGCTTCATAGGACTGAAGAACATCAAAGCCTCCAACTTCCTCTTAAAGTACATTTACATTTTGTGCGTACTTCTCGTTATGCTGTACCTCTTAAAAAAATCCAGAAAGGAAGTGAACTGCCAGCAGTGCACGACAAAGATCCTTGTACGTATGTTGTAGGTGTGTAAAAAGCTCTGGAATAGAATATGTATCTGTGTGTGTCCATAAATAATGGTGCCTGATGATAGCTTTGACAAACTGTGATTATTCCAAACAACAATTCGGACAACTGTGGCAACACTTACTGTTTTTTTCAGTTATTCGATGGGAGCTTTTCAGGACTTGCACACAAAAGAAATGCAATTTTGCAGCATGGATATTACCTGACGTTTGAAATGAAATCTTAATACAGAGTGAAAGTCATATTTCATGATTGCGAACACCGTCTCTCCTCCCTGACTTGCAAAGCGACGCACATACACTCGCAGAGAGAGAGGCCAGGTTTTTTATGAGTAATCCTTGCTACTGATTCAGGCCCTGTAATTGTAAGCAGCGCAGCAGGAAGTGAAGCAAGTCTCGGCTATTGACCGGCTTCAGTCTCACACTGAGCTAAAACACTGGGGTGGTGGCACTGCCGCTGAGAACATGTCAATTTTGCTCTTTAGAAAAGGAGCACTGCTTGAAGACTGAAAGCAAATCAACACGGTTATCGACCCAGACAACCCAACCCTGTAAATTGCACTCAGAGAGACGAACAAAACAACAAAAACCATCACTGGGATTTTATTGATGGCCGACACTAGCTAGCATGCCTTACTTCCAGACGAGGATAAGATTGAAAAGGCTCAAAAGAAAAGCTTGATAGACCGTTCAAACACTTGTAACAGCATTGCAGTTCAAAGATCACTGTAAACCACGGATTTTTAAATTCTGGTGCACGGCAACAACATCTTCACAACACTTGCTCTTGTTTTTGCATCACATATTGCTCAACACCATTACAGGTGGTAAAGGGCATGATGCTCTATTCATAGAGAAAATGACATCACAGAGTTAACAAATGACAGCAGTGTGTCGCGCAAACACTGCAGAGCAACATTGTTGTCAAACCCGTCTGCTCAGGTCAGGCAACAGCTCTTTTCTTCCTTGTGTGGGAACAGATCAAATCAAATTCTTGCTGCATTTCTGACATTGACACTATATCATTGTGTTACACTGAGAAGACATATTGAGGTCTGTGTCATATCTAGTTCAAAAGACATGACTACTGTTTATGACTAACATAAATGGGAACTGTGCTGTTAGGTAGTCACCTTGAACCAATAGAAAAGCTTCTCTGTGCATGTTGTATTTTGAGAACTGCACTGTTTAATTTAAAGGTGCAGTGTGTAAGATTTAGACGGATCTATTAGCAGGAATGGAATTTAATATTCATAATTATGTTTTCTTTAGTTTGTTATCACCTGAAAATGAGAATTGTTGCACTTTCTTTGGCTTAGAATGAGCCTTTTATATCAACATAGGGAACACCACAAGTAAGCCTTTTCCGACATTTGTGTTTAAAAATGCCTCATTGCAATGTATGCCCCAAAACTAGACATTATCTTTGTTATTTGGACCCAAAAGACCCAGCTGCTGAATAATTATTACCATTAAAAGTGTAAAGCAAACCGCTAGTTGCTACTAAATTTCACACACTACACTTTCAAGTTCATTTAAGTTTTTTGAATTAAGAGCATTTTAATACATATCTGTGGTAAAATATTATAAATTCAAAGGTCAGCGTCAAGGAGAGCATCAAACACTGTCAGCCATAAAGATTCAAATCCAAAGACCATATCTGAACAGAGCTCAGGTCGTGTAACGACACACTAGAAGCTTCTATTCACTGAGGAGAAGGATCAAGAATGAACTGTGAACTGATCCGTCTCAAGTTCAGATTAATCGTCATTTGAATCATAAAGAAAATACAGTTGAGACGATACTTCTTCTCGATCAGAGGACAACAAAAAAGAAATAAAGAAAGTTCTGACTGGGGACCTTTGCTGCGTTTTCTGTCTGTATCTCTGCTATCATAATCGAATAAAGGAAAAAAAAATTCCCAAAAATTATCTTTTAAAAGATGCACGGGTGCATCAAAAAAATCTGATTGCAATCAGACTGCACAGGCCCTCCATTCACAATCAGCACTCAGCATCCCAAACGATTTGTCAAACTCTGCACCTGCCGTTTTATAAAAGACACGTCACTGTATGTCAGAAAAATATGCAGATTATTGGTGTCAAGTTACAGGATTCCTGGGTGATGGAGTCCTCGAAACACTCAGAATTGTTGCCTCTTGCCAAGTGCAGTTCTGAGGAAGTGAGTTGAAATACGTCTTTGAAGAAACTGAAACCAGGTGAGTGTAAAAAGTTCATCCAGAGATATAAACTGCAGTTTAAGCTTTTCATTCACAGAGAGTTTGAATGTGGGCCAATGACTGTGTCAGTGTTACATCCTTGGATAAATAAAGGATTAAAGAACAGGTTAGATCGTGTTTGAAAGCTCTGCCACATACACCTCACGTCTGTCATTTTTCAAGTTCTCAGGGTAATAACGTCGTATGGAAACATGTTACTCTGCTGACTGAAGCGCAGCCGAGTTCTGGCAACAACACTTTTTTTTTTCCATCTTTCTATTTGCTTTCTGTACTTACACCTTGCTCTCTCAGCCCCTCTACGCTCACCTTGCTTACTGGGGATGAGAGGAGTGACACGAAACAAGTGGCAAAAGAGGCTGTCAGCTCTTCATTGTTCCCTTCTGTACATTTTGAACGAACTGGATGAATAGTGGCAGTGGAAATAATTGCTTGTCCCAGTTATGAATCCATCTGCCATGGTGGCTTTCTGATTTGATTGGAAAGGGGGGGGGGATTCCCAAGAAAAAAACAAATAATGTGTGAGAAGAAGGCACGGGAGCGTGTCAGTGGCCATTAATATCCATAAATGCAATTTCACAACACACATAATGACATAAAATGACAGACAATAATAGTTAGGTAATTTGTATGTGTGACGTGTGTGTAAGTACAGGCGATGTGTGTGTAGAGGGATTACATCAGGGAGGGAGTTGGACTAATATATTTACCTGTTAATGTCCGTGCACAGTTTACATAATAGTCCTTCAGTTTATCCTATAAATAATGTGATGTTACAGGAGTGTTTAGATGCAATGTGTGGCTTTAGGGAAATGATTTCACTTTTTTACTGGACAAAGGTTCAGCTATGGCCAGAAAGAACTATAAATTTATAATTTTATAAATTAGAAATCTGATTTTGGATTCACTCCTGCCAGATAAAACCCTTTGACCTATTGATCTATTCAGCTGTCTCTATTACAATTAAAAAGCTCAGCATCCAGTATGCTACTATAAAGCGGGGAATTTATCAGCAATTAAGTATTAACTATGAAAGCTAGGCTTTTTATTATGCCCTATTACATATTACATTTCTTATAAAGCGGAGAAACAAATGTAGTGCCAAGTGGAGTGAAAACAGACCTATAGATTTTTCCACTGATGTACTATTAAGTACAGTAGGTTCAGTATTGAGTAATGGTATTTTGGTATGTTCCAACACTGGGATTTCCTCCTAATTTTACTCCTAATGAAGCACAATTGTTTCAGTCCTCTAATTTAGTATTATAGTGTTTCGACTGTATTAGTAAATGTAGTAGTAAATGAAAAATGGGTAAAAGCTCCACAGAGCTGGCAACTTTTCTTGTACTCTAAAGACGTGCCAAATATGCAAAATTATTCACGTTTTCAAGTTAAAATTTAAAATAAGAATACATTTCCTGCAGATTGATTCGTTGTTTTCTAGGAAAACATGCAAATTAGTCAGTGAATACAAAGTGTTCATTTTATTGCCACAACACATATGTTTTTTTTAATTTTTTGTCAGTCTTTCACTTCTGCTTTTCCAATATTTTTATATAGGTGCATTGTGTCAACATAAATTATAGTTTTACAAGCAGCGAAAACTTATATAATCACCAGAATAGCCGCCGATGCAAATGAGTGGAGCATTATTAGAGCAGCGGTGTGGCAGTGGATTGTAATTTCCTGGAGAGCCACAGCTACTGTGATTTCTTCCGGGTTCTCTCTCTGTGTGTTTTGTTTGGGTGGATCAGCGCACAGTTCAACATGACAGAAACTCACGCTCTGAGCTCCTAATTACTATTTTGCTCTAACTTCCATGACAGTTCGGCTGAAGATATTATGTCTCCTGAGGTTTTACGCCGATGTTTCTCTCGGTAAATGGGGACAAATAACTCCGTGATTTCACTCTGACCTGAGACACCTGTTGCGCCGGTTCCGACACACAGGTGTCACTTTCTTCACACAGGCTCCTTCTCGGGACTATATCTACTACATTTTTTATCCCAGAACATCTGAATTAATAGTTAGTATGAAAGTCACGGTAACTTTCGGGGACACCTCGGTGGTGGTTCCCTGTAAAGATGGATGGACCGTCCGGGATTTAATCGAACAAGCCATGCGGAGGTACCGCAGGATTTTGGAGCAGGTAATGTTAAAACGCTGTTCAAACTCTTCGTCTGAGTCACTTTGCTGCTTCGTTTTCTTCGGTACATTGTCATTACACCGTGTGTACTTAAATGTGCCCGCCTAATGTTGTTTCATTCCTCTCATTCTTCACTTTTTGTTAGAGCCGTCTGCCATAACACGTCTGAGGTGTGGGTCACGTGACAGCCCCAATCTAGCCATTAGCTAGTTATGATGTTCATAATATTATTAGCTAGCTGCTAGCCTAAATAAGAAGTTTTTAAGTGCTATAATTTGTTTTTAAATGCAGTAATTATTTATTTTGTGACTGCCATTGTAACACATTACATGCATGTACAGCTGTCATTCATAAATATTACCTGCATTTAAGTTTTTTTTGTTGTTGCTAATTTAAGCAACAAGGCTAAAGTAACGTTAGCAGGAAGTGTTTTGCCACATTGTTTATCTTTTAGCTGCAACTTCCTTATATTGAAGCAATAAAACACCTTAAAAGGTGATACAGATTTTAACTTCCCATTGTTCTAGTTTGGGGGTACATCCTGTATGTGTGGCATCATCTGGAGGAGTTTTCAGTTCAGATGATGTCATCTGGAGGAGCAGGTTGACCAAGAGTACATCAGCCATAGTATGAACAACCAGATTAATTCATTAAAACTGAGAAACTCCACCCAATTATGTCATCTGGAGGAGCAGGTTAACCAAGAGAAACTCCTCCACCTGATGATGTCATCTGGAGGCTTTTTTAAATATATATACACACATATGTAAAGCATATGTACTCCCTAAAGTAGAATCATAGAAAGCAAGATAAAAAAAATCAGTGAAGTCTCACTTTAAATATATGAATCCTATATGTTCATGTGTGCTGCACAGTCCAGTGCAAGTGCAATTGAATTTTTGTATTGAAAAGTAAATATTTTATCTAGAAATGTAAGTGTTACACATTTTGGCAGTTGGAAGAGAGAGGGATCTAATGTTCAACAGTCACTAAGAGATCCATCACAGTCGATGACCAAACTGCCTCAATAGACTACAATACAATGCAGCCAAAACGTAAACATATAATGAATAAGGGGTGTGTTTTTCATGCATAAAACATCAGGATGCAGTAAGTTTATACCTGTTTTGGTGATTCTTAAAACTTACTGTGGAAAATGTAGGAACACAGCATCATAAAATATCCCCTTGCGCTCACTGAACAGCCCACACTAACTACTAATGGTGTAATAAGATTGTGTTGTTTTCCTGCGACTTGTGTTACTTTGAACGTCTTACTGACAGTTTTTACATTAACACCAAGATACGAACCAGCAGCTTTCTGCTCCCTGATGCTGCAATCACTTAAACATTAATCATTCTGCCGAACTGACCTTTTATTAATCAGCAGCTTTGTGTGTGCATGCTGTCCTAGCAGGATAGCGTGCTGATGTGTGTTTTTCGTCTCTGTGGGGATGTGAGTGGCGCTGGCTGCGGTCTCAGCTGTCTACCTGTACAATAGCTCCCTGTTTAAGCCCTGGTATCTCAGCGGGCAGGTGGAAGTTTACTGTTTGATGTCCTCAATGTGGCTGCAGTAGGGGATGTGCGCAGTGGACAGGAGGCTTTGTCCTGTGAGTGATTGGGGATTAGGACTGGTGACAGGCCCCGGTCTTATCAGTTGGCTGGTACCCCCCTCAGCCCGCCCACGCACCCTTCCCTTGGCGAGGCTCAGTGTTGGTGGTGGGGCACTGAAGCAGGGATGGAAGGACAGATTGGGTGGCTGGATGGCTCGATGGATTGCTTCCACTCAGTGAAGGGGCACATGCAAACACCTAAATGACCGCACGCACACACACACACACACACACACATACAGAGGAGCTCATCTTGCTTGGTGTCCCCTGAGCTGCCTCATCCCTGCTTCACTGACATCCACAGCCACGCCCACAGCGGTCCCTGTTTATTGTCACTGAGAAACGCTGCGGTGCACATGATGAAGTGGGCCAAGTGTGTGTGTGTGTGTGTGTGTGATTAGAATGCACCCAGGCCTTGATCACAGAGCATGTTAATTAGGAGCTGTTTCTAGACACTGACTCAGCAGTTGGTTGCTTTCTCTTAATAGAGGCGGATCATCACGGGGGACAGTCCAGCCCTGTAAGTGTCAGAGAGGACCAAATAGATCTGACTGGATGAGCCGGCTGCTCCTGGCAGCAGAATCCACTTAGCGCCTCACATTAACCGCACATTTCTCTCCTCGCCGGCCTCACCGCTGACAGCAGGGACGGTGTCAAAAACCTGAGTTTATGGCCATGCGCATGCAGAACTGGATTCCTCACAGACTGTGCACTGCAGCAATGGCATATAAACCTTCTTAATTAGCAGTTTATTTTAATGTGATCTCAGCTGTGACTCTGTACATGTCCAGCTGCTTTTATATTCTCTGTCGAGAAAACAGCCTTTGACTAACTGCACAGAGAAGGTTCTTTCTAATTATGCGGCGTGATTTGTAAAACACGAGCGTACATGTGATCATTGTGGTGATTAAACATTCTCCTATACTTAACCGCTATTATGGCAGGTGATGAAGAAAGCAGAGGATTGTGGGAGTTGTGTAAAGATTTTCACCTAAGGTGTTAAGATTTATATTATAGAAAAAATTCACTCCATCTGGCATCTATATATTTACTTATTTTTGTAGAAAATGATAATCTATAAAAATGAGTGTGTCTTCTAGGATAACTAGAAAGTTATTTTCAATCAGATATTTAGTCTATAAAATGCAAATATCATGTATCTGTCCTGCAGACAAAACAAACCCAAACAAAATATTCATTCTGTGTAACCGTACGAGCCCTTACTTTGTTTTTCTCACTAACTATTGTATGTATAGTAGTCCTGTACCCTGGGGGACCAGCATGTAGACTACAAGTTTCGTATGTTCTCAGGGAAAACAGCTCTGACCAGGTAACTTTCTCTTTGTCTCCTGGTTCTTTTGCAGGTTTAGTTCAGATTACAGCCCTTATACCTGAGAGTGCACTAAACAAGCCTAAAGCACTTTGCCCTCCATGTGTGTAGGAGTGGTCCAGTGTGGGTTGGTACATGGGTCATGACTTCAGCTATGCTGGTGGCATTTTAAAGTTTGTTGTTGTTTTTTTGTTTTTGTAGCGTTGGATTTTGGTTTTGGATTTTTGACTGTGCTGGGTGCCAGATTTGTTCAGGGAAATTGTTTGCATTCATCGTCCATTCAAGAACTTCAAGCAAATCCACTGGATGCTGATTAGAACTTTTTTGCATTCATGTGTATTATCAGTTCATTTTGTGTTAACTCTGTTGATTCTTGAAGGCAAATAATCCCCCAGTTCAAGTACCTGTGGCGCTACAGCGCAGCATCCTGAGGCGAGAAAGTGTTTTCTGTTTAAGGACGGGACAGATGACCCCTGACATGTTTAAACTGAGACATCCCAGACATCATGACATTACAAAGCAGATGTGATTGTGTATCAGTTCTCAGTCAAATTGCCACCGTGTCTGGTTTCAGTGTGTGCTCCTGTCTTCAGTGTAAATGAAGTCAAATTCATTTCCAAGCAGTGTGTGAACAATCAGCATGCTTAATTGCTGACAGTGATTGTGATGTTTCTTTTTTCAAATGATTTATTATAAGTTCCTCACCTTGAGGAATATGATGTATTAACGAATCCATTTTAGAAGTGCTTTAGTAGAAACTTAGTTTAAATCTTCTGTTGGCAGGAGGTAAATAAATCCTATACATTAAAATATTGGACAAACACTATGTATACTTAAGTGCATGGATATTGTTGGGATCTCTTGAATTTAGGATCAATTCTGAGGCACTAATAATGATGAAATCAAAATGCTTGTATCCCTATTTCATATTTTTGTTTAGGAATAATTTTGTCCCCTGATCACAGGAGAACGTAGGCAGCTGCTACGTTCAAACTGTCTCCATTTCTAGCTGTCATCAGAGAAAGCTCCCCTACAGCTTTCCTTTCTCTTTCCTCACACTCGCACCAATGGACCCGACTTTAAGACAGCTCCTCATCGACTCGTTCATTAAAGACTTTTTTTTTTTGTCACGGCTAAATCCTAACCGTCCTCCTGCAGCTGTGTAATTACACATTCTTCTGGGGATCAAAGTGTGAAATAGCACCACCGCCGCCGACTCGGAGAATTTAGCTTCACTAATCGCCCCAGCGCTTCACCGTTCTCAAGTGGTGTCATGTTTGCTCATCGGATAGGGGGAGAGGGAGAAAAAGGAGAGAGAGTGCTTTAAATGATGGGGGGGGTTAATGGTGTAATTTGCTGGGAACCCACTCTTCAAACTGTCATGGTAATTCTCCTCTGCTTGTTGACTTACTGACTTCACAACTCCTTTTGTTTTTTTATTCCAAGGCAAGAGTTCAAGATACAAAGGGCAATTACCAGAGACTGAAAACGAGCGGCTTCAGAAGACTTTTTTTTATTCCCCCTTCCCTCTCTAGAGATTACTTTCCCTCTGAAGTGTCATACATTCATCCCTTTTCATCACAAGGTAGAAAGTGTGTTTCCTAGGGCCTTGTGAGTTCTGGCTGAGGAAGAAAGCAGACTTTTTCTTAAGGTGTTTTTAAGCATGCCCCCCCCAGAGGTGATGCTAATTAACACTTGGGCATTGTTGCGCTCTAATCCACTGTTGGGGAATTAATACCTCGCCCCTAAAATCGCACTAATGCTTCTTATTTTATTAAGGAGCGCGTCTTAATGCCGGTGATGCGATGCCGTCGCAAAAAGAGCCAATTACAGCTCTTTGCTGTCGTATGGCGCACACAAAAACACTCGCACCCAAACGGCATGAGTGAGAGGGAGAAGAATGCCAGCGGTTTGTCAAGTTGGACCAGATTTTCTGGCGAGGCTTGATGGCGAGGCTTTGGGGAAACATGGTATTTGGGTGACTTCAGTTTGTAACGTGAACGTACTGATCATTAGGAGTCAGGAGTTCAAATACTGTAATCTAAAGACTTGATTTATTATAGTGGTCCTTTGAGATGCTTCCCTTGTGATTCACAATGTTTTTTTTATTTGTTTTTTTTTTGACAAGTCCGCCTACCCACTTAACGTGCTTATATCTTATAACAGTGCAGGCAGAATCTGAGATTCTGGGAACAGTTTGTAAGACCAGGTGTGAAAACACAGGCCTGTGTTCATTATCCAGATAATCTCTCTAAAGTTTGTGTGCCAATATCACATGCAAATGGTGTCTAAATGGTTAGCTGACCTAATGTCCAATGTTAAGTTGTTTAGAAACATTATCATGCTAGCATATTTCCCACCATGCGTTAAAATTCTCAAATGCAGTCCGGTGTCAGGACACTCTTCATGCCCACGTTGGTATTATGGGCACTTCTAAAGAAAGGCAGGATCTGGTTTTATTCCCATGACTCAAATCCCAGGCTCTCTCAAACATCTGTTTTATGAGGATGGACTTGGCCCATTGTGAAAGGCAGACACCCCTTTCTTCTTTTTGTGCCCAGTAATTCACATTCGGATGCAGCGGAGCAAGAACAAGACCATTCACAACAGCGCTCGGTGATACAGCAGAAGCCGTTCGCTGTGTCTCAGCCAAACTCATTCCAGTCTCCGAGGCTTATAGCCTATAGCTGCTAATTTAACTGCTAATGTAGTCTGGTGTTGCCTTGGACAGATTGCTTATTGGTCGGGGGAGTTCATAATGGGCCATTTTCTACTGCACATATTGGTAGAAACAATAAAGCCTGTCAAAGATTTGTTCATATAGGAATTTTTAATAGAAATTGTGGGAAACAGCAGTAATTTAACTGTTCAGGGGGTTGGAATTACTTTCTTTTTGTTTGTAAAATGTATATTAATTCTCACCAGCCTCATCTTAAATTTGTCCACATGCACTTTCTGTCAGAGCACAGCATGCACACAACAGGGTTCGTGTAAATACTGGGTCACAAAAAGGGGAAGATGCTATTGTTGCTCGTACTTCTCTGTTGACTTGGTTGTGTAAACAGCACACTGCTTTGATACTGCAGCGTAGTGAAGTCCTGCTTCTCGTTGTCAGTGGATGAATCACCAGGCTCAGTCTATTTCCTGCTCAGTGGGTGTATTCACTTTGACCTCACCGTGGCAGTGAACCCGGCCTGGAATGTGCCCATCACCACCGCTCCCCACAGAGCAGCAAAACTGGAAAAGTTTCTATCAGCCCAGCCCCCCCACTTACATTCTTCTGTACAAACTGTACTTTATGGAGCCAGTGTTGTGCATGTGTAATGTAGGTCATCTGTTCGCTCAGTACCTACAGAACAGACAGGGAAACCTGCTGTTGTGTAACCTCTGATTATTATGTGTCACATTTGTTGCTGTAAACATACAGTTGCGTCACAGTTGAGGACAATGGCTAAGTAATTGTTTCCAATTAGATGTGTAATTAAAATACTTTTGTAATAGCGAAATAATAGGCAGAAAGTTTTCGCCCTCAGATCGTCCTCTGAGATATTACAAGGACAGATAGAAGTTTCTTGTACTCAGTTTAATTGTCACAAGTTTCTAAATTGATTAAAATGTATGTTTCCAAATCACTTATTTTTTAATGAACTAAGCACGAACTAACTAATGCTAATTTATATTTATTCTATTTGGTGTCTCTGTGTGTCCAGCACGGGGAGAATGAAGTGAAGACCCACCACTTGGAGTACGCTGAAGGAGGGA
The DNA here is from genome assembly GCA_032362345.1 of Sandelia bainsii. Taxonomy (NCBI): domain Eukaryota; kingdom Metazoa; phylum Chordata; class Actinopteri; order Anabantiformes; family Anabantidae; genus Sandelia; species Sandelia bainsii. The sequence continues at coordinate 9,285,220 of JAUMHL010000013.1, forward strand.
TCCTCGACATGGACGACCTGCTGAGCGATCTAGTTGAAGACCGAGACAAGGTGAGGACGAATCAATGTTGTGTTTGTGCCTTACTGTTTCCACCTTTCAACACAAGTACGCATTGAGATCTGATGGACGGCAGTGACTCATGTTTGTAGATAGATTAGCATAACAAAAAGAAATCTTACCTCATATGAGGTACAGTGAATTACAGCAGAAAACCTGTCATTTTTAGCTGTGGTTAGAGTGTGGTAGTGGATTTGTTGTGACTCCCTAAATTTCTCCAGCCTGGCAGGATGACAAGATGCCCAATAAACGAGGTGTTTGCAAATCCACACCCTGGTTGGCTTGTCACTGGTTGTTAGGAGTAAACCAGCTGAATACAAAATGTGACAAAATGAGTTTCTCTGCTATGCTTTGGACCAAAGAAAATAAACTCTGATTGGATTTGATGTCATCGTAATTCGCTCCATGCATGCTTGGTAAGGAAATGAACTTATTTCCTCCCCTTCTCTCCTCTCCTGAAACCCACTTCCCTTCACAAAGCAGAAGGGAGTGGGAGTGGGAGTGGGAGTGGGGACGGCGCTGTGTGATTTTTAGCTGTCATGTTCATTTGTACTGAGACAGATGAAAGGACACCATCTTAGATTTAATGCCATGTGCAGAGGGAAGTTCTCTGAAACTCACTGAACAGTGATGTAACTTCACAGGAGATGCATTGGGAGTTGAAGTTTTCTGCCTTTCATGCACACACACAAACACACACACAGACACACACTCACACACAGTGTCCCAATTTCTATAAAGAGCGAGTTTCAGCCCCCTTCCTAATTTCCCCTAATGCATTCCTAAGATGTGCTAATAAACTGCCCGAAATCCATATTCATAAGCCCCGGGACCAGACGAATGATGAATTACCAACACTTAGTCAGCAAGACGGCCAAATGAAATGGAAATGGAATATTCATCTAACCCGGTACCACACAATAACGGTTGGTGTTTTAAGCTGCACGAACAATAGAGTGTGTGTGCCTGCACGGCAGTCGTGCTCACGCAGGACTGCAAGTTTGGCAAAATAATCTTTGTGAAAAAGGGGACAGAACTAAATAATAGATGTGTAAACTCAGTAGGAATCGTCAACAGGGAAGAAAAAAAGTTTTTCCAATCACAGAGAACAGAGGCTTCATTTTCCAGGATGATGGGATTGCAATCATTCGATCTGCATTTTATTTGTGCCCAAGAGTGTGAGCCATAGATTTTAATGACTCATTTCCCAACCTAAACCTGCTTTCTCTCTCCTGAAAGTGATGATGAAGAGTCGTAGATCAAATGCCACTCTGGCATTTGATCACCTCCTTTCACTAGCAAGCTAACCTGACGTCGACTTTCTTCTCCTAGCTGCGGCGCTTTCTGTGGTGCTGAGTGAACGCTTCACTAGAACCTGCGCCGTGCAGGAACCGTCCCATTTACCTTTTTGTTTCTATACCCTCTCAGCTTTCCCCCAATTCTCCAAACGCGCCTCGCCGCTTTCATCTCGCTTCTCATTTTATCCTTTTGTTTTTTGCCGCTGATGAAAAGATAGCAGACGGAATAGGACAAGCATGCGTGATCTTCATAACGTGCCAGTCATCTGACTTATCTCCAGGCTTTCAAACAGTGTCGGCTCACACAGATTAAAGAGCTGTGCCTGGCGTTCTTGATTAGTCTGACTTCCTTTTGTTTGTCTACGTTTTTATTACCTCGCCGCAGCCGACAGATTCTATCTTTAGTGCTTTTCTTTTTTGTCCTGTTATTATGGCCGTAGCTGATTCATCATCAATCATACAGGAGTGGTCCTATTGTGCGGGCCCTCAGCCGCACAGCATGGGCTCTATGTTAGCTGAGGATGCTAATGAGAGATAATGGTTAGCTATTTGTACGCCTAGTGGTTAGCTTAGCTGCGAGACCAGACCTCTTTATCTGGGCCAGCCCCTGACTATTATTCAACACACACAGTCTCTCTCACACACATACGCACACCAACGCACGTCTGCTGTCCCTGCTGCCTGCATCAAACCACAGGCAAGAGTGTAGAGTAGCATGTTAGCGCTAGCATGTACAGAGGGAGCGCCACTGGTGGTTGATGAGGGTTGAGACGAGTGAGTGGCTGTGATTTGATTACAGTTGTGCCTCCTGCATCTGTGACATGCATGCGCGGAGACACACACACACACACACACTGCATGCACACACAGTCATTCATTAGCCCCCCATCTCGAGACACCGGCCACCAGCCTCCTCATGAATATTAATATCAATCTGATGAATGTGGAGAAGGCGATGGGGTGTTGGCTTAGGTGTGACCACATATACGCAGAACACACTTAAAGACATAAAAGAGCACAATGTAAAGAAACTGCTGCAGGCCATGGTGTAGTCAATCATACTCTATGAAGCTCTTCTTTCCTTTCTTTTACACTGTGTGTGTGTTTGCGCCCTGCAGCTCTCAGATGACGGTTGGAGTCATTGACCTGTCACACACCCTACTACTTTGTTAATAGGGAAGAGAAGTGGGAGACATAACAGCTTTTCAGTCTCTTCCTCTTTTGTGTCAATGCTTTGGTCAAATCCCTGCAGTTTATAGACCTGACCTGTTTTATTCTCTTTATCCTCCATCAGTCCTTTTCTGTGCTTTTTAAAGTTATGTAGTTGTTCACTCCCACACGCTATGTGTCTGTAGGGTTCGGGGATTTGATGATATGCATCCTAAAATAATAGACATTTGTCAGCCATCATTTGTGATGGGATTCTTTTCCGTTCTCCATCTTATCCTCACTTCTCCATCTCTTCCCTGACGCTCTTTTCAAAAGCGACTGATGTAGTGATTTACCTCAACACATTCATCCATTTACCGCTACCAGAGCTGTCATTCTCTCCCATTCACAGTCCCGAGAGATCCCGCATTAGCCGCAGCCATTACTCCCGTACATCTCCACGGTGCACAGGAGCTGTCAGTCAGGCTGTCCAGTGCCAGCATGCCATTAGCATACAGGCTATACACCAGCTTTCAACTGGTGCAATGTCCCATATATAGATATATAAATACCATATACAAAAAAGAAAAAGTGAAAAGCTGAGTATTCTCTGAAGGGACTGTATACAGTGCTGTATATGCTGCTCTTTCTCCCTGCAGCTTTCTGAACAGTGTATTTAGTTCGGAGGGCTGCTGGGGGCCACCAACTTGTAGATGCTGCTTGATGAAGGCCCTCTCTCTTCTTCCCTCTTGTTCACCCACATGCAGCTGAAATTTGAATATTTTACACGTGTGAGTGTCCTCTCCTGTCACGCCGATCTCCTCCGAAATGGGAATTAAACTCAGGGAGCATAACGTCTCCTCATAAGTGGACTGTCACTCCTCATTCCAAGTGCGCGGCCACACGTACACAGTCCACACAGAACTTGTTTTCAGTAGGGGGGGGGAGAAACACATAAAGAAAGCTCATCCTTCCATCCAATGCAGCCAAACGAGAAATCTCATTTCATGGGAAATTTAATGAAAAGAAAAAAAAACTGGAATGATTTTGCTTCATCTCTCTTTTAATTGGCCCTTTTTAATCACTGCGCCTGCGAGGCGTCCATGAACCTCTGGTGCAGTCTCTGGTTGCTGGAATGTAAATGGTAAGGGTGCGTATCCCAGCTGATCTCCCTCTGAAATGTCAACTGCTTGATTATGAGGCCATCTCCCATCATCTGTCTCTCCTGCCCGCATGTCACAGTGGAGGATGCAGTGATAGCAGAATGAATGTTACATGGAAATTTGTTTTAATATTTAAAGTATATGTGCGGTCATGAGCAGCTTTTATATTCTTTAAAAAGAATAATGATCTTATTTGGTTAGATATCAAGCAGAGAAACTGCGTCAAAGTGTGTTTCTTGCAGAGTCATTAAAGAAGAGTAAAGAGTTGTGATGTCCACTCATCTCAAGAATTCAGAAATTTAGCTGCTAGTTTTGTTCTTGTTTATTGACTCCATCTTTAAAGTCCTACTTATGATACTACAAAAGGATGTGTATATTTATCCAATATTCAAATATTTTAGATTTGAGTTTTTAAAATATTTCTTTGATAATTAATGCTTTAAATTCATTATGTAAGAATTGTGAACTTGATATGTGATTAACAGAACAGTCAGGACTCTCTGGTGGACAAACCATGTCATAGATATGCTGTTTTGTATTTCAATACCGCATTTTGTTTGTTACTTACATATACATTGATCTGTATTTGCATTTTGATCGTGTGCAGTCACCTAAAGGCGTCCTAAAGAGTTTGTGGCCACCAGTGCTTCCAGGGAGCAATGATTTGATGACTGGGTGACCGTTTTTTTGTAACTCCTGCTCTAGTTGAATACACTCAAGGAAGGCTGGTACACTCAAAAGCACATGGGTGATGTGAGTCGCTTCTGTAGGTGTCGGTGCATACAAGCCGCAGTAGTGGTTAGTGGTGGCAGAAGGTGTTTAAAATGGACTTTGCAGTTGGTCTATGAAGACAGAACTGCACACAACATGTCTATTCGCCCTCAAAGTTGCACTTTGGTAGGAAACTAAGTGGAAGTTTCTTTATAAGGTGATTCCACAGGGTTCTGGACTTACATTAAATTACAGTCATGGTAATACTGCTGTAGGTTTTACTTCCACAGCTCCAGGAGAACTCTCTTGTAAGTTGTGCTAGGTGATTTGCCTCCAGTTATTACATGTCAGATGTCAGCCCCTCTGACAGGCAACAATGAAGCATTACTTAAAATGTGCTAACCCGCTGAAGAAAAAGTTCAGTGAATGGGAAGTGATTGCGAGGCGCGTACGTGCTGATTAGCCTTTGACGCTCCGTGACATCTCGCTCCCTCACCTCCATTCCCTTTCGTGCGCTGTCACGGCAAGCCACGTTTGATTGGCATCTAAATGGTCACATAACTCTGCGCACTGTGTGAATGGGCAGTGATGAGCTGGAGCACAAGGTTCAAGTGCGCTGATTAGAAAATGTCACACGCATGCCAGCCTAATCATAATCTATACCCTTTTCACATTGTAATCATTATCCACACATACCTTACCTGTGAAGATGGATTGTGATCAACACCATATCTGTCTAACACATTAGAATATTAATTAGAAATCTCACATACGTTCTCAACATGACCAGGTTAGAAAATGAATCGGCTGTATTTCACCTGTAGCGAGCCATTACGTTCTTTCTATTGTCTGCTTGATTGATTTTATTCTGGCCTTTTTTTTTCTGAAAAGTTCCTCATAACTGTTGAAACCCGGATCATTGTAGATTTGATGGTCTGAAACTAAATTGGAAAATGAGTATTTGAAATGTTGTAAGGTTCAGTTTTTCCCATCCTTGCTGTAGTATTTTCATTATTTTAAGTCATATTCTTAAATATTGTCTGTTTTGCAAGAATGAGTTTTTTCCCCCACTTTGTTCAAGTTGCTGTCTGACCTAATGACTTGTTTATGACTTCAAACTCCATTTAAATCCCTTAAATATAGAAACATCGCACTGCTTAGTCCTATAATGTTGCTCATGCTTTCCCCCTAGATTAAGGTGACACTCACATACAGCCCAGACTGTATTACAGTTTTTATTCTTTAGGTTCTGTTGCTTCTGCAAATTCAATTTGAAATAAAATAAGGGATCCTACATAAGAGCGTCAAATACATCAAGCTGTAACTTAAGTATGTGTATGTCATTAGAGGAAGAACTGTGTGGGTCATGTAGCCATTTTAAAACATTTGCCCAAGTTGCTGAAGTTCCTCCTATTAAGGCACATGCACTTCTGCCATATGAGATCTGACTGTACTTATGGTAAATGTGTAAATAAAATGTGTATTTCTCACTGACCCTGGCGACAGAAAAGGAAGCTTATACATGCCCTGTTGTCTTTAGTAAACGGGTGTAGTTTGGATAAATTGATTTAGAGTGGTTGTTTGGTGACTCGCCACTGTAAATTAAAATATATGAAACATACAGTATATTGGATGAAGTTAGATTATCTCTGTGTCAGACTGTTCCCTGCAGATCAGACTTGAATGTTTTGCCTGGTGGGATTCGGTCACTGGAGCTGATTTGATCATATCTAATCAGTCTCGACCTTGATTCAAACCCCTCTCTCTGAGCATCACAACAGTGCTCGATCTGATTATATTCA
>JAUMHL010000013.1:9293808-9331928 GCA_032362345.1 Sandelia bainsii
CCCCCCCCCCCCCCCCCCCCCCGCTTCCCTGCACTGTGCTACACTCTGCCAGGCTTTGTCCAGTGGTAGTTGTTAGGTAGTTGTCGCAACAAAGTAAAAAATGATTATATTAAAACAGATCAAAATAAGTTAGATACTGTATCTTTAAGGTTATTACTATTTTGTTTTATTATTTTGTTATTGTATATTATCATTTCTTATCCAGTTTAGCATTGGATCACACAACTATTTGTAAATGAAAAGTGATGGAAAATCTGTGTAACACAGTCAGTTTTTTGTAGTTATTTTGTGTCACTTATGTTTCTTAAATGGAGTTTGTCATTTTATTACTTTAATACAATATGCAATTTAAGCTGTAGGGCTTGCATGAGACTCAGTGTCAGTCCACTCTGCTCTGTAACGGCAAATTCCAGCCCTCTCACATCTATATATGTGGATGGATGGTGCTGTCAGGTGGCGTTTTGTACCGGTGAGTCCTGCAGGCCTGTAATGTAGCACAAATCCTAGTTTTCCCTTCCAGGCTTTGATGTTGAATCAATAACTATCTAATAAGGCATGTCGGTAAGAACACATATGTTGAGGGGTTTAAAAAAAGGCGGTGAGGTGAGGCTTTTTGTTCCTCAACATCTTGAGGCTGTGAGCGATGCTGGCTCTCCATAGCAACGGTGAGTACTGAATGTTAGCAATGTATACTTCATATATACAGTTTACCAGCATGCAGAACTGTTATGTTGAATGTTATGCCTAAAGAAATAGCACTTTTAGGTCAAGGGAGGACGTGTGTATATGGATAAACACAGGAAAGAATTTACACCATGGCCACAGTGGAAATCCCTGTGCATTATTAATAGATTGTATTTTACATAATTAAAAGTGCAGTTCTTCGCTTTAAACCATCCTAAACATCACTTCAAAGCTCTGTCAGCACAAAGAAATACGCGACAAGAAGAAAGAATGAGGTGAAATATAGTATGCAAGCTCAATGTCAAGGGAGGCAGATGGAGAGAAGAGGAGGAGGGAGGGGGCAGCCTGTGGAGGAGAGAGCCACAGGTGAGAGGGCAGCAGCCTCGCAGCTCTGAGTTAATCACTCCTTCTATTTCTCTGTCAGATCCTGGGAGGAAGCAGGGAAGGAGGGTGGTCGGGGGGGAGCAGCTGGCTTCGCCTCGGCCACAGGGAAAAGAAAGCTGATTATTAGGCTCTGACTTCTGGGGAAGAGAGCTGGAACGCGTGTGACTTCGTTGTGTGTCTTGAGCGTGTGTTTGTGCGCATTTATGAACATTTATGAGAAAGAGGTTATGACTTTGAGTGCGCCGAGGGATCGCACATTCCTCTGCTGCATGTGAGAGTAAGTGCAACTGTGTGTGTGTGTGTGTGTCATGTCCACAGATGCGGAACAGCACCAGTGTAACCACCACTGTTGTGTTTGCTCTGCGGGAATGATGAACAAGCTGGTTTGGTATTTGTGTTCCCGGTCTGAGAAATACGATGCCCGGAGCTCTCCAGTCACCCACATCCCTCGCTCCTTTCGCTCCCTCTTTCCCTTCACCTCCCCTTCCACCTCTCCCTCTCCCTCCTCCTCCCTCCTTCTCTCTTTTGGCCTCTCGGGCATGTGTGATATATGAGGAGTTTACTTTCTCCCTTTATGAGTGCGCATAAATAATAATATGAGCTGTCACTGCGCATAGCCAGCACCGCAATACCTCAGCTGGTGGCTCGCTTTGTGTAAGTGTGTGTGTGTGTTTATGGGAGTGTATGCTCTCAGTGGGTGCATATGTACTCCATCTCTGTGGCTGATGTGAGTATGTGGGGACACAAACAGAGGGAAAATGATAACTCAACCCTTTCCAGTGCCATAAAGAACCTTTTTATTTTACCTTTTTGGCTGTGAACAGTAAACTTTAAATTCATATAGAACTGTTTGATTTTTTTGTTTCTGGAATGCATGTTTTTCTGAATGGAGGTCCTCATGTCTCATTGTGCCACTTTGAACTAGCTGGATTTGCATCTCACATAATTCAACTTTTTATTTTATCAAATATTTTCCACACAGATTAATTTGAAAGTGCTATTTTAGCATGAAAAGTAACTAAAAAATACGGCTGCAACTGAAAAGTTAATGCAGTTGTATCACTTTCATGGCATTTCAAAGACTGATATTGATCTATTACTGTATACTGTATGTTTACATTGGGCTTTGCAACTTTTCCTGTTTTCTTGATCACTGTTCTACCATTATGCTGTTTTTCCGTTGCAGAAGCAGTATAAGATCTGGGTCATCCTTTTCTAAATTTGCATGAATGTAAATGCTAAGGCCTCTGCATCTAGCTCAGTCTGTCAGAAGCATCAAAGAGATGTTATGTTCAGTGTGGAAGTACTAGCTGCTATTCGTAACTGCTGGCATCTCTTCAAATAGAAAGACAGAAATGTTTAGAGGGTTCACACTCTGATGTCTCATATGATTCATTATTTTTAAGGAGTCTCTTACTACAGAGTTAAAAAGTTAGATTGTTCATCTGTTTGTGTGCTTTAGTTCACGAGTGGGAGACTGTTTGTCACTCACCTTTGTGTCTTTGTGGTTTCTTTTTCTAATCTTACGCACTGCCGCTGTGTGTTGAGTAAGTGTGTGTGCGTGCAGGCCCAGAGCCAGGTGTGTGTTCCTGAGAGGTAATCCTCCCTACATCTGGTAGAGTGCTGTATAGATTCAGGCTGGAATAGAAGCAGGATTAGCCATGCTGTCACTGGTAATACAACCAATTTTCCACTTGTTTAAAGAACACAGGCCAAACATTCCTCTGACAGCCCCTACGGTGCTTTGGAAATACTTTTGTGTGTGTGTGTGTAGGTTGAGTATGTACAATATATACTCCTGAACATGGGTTCAGTTTTTGCACAGGCTTGTGTGCACTTAAGTATTTTTGTGCAGCATTTGCCTAAAGTTTTGTTTGTAGCATCTGCATGGTAACTGCAGTTGGAGTATGTGTATTGTGAGGTGTCCAAAATTAACACTGACAGCTGTACAGTGATTTTAGGTACTTAACATTTGTTGTGTAATCTTGTGCGTTACAGTACTGACCAAATATAATGTAAATGATGCTTCCGATTTGTCAGGTTTTCCAAAAATCTGTCTTAAACAATGACACAAAAATAGAAAATGAGGCACATTTTTTGCACAGATAGCTGTTTCAGTAGACCAGGATGCAATGCTGCTGACTGTAAACCATAAGGAAGATGTTTTAGCCCAGGGTGACCAATCCTGATCCTTGACGGCCCAGCAGGACAGTGGCCACCCCTGTTTTAAGGTCACCAAACTCACTGTTTTCTGACTGTAAAAAGTCAGCATTTAATAACATTTGATAGCTCTCAGTTTTTATACAGTTGTTGGTACTTTTTCCAAAAGTCCCATTTGATAAATAGTCAAAATAGTGTAAAGATACATGCATGCACATATACACAGATGTACATTTATATGTATATGTTATAATGTGAACAATAGTTATAGAGTATTATGCCAATGAGTGATTATGAGTTTACTGTCAACTGTCAACTTGGACTCCATGATGAACTGTTTAGATTTTGGTGGTCAAAGGACAAAGTCACAGCCACCTCATGTTCATCCAATTCTTGTTGTGAATGTGATGTTTCAGGAACACCTTGAAGGAGTTTATTCAAATTTGGCACAAATTGTCACTTAAAGGATGAACTGATTAGATTTCCGTTGTAAAGGTCAAGTTTACTGTGACCTTATGTATGTCCCATTTTCATCAATGCTATATCTCAGAAACACCGGGAGGGAATTTCATTACATCTGGCACAAACTTCCTCTGGGTCTCATGCATAAACATGCAAAAACTAGAATTTAAGTTTGATTTAACATAAACTACAATGTTATTGGTTAGTGGAGGCATATAACTGCAATGCAGTAACTCTAGTTCATTATGAAAGAAGTATCAAAGTATCACTGATCATAACAACCTGGTACTCAGTTTTTAAAAAATGTACTCCTTGTTTCAACTGTGTTGTCATTTCTCACATGATGCTATGGATATCATCAGTTTCTGGTCAGCTGGGGCGAGATATGTTACTTCACCTGTGCACTGTCAACATTCATCACACTTTACAGCCGTGGAGAAACCCCCCTCTCGAGACATTATGTCTGCTCTTTGTTGAACAGCATCTAAATCACACACAGAGGATTTCTGTTACTGTCTCATTACAACACCTCAGCTGCCGGATATTCAGCGAATGGAAAAACACCACCCGGCAACATAAATGCACATTCAGGAGCCATATGGAGAGAAGTGTTGATCGCACACTACAGTTTGAATCCTTTCAGCTACAGTGCAATCAGAAATATATACACAAGATCATCAGATAGTGCAGGCGTTCATTTTCTCTGCAGTCAAGCCAAGACACTGTGAGTGGGAGGTTTATTCTCTGTGATTCACGTTTTAGCGCTTTAAAAAACAGATGTCTAAAATACTCTTTGGCGAATGTGTGTGTGCACTGTATAGGCCTGTGTGAGTGTGAGTGTGTGTGTGTGTGTGTGTGTGTGTGTGTGTGTGTGAGATGATTGGGTTACCATACTACTGTCAGGACGCTGGGTGCTCCTTCTGAATTATGCATCTTTCATTCAAAGAAAGAATGAAGAATAGCACGAGAGGGAGAAAACAGTGTGTGTGTGGGGGGGTGCAGTCGTAAGATAAATGACAAGTCCACAAAAGCAGAGGATCTCAGTAGACTGGGACCACACACACACACACACACACACACATACATAGAGCAGTGCTAGTCAGCGATGAGAGAGGAGAAGAAAAATGGGTTGATTAGTACCAGCAGATGAAATAAGGAAGTGTGTGTGTGTGTGTGTGTGTTGCTGATGCTTATGTAAAGGCTGGAGGCTTGAGTGGTACCCACATGTAATAGTATTTGACTAAAGCAAGGTGGCACTGTTCATCCTCTGTCTGAGTCAGTGTCCACAGTTGTTTTTGTGTATTCTTAAATAATGCCATTATACAGCGTGTGAACATGTGTGATTGCATACATTATATATGCGTATATCTGTGTGTGTTTGTGCGTACTATCCTCTCTCTCCATTGTGTTCCATAGAGGATGTGCTGCATTTGGCTAATTATTTCTTAGCAAGTACATCAATTATTAAAAACAGTCAACTGTTCCATCTGGGAGTTTCAACATGTAAACATCTACTGTTTACAACAGCTGGAATAATTTCATATCCTGAACATTAAAAATTCAGAAATGATAACTATTGTGCATATGAACTCTGTATCTGATTGGCTGTCGGCTCCAGCGGCTTATGTGAAAGCAATCTCAGTAATCAGAATGATGTGTAAGTTTGTGGATCACTGCCAGGAAATTCAGTTTTCTCCTGTAAAGTAGGGGAAAAAAGAAAAGGAACATACACAGCTTCTTTGCAAAATAACTTGAATCAAGTGAATAAGTGCATCAGTGAATCAAAATAATGGGTTAAAGTAATGTACAGTCGTCCGTTCCATCACTGCCATAGATACTGTTCATGTTTTATATTATATCGTAGGATGTTCCATATTGAAATACACACTGTACCTTTTATTTATTTTACTGCTGCACATGTCCCTGTTTGAAACTCCTTACACCTTTCTTCTCTCTGTTCATTATATGTGTAAATATTGTAAATAAATGACCACATATCTTAGAGAAGTTGCCCTGACTCTGTTGCTGAGCAGTATATCTGCTGCTACACATGCTACAGATGTAGTGGCTACATGCTCAGTGATGCTGCAACCATAACATGACAATATAAAGGCTTCAGCCATTTGTATTTGGCACAGGTATCAGTGTGTGTGCTTGGGTGTGTTATGGAAATGAGTCAAAGGGTCACATTATTCAGCAGCAGTTGACATGCAGGCTCCCCAGGTCCATATCAATATCCCCCGACGGATGCAGCAGGAAAAATAAGGTGATTTGTTTCCTAGAATACTAATCAGTCAGGATAGCAAGAGAAGAACATGTGTGTTAAGTCAACATACTGTGAACAGTTCAAGGTGTTGTTTTTCATCCTGGGGCGCAGGGTCCAAAAGAGCATGTTTGGGCTGTATATGATGGGCTGAATTGAACATTGCTGTGCACTTTAGAAATATAAACTTTTTCCCAAGCTTTCTAGTATTTACCACTATTAATGATAGCTGTGTGTTCTCCGAGGAGCGGCTGACTAATAGCTTAAATGTAATCTGTACTGAGATATCTATAACCAGCTTCTTTTAATAGCACATTAAGCTAAATCATTCCAGCAGACACAATGCAGAGCAGGTCAGTTCACTTAAATTACAAACACAACCACAGCACTTCTCACTTACCTTAGTGATAGGAAATACACACACATGCAGTGGTTACGAGTGTAGCTATTGGGACAATCCATGCATGCCTGCACAGCTTAATATTTTTGTGGAACCATATTGGCTGATTCCTATGCTTCAACTCGTTCCAAATGAAGTAATGCTTGATTCATTTTGTTGATACTTTGTGTTTGATTGAGTGATGAGTGGAAGCAGCAGGGCGGCCTTCATCAGCATCGCTCCCTGCCGATGTCAGCCATAAAGAATAAACTCCTGAAAAAGCAAATCATCACCCCTCCACACATTAAAATAAGTTGTTGTTGTTGTTCAAATCGAATAAATCGTTATTGAGGGCAGCTCGTCGCTGTGTCTTCATACTCGCCCGTCGGCACGCGCGCGTCACATTGTGCTCTGAGACGTCCTCTTTGATTGATGCTGTCAGCGAGTTTGGAGAAAGAGACGGAGCCTCGGGAGGGAGGGCGATAAGGAGAGAGAGAGAAAAGCAGATAAAGAAGAGAAAAAGAGCTTGAGAAGCATCAATCAAGCAGTGCAATCAGATTGTTTTCCTGGTGTTCGGTCTTTTCTCTCTCTTTTCTGCATCTGCCAGCTCCTCAATTCCTCATCTTTACTTTTGCTCTGTCTCTAAAGCTCATGCACATGCGTGCACACACACACACACACACACACACACACACACACACATACACACTCCTTGGCATGGCGTCAGCCAGATCTCATGAGGATACTGAATCACGGGAGGTTGAGGTGAGAGGCAGCGTCGTGATGGATGATGCATATCATCCATCACACCTCATCCGCCTCATCTGCAGTTATTGTTTACACACACACACAAACACACACACTCAGGCTCCACACTCCTTTTGTTGTTAATTGACGTCCTCCACTCGTCTGTTGTTTCATTTCCATCTCTTGTTCCATTGCGGTTATTGCTTTTCATTAAGTGGTCATTTCCTTCACCAGCATCATCTAATGAGAGCATCAGGCCGCCATGCGCCCATTTATCAAACCACGTAGCCGCGCAGCCTCACGCTCAACACACACACATCCCCCTTTGCTCTATCTGGCGTCATGTCCCTGTCTCAATTAGGATTGTTTGTCGTCCTCCTACCCTCCATCCCCTGTTCGTTTGGCTGCCACCGCATCCTCCCGTCATCTCATTGTGGTAGCCGTGTCATTGTGTTTGACAGCTTCTCATTCTCGTGTCGGATCTCATTTGACTGCTAATTTCATACTTGCACACCTCGCCTGGCCTTGTCATGTGTGTTAGCTCCTTTCAACCGGCCATCTGCTGAGTTGCCGGTCAGATCGTCTCCTTTGTTCAAAAAGACGAAGTTATTGCTGCTGCTGTGTTGTGTTTCAGTTTGAAGTGTGTTGCATTCGTACTGTTGGCAAGATAAATTGTATAAAATCCTCACTGTGATCATACCACAGTGGAGATGCTTTATAACCTGGCTTTTTGTATGTATGTTTCCAACTTGTTGCCACAATCACATTGTTTAGACTGTCAAGCATCTTAATTTCAGGCTTTAGCACCTTCATGTTAAATATTTTAGAAGATTTAGCACTCAGTTTTGACTCTGCGTGTGTGCCTCTTCTAGCTGGTGGCTGTGCTCGACAACGTCCAGTACGGAAGGACGAACAGTCCCAGAGACAATGTGTCCAATGGCTATACCAGTTCCAATCCCAGCCCGGAACCCCTGCACTACCTTCCCCACCTGCAGTACCAGGAGGCAAACAGAGGAGAGATTGAGGTCAATGAAGCTAGCCTCAAAGCAAGTAGGTCACGTCTACCGTCAGTGTCTTCTGTTGCATGTGTTTTTAATTTTGGCTTCATGTCATAAAAATCCTTTTAACCTTAAATTGAAGCACATTTGAAATTATTACAATTCAATATAGCTGTTCTGAGAATATAAAATATTCTGTTGTGTAGGACAGAACATGCAGTATGTTCAGGGAAGGTCTCATCACCCTGGGTATTAAAGCACAGCTCAATCAACACTTAGACATTTTTTTTCTGTGAATGTGACAAAGTTTACTGAGGTGAGACAGCAGGAGGTGTGTGTCTGTGTTGGTGTGTGACAGTATGTGAAAGAGAGGGAGAGAGAGAGCGGGAGTCTGAAAATACATTCAGTGAACAGCTGTAAGCTGAACCTACTGTATTTAAAGGGAAAAAAGCAGATTTTCTGCTTGTTACTTGATGGTGTGTGAAAACAGCTGCAGTGTTGACACAGCGTTCTCTCTTCATTTAACATTCTCCACTTGGTTTGTTCTTGTTTTCACACATTGCTCAGATTGAGCTTCACTAAATGTGGGCATCTTAAAACTGTAGGGCCATGAATGCGATTTGGTTGTGACCACTGTTGGGACATAGTTAAGTGTGAGCGTTGTAAAGATTCTAGTCTTTAGCCTTAAGTTGCTGCCAGTCATTCTGATAAAGATTTTTTTTTTAAGCATGTTTCATATTTGTGACTGACATTGGCGACACAACCGAGCGAGACGTACAGTAGCTAACGTTAAAGCTTCACCTGAAGTCGCTAATGCAACATGACGCCCTCACCTAGCCTCTGTTAACGTGTAACATCGGTTGTGGACACCGTCACCAGATGCAGTCCCGTGTATGAACAGCGGACCAGTGTAAAACAATCTCAGCAGCAGCTTTGAATCACTACAACAACAGCAGGAAGTGTTGAAGTAAAACTTGTTGAGCTACATCCACATACCAGCCGTTTTCTCTGCCATGGTCTCAAAATCAACCTCTTCTGTATCACTTCTGTTTATGTTGTGGAAAAGTTCAGAAAGCGTTACCACTACTTAACCTCTGTCCTGCCACTACTTTTCTATCCATTACATGTTGCTGGAGGGAATTCTGTTAAGGCATTTGACTGAACATGATGAACATGATATTACTAAGAGCCACATTGCTCCTTCATTTTGTCTGCATAATGTCTCTATTCTTCATACTGACAAAAAAAAGCTTCCTTCTGTGCACCATTAAGGTGATGGATATGCACCAGTTCTGCTTCTGAAATAGTAAATATCTTGATAAATGAATGCCTAACTGTTTGTCTGTCATTTTATATTCTGACCAACTCTGTCTGTGGCTGATAGACACGAGCCTCATAACCACACACACGGATTCTAAGCATATTTGTACACTTCAACAGTTTTTTTTAAAAATCTGACTAAACCAGAACTGTCAGCAGACGGCTGTTGGAATTATACCGTGTACGTGATTTGTGATCAGTGTCTCGCTGACAGTGAGACAGCTCAGCCATGACAGTGCAGTGAGATCTCAGAAAAGACAACAAGCAAACAAGCTGGAGAGAGAAGAGAGTGACGACAAACTGACTTAAATAATAAAAAATAAGAGAAGTTGACCCTAATCAAAGATGGCAGCTGACCTAATTTAGTAATGGTTCAGAATATTTTCAGGATGATGTCCAGGAGAGGAGCGCTGCATGTTTCCCCCCTCTACTCTGTTCTTTTTATAAAAGCACGCCTGCTCATGTTCTATGTTTGCCTTGCATTTGCATTTATATTTTTGGTATTGAGCTGTTGCTTTTATACAGAGCAGTGTTAACTGAGTGCAGCAGCAGAAATGCTTACAAATCCAATGTTAAGCATTTTTGTTTAAGAAATGTGTTTGGAGTTGTGCCACTGTAACTGAATAGATGTAGCTCTACTGTAACAAATAGAGTATTCCCCTTTCCTCAATGTGCATTTTCCAATACGAGTGTTACAATAATAAACAGTATTTTTTTGTATCTGCCTACTAAATTCCTGCAGAGAAGTTGTGTGCTAAAGTGTAAGTGAGAATGACAGTTTGACAAATGTGCAGATGATGATTAAAAGTGCAAAGGAAGGAGTGGCATTTAAACTTTTTTTTTTGCAGTAAGGAAGTAGATTGAACAAGTTAGTGGGTCATGGTGCATCTCCAGAGGGATACATCACAGCGCCAGTCAGTCACAAGCCTAAGGGAGCCTCTGGGGAAATATCTCTCTCTGTCTGGGATACAGTTTGTTCAGGCTATTGCTACATTTTACTGTATATAGTTAAGAGCATGATTTTTGCCTGTAGGTATCATTATTTTCTATTTCTCTGATGAATTGTTAGAGGAGGAAAAAGCCAAGAAAGATAAAGCATAAGACAAACAATGAAATGAACCTAGGTGTAAGGTAACAAGGGTCTGTGAAATCATTTGGCCGCTGTGGGAACCCTGTCATTTGACTCTCCATCTGCCGGCTCTAGAGAACCAGTGTGACGCCCCCACACGCCTGCCCTTTGCCATCTCTCTCCCTCAACCCACTTGTGCCCTACGTCCCCTTATCTACCCCCTCTCGTCTCCAGCCGGTCATTTCTTACCTACTCTACTATTCAGCTTCAGCCACCTGCCACCCAGCTCACCACAGCCCCCACCTCCTGCATCCCCATTCCCATCCTGCCCTGCTCTTTCAGTCTCCACATGGCTTCCACTTCTAACTAGATTAGCACTGTAGCCTGTTAGCGTGCCCAGGGTCCAGCCGAGCATGAATGGACTAATTCCAGCCCTCCACCCATAGACACACGCACACCCATTCCACTGTCTTTAACCCAGTGGGTCATTTTCCTGCACCCACCCCCAACCTGCTTTGGAGCCCTGTTGAACCCTGACTAACTTAGTTATGATGTGACCCTGTGACGCTCCTCATATAGAGACAGACTGATGCAATAACAGTGCTTTTGTCATTGACACACACACACACACACACACACACACACACACACACACACACACACACACACACACACACACACAATATGACAAAAGAACCCCAGTATGCAAGTTAAACAACCCACCCAACGCACATCATCCACTGCTGGGAAAGTCTAAAGCATGTGTGTGTCTGTGTGTGCACTCTCTTTTTTGCTGTAACAAGATTGGTTGTTAATTGGGTGTTACATCACATCTAGTATGTGGACAATTTGTAAGAGCATCATTTCTGGAGACTGCGAGAAAGCTATGTGATGGAGACAGACGTGAGAATTCAGTCATTCAAGTTTTATTTTTATAGTGTAAGAATTTCAAGATGCATTAAGTAGATATATGATGTCATGTATCATTTACAGTGTATGTAGATGCTTCGTGTGCTCATGTGTCACTCATAATTAATTGGGCTGGCATATGTGGGATCTAAGCAGGTTACAGTACAGCTAGGACTGGCTGGAAGATCATATTATGATCTTTTTAAACACAATCTGAATCACCATCTTCCTTCTCAATTTTCAAATGTACTGGAGAGTACAGCCAGAGTAGAACTATCCAGTTTGCTTATTTAATCTGGGTTTATCAAATGTTTGTGCCAAATATGATAAGTATAAGTAGTAAAAATAAATATACTGTATACACAGCAGCAGGAGATCTAATATAGATTCTATGGTGTTTGATTGTATTTACACATGGACATTTATCAACATGATATGAATATAATTTAAACTGTGAGATTCTGACACCGGCGTGAGATCAGCTGTTGGTTTTACAAGAGAAAATGTGTCCTCCTGGGATTACAGAAACACTTACCCCGTGATTCTTCACAGTGCTCCATAAACAATCTTTGGTTTAAACACAGTGGTGTTGTGTTGAGGCCTGTTTCTCCACCAGTTTGCAGAGAGAAGACACACCACCATAACATAAATTTGACCTCCATCAATTGAAGTTGTGGAATTAATACCAGTTAGTGACAGCCCATCTGACGTGACATTTAACATTTCAACTAGGAACTGTTAGCTAAACGGGAAACTGCTCCTTAACCTGAATATTCACAGTAATCCGGTTCTAGTTCTAGTTTGCATGTAATCGCACTGAGTGGTGGCGAACAGGACGAGAAGTAATTCAGTAATCAGTCAGGCACCAGAGTGTTTGTGTGTCAAGTTGGGTCCCTTGTTTGAACAGGGTGATTGGACTTCACACTGCCCCAGTGGGATGATTAGACCTGCATTGATCTGCTGCTACATGGACACACACACACACACTTTTAGGAAGAGAATCCTTATCACATCATCCCATGAGCAGCCTGAGCTGTGCTGCTCTATCGATTGCCAGAGAAACAAGACCATCCAGGCCTGTAGCATGAAAACACAGACACAGGCAAATATAAACACACAGAGAAGCAAAGCCCAGTCGCTCTTGGTAATCAATGTACATCTACTACACACACACCATCCACGCATGCTTGAACATGCAAACTCAAAGGAAAACAGAGGCACACAAACTGATTGTGGAGACCCATGTAAACTGTACTGTACATGCACACACATACACACACGTGCCCCGGCAGTGGACTAGCGATGCAGTTTCGCAGAACTTTCACAGAACTGAAAACAAGAAGAAAATCTCAAAATAAGCCTCTGTGTTCTCAGGATTGCATAAGCCGCCTGGTTAGGCAGAGACCCGCAGACGGAGAGTCAGTGAGGCAGGTAAACACTGACCTGGCAAAGGCCGCTTAAGGTCTCCCCAATTACACAAATCTCAAAGGAAAGATAAGGGAAGAACGTAAGCTGGGTGTTTTTAAGTGTTATCATTTGCTTTTCTCGCCTTGAAGTGGACACTTTTTTATAAATGAAAAAAAAAACTTGTGTGCTTACTTTGCACAGAAGACATGAATGATGAATGAATGATGTACAGCTCCTGAGAGCTACAGATGCTGCTTTGAGAGAGACTCTTCTTTCATAACATCCACAGAGGAATTTGGTTTCATTTATATCATTTGATCAAATGGAAGATCCGTTTTAGATCAGAAATAAAAAACTTGCTGCTATTTTTCAGGTACCTATGCTAACCTGGGTTCATTTTAATTTCCACAAGCTCTGTCGCACCTCTATTAATAATTAATATGAGGCAGTGTGGTTTATGAGCATCCAAATGGCGGCTGACTTGAGAGAGTTACAACTGTCACTCTCATCAGTAACCCTGACCCTCTTTGACACTGCTTGACCCTCCAGCAGCCACGGCAGGTCATAGGTCAAACCTAGTGACCCTCAGGTTCCATCACATGGCAGGGCCTGGCTCTGGGGCTCTTAAGTGGTGGGTGGATTGATGGAGGCAGATTTGACTCAACTGAATAAACGGAGGTGGATTTATGGGGCTGAGCGCAGGGTAATGGACCCTGACTGTGACCATGGAGCAGCCTTGGTCACTTCACAAAGTCGCATCATTGACATTGTGATGAAGTGTGTGTGTGTTTGGTGTTGCAGCTTGAGGTAATGCATCCTATTTGTAGAGCTCCTTTTGAAAATCAGCTATAGCCACTAAGTCATCGCTTACAGTTCATCATTCAGGATGTGTAAAATTTACATGACCCAGTGTTGTTATATATTCCAGCTGTCCTTGCAGTAGAAAAGGTATTTTGGTGCTTAATGCACCCACTGTCCTTGCAGTTTGATTTAATGCTGTGCAGATAATCGCAGTGAAGGAGTAGGTATCATCTTCTTTAGTTAAATATTTCTTCTTCTGTCAAATTCTTTAAAGTTTCCTCACCATACCTGGCTCAAAACAAATGAACAAGTATGTATCTGCATTCACTTTCTACAAATGCAGCTTGGTAAAGGAGGGAGAGAAAAGAGGTTAAACGGCTTTCTATACGTGGCTCTTGTTGACTTGTAAACTGCACCATGTGTTGGCCTGGAGAATGTCACACAGTAGAAATAGTGCTTTATGATCTTGTGCAGTTTGAATGAATACAGCGCGCCTGCAATTCACACCTTAACAAAAGAGCAATTTAACATTATTGAAAAGTGTCTGCAGTGTTTGACCTAGTTTAGATGCAAACAGGATTAATAGATAATCAGTCAGAGAAAGCAGAAGCCACTGATACAGTGGAGCTTTGATGTATTTTTTGATGCCTTCTGATGCCAGTTCTGAGAATATACCTTTTTTTTCTTTTAAACAGATGTTTCTGTGTTAAATCAAAGCACATGTCATTACTGCGTATTATACTGTTTCCTGTGTAGTTTCTGCTCAACATTTCTACATGAAATCTGTGTTCCTAAATAGAATAAATTAGTCCACATTCAGCTGATTTTCTCAATAGCTGGACGGGCAAAAACCTGAGCCCTAATTAAAGGGAACCAGCGTTTTAATACTTTGTGGCATCTTTAAGTACTGTCACATAAGTGATTGTGAGTCAGCATTACGTCTTTTAACATTCACAGTTAGTAGAAAAAGAGTGTGAAACCCAGACAGATGGAGGGTGAGACTGGGATTTATGATTATTAATTAAAACGATTAACCTCATCAGGTGACCGAACATGTGATTGTGTGAGTTTGAGGCAGAAAGGATGTTTGTACATGTGTCTGAGACTGCTGGAATAATAATTTTTCATCAGCACACACAGTCACACACGGTGACTCTTGCCAGTTCTTTCTTTCTTCGCTTGTTGTCCTCCTCTGCTCTCTCTATTCTGAGCACATTAGACCAGGACCCTGTCACTGACCCTCCAAAGAGAAATTGATTACAGGAAAAGAAAAGAATTTTGTTTGCCTTCGCTTTCTGTGTCTGTCAGTATCTCTTGGCGCGCTCCTTTTCTCTTCTGTGTTTATCACTCTCCCCCTTTTTTTTTTTCCTCTCCCCTGTCTTTATTTTCTCCTCTGAGTTAAATTTGAAAACACCCCACTATGTGTTTTTCACCCACAAATACCGTCCTGCTGCTCTCTTTTGTGGTGGATATTAAAAGCAAGAGGCAGCACAAAGGTTCAAATTAGATTCTTTAGAATTCCTCTTTTGTGGATTGAGACCTGCCCATGTTACCTCTCCCTCTACCAACTCCTGCGCGGAGCAGGGAAGGGCTGTGACAAGTGCACGTGCATGTTAATGTGTGTGTTTAAGGGCGTGGATGCAATAGCTGGCTGCTGGATCTTAAAATAAAACAAATGGATTACAATGATAATGATGATCTCTGGTTTCTTCTGCTCTCATCTCCTCCCCTTTTCTCTCCTTTGATGATCCTCAGTGTATTTGAGGTTTAAAATGAACTATTAACTATAAAAAGTAAAACACTGCAGTGTCGTGATGTACAAACAAACAAGTGATGTAATAACATCCACCCCTCTTTCTTGTTTCAGATACACCTCTATTGGTGAGGAGTAGCAGTGACTCAGCTTTGGCCCCGCCCCTTGAGAAGATAGCCACCACCCCCCCAGATGACCACAGCACCGGGTCTCCTGAACCGGTGAGCATGATGCCACAGTGACATAGTGACTGGGGGGAAAATGTAATGGGTGAAATGTAGATCGTCCATTTCAAGGCTTTTTTGAAGCAACAGAAAAGATATGAAAATTGTAAAAAGAAAGTAAATAAATCAGTTACGAATTACATTTCCCGTTTGTCTCTGATGTGTGCCATCCCCGTACTGAAGATAAAGAGAGAAACCCAGTGAATATTCCTCTAGTGTTCCAGCTCCATGCCCCAGGCTGTACTTTGGAAGGGTCAGCTTTCAAATGCACTCTTTTTCTAAACAGGCCGCCATTAAGGACGACTTTCTTTGCTCTGTGTGTGTGTGTGTGTCTGTGAAGGGAAACTCAGGTAGAGAGTCCTGTTGTTTTCCCCCCATCGTGTTCGACACAGCGGTGACTAAGCAGAACCCAGTCAGAAGCAAGCCGCGAGTAAACACAATGACAGAGCCCATATTTCTTGTCCGAGGCACGTCAAGATTCATCCCCTTCACGCAGCGCGACCGGACCAGAGTGAACAGGCTCATTATAGAGGGTCTAAAATATCCTTACAGCTGTTTACAAAAATCTACATCACCCCGCTGTCTGACAGATGAAGTCCTGCCTCAGAGCACCATAGCTGTTGGCGTTGCTCTGTAGCTCACTGGTTTTTTGTCTATTAACAGTGTTTTAAAGGAGAGACGATGCATATGAGGGTTTTTTGACATTACAAGATCCATCTTCACTGTGCAACATTTTTTTATGCTACTTTGACATTTTTAGCCACACTAGTGACGTGATTCAGATAATCTCAGCTGGTTTATCAGTTCAACACCATCAAGACTGAAATATGTCAACATCTATCGAATGGATTATCTTAACATTTAGACAGTTTGAAGTTCATGTGCTCTTGATTATTGCTGGATAAGGCAGTATTAAGAGTATAGAATTGGGCTGAGGAATTTAGGAAAGTGTAAATACGCTTACACAGACAGAAATGAGAGCCAATGAACCCAGGTGCACACAAGCAGCTTCATTACTGATGCCAGAAACAGTTTGTTTTATTTCCCTTTGCATAATTCCGATTTTTATAATGTAAATGCATACTATACGCATAAATCCAATGAATTGTATCGGTGCTTATGTGCAAAACCCATGAATTAAACTTTAGTAATGATCATGTTTCTCAGTATTTATTGCTCGAGTTGCATGCTCACCCTGCCTGTTGAGAAAACCCACCTCCCTTCTGATGCACAACAGTCAAACCAGTATCAACCAATCTGAAAGGCAGACACTGTGGAGGTACAAGGCATCTAACCAATGACACAGGAGTTCAGTTAATCTCCACAGCAGCTACAGCATGAACTTAAATTCTAGCAAGATGAAAAATATCAACAATGATTGGTGAGAATCGTTTTTTTACCAGTACTCTTCCAGTATCTGTTCTAGATTTGGGATCCGGAGTGTAATCTACATATGACGTTTTTGATAAGTGTGTGTGTGTGTGTGTGTGTGTGTGTGTGTGAGTGTGTGAGTGAGTGAGAGAAAGGCGAAGAGACCGTCACAGCTCTTGGACATATTGAGTCCTGTGCTTGATGGACTTCCATAGATCAATATGCTATCGCTTCATCCTCACTCATCCACTGTACTGTTTGCCAGCCACTCCTTATCTCCGCACTCACATACAATACAAATACACACACATACCTGTCCCTTTTTTGTCTTGGAGGAGGTATTGAAAGCTAGATAAAGTGTAATTAAGGCTGATACAGTGCTAAATATGCAGTCAGTCCTTTAATTGATTTGGACTTCCTGCCATGTCGGAAGTTAATAAATGAGAATTTTAATGTTACCCGGTAAGAGCAGTAGCAGTAGTTCGTTTTCTCTTGCTCCTCTCGCCTCCATCATTCTCCCTTTGCTAGTCCTCATTATGTTCCTTCATCCACTCTTTCTCTCCCGTTCCCTCGTTCTGCCTCCCACATTTTTAGCTGATTTTCAATACCTCGAGGTGCAGTGATGCAATGCGTGTTAACACAGCAGAAAGTTGGACTTTGATATGTTACACTCTGGTGTTGGTGTAAAAGGTAACACCATAAGCAACTAAGCTAAATTCTGCTGTCAGCACAGTGTGAATCTCATGTTAGCAGCTACATATTGTGTGTACCTGCATGTTCTTTGCACTACATTTGCGTGCATAAGACGGAGGTGAAAGTGTGCGAGCACAGCAGTAAGTTCACATGATGGACACTGTGAGGGTCAGGGAGCCCTGGCTAATACACAGAAGCTTTGATCCTGCATTGTATACACATACATAATGTTTGACACAAACATACACAGACACACTATTCCTCAACCACCTGATGTGGAGCAGATGACTACAGCACTCAAACGAAATACACAAAAGTAACGCACACTTCATTACTCATCCATCTGACAGCAACCACACACACTGACATGCTCGCACACACACAAACACCTCATCTCTCATATTCCTGCCTACCGCCTCGTCACTCGTGCATGCTTTCAGACTGCAAACAGCACCCAAAACACAAAAACGTGCATTGCAGCGTGTTAGCTGTGCTTAGATTCAGACAGGTTTCACAAATTAAACAAGTAAAACAACTACAAACTGTGATTTGTAAAGAGTGCTCATTTCTGCTATATTACTGCAGTTGAAATCTACATCTTTAGGATGTACTGATTATTACGTTTTCAGCTAGACGGAAAGTGCTGAAAGGAGTTGAAGTGTAAGCCCGAAGAGTAAGCACCGAGCAGTGTTGAGAGTGTCACTTGAGGTGTAACTGATAAAGGAGTTTAAAGTGTCAACAGGAGTGTAAGTGCTGAAAGAAGTTATTGTTAGTTGAAGTGTAAGTTGATGTGTAAGCGCAGATGGGAATTAAAACGTCAGTTGAAGCGGTAGTGGTGTACATGTAGCCAGCCTACGCTGATTGACGAGGGAATGAAACAAGGACTGCTGCTGTGTTGCCAACCGGAAGTGAATTTATTTTCTCTCATCCGAGCCTGTGTAAATGAAAATAAAAATCAGTACAGCAACTTCATTTGACCGGGCCCCTACATGCTCATCTTCAAAAGAAACAGAGAAACAACAGCGGACCGCACGAGAACCACCCGCATGCTCCAGTAGCCGAGCGTGGGAAAGGCTAACTTTTGCATTACATGAACATGCTGTATTGTGAAACAATACACCTGTAAACCAAGATAAACACTAAAACAAACAGAACACAGATCACCTCTCCTCAGCAAGGCCTGTAGCCGATGGGGGTGGGTGGATTGATCCAAATATCGATAATATAGATACCAGCGTTGGTGTTGGTATCGGATCAATTCTAGCACGATGGGATCAATACTTTATTTTAGTGCGACCGTACCATCAGAAAGTAGACTTGCAAATACCGCTCCTCTCACATTTACAGGCACACACAGTAATCAGACAGGTAGCATAGTGCTAGTAGTAGTAATTTTAATCATGTAGGTTACTTATTGTTCGTAGGGAGTGCCTGAAAGTATCAGTAGATGATTAAGGATGAGTGGATACATTTTGTTAGTTAGTTAGTAAGACACAAAATGGCCACAAAACTGCATGAAAATTATGCAAATGGTAAAAGCAGTCCCCAAACCACGATAAAGACACAAAAAAGAAACAAAAACACCAAACAACCTAAAAGAGACCAATAAGTGACACATTAGTAACTGATGACATCTATACAGGGCTACAAATGTGATGTACTGTATGTGATCCTTCTAAGGTTAAGGTTTCATCATTTTCCTTCACACATACAACAATCTTACATGCTTGCAGAGATGGTACAAATGTCCCTTGTTATTGTGTTGCGATACGAGCAGTGAGCGGGGCGAGCTGATTGGCTGAGCACAGCAGGGTTTCCGAAGAGGAGAGTTGCTGTTTTTAATGTCTACATAAACAGGAGTGCTCTCAATCAGGGATTAGATTCACGCTGGGTATTATGACGTAGTCCCTTAATTTTAAAGCATTAGAGAAAGGCAAGCTTGTGTAAATGTGTGTGTATGTATGTGCACATCCCCACATGCTATATCTTACATAACATCTATACTTGTCATGAGGCACACATACAAGGGTTTTTATGTTATTGTGCCATGTGTATAGTAGTTCAGCTTCACGGTACATAGATGTACTTCAAGTGCAAGTGTGTTTTTGATGTTTTCCCAAAGGCTGTGTGTCAGAACCTTGAGTGTGTGATGTGATGAGTGTGTGTGTGCATGTGTGCTTGTACTGTAGGAGGGAGAAGCAAGTGTTGCGTATGTGTTAGCTAATGGCGGTGCGGGAAGATGCGCAGCAACAATGGAGCCTCCAGCTCATCTTTCTGCCCCCGCACACACACACACACACACACACACACACACACACACACACACACACGCTCTATTGTGGGGTAATCTCACACTGCCCAGATAAGTGGGTCACTATTTGTGAAGGCAGCATATGTGTGTTTGTGTGTGTATTCATAAATACACCATATTTGTGTTTGCAGCTCTGCAGAGTGGATATGTAGAGGTAATATTTGCAGGAACATATGCAAGGGGGTTTGTGTGCGCTGTAAAGCAAATATTCACTCTGTGTGTGACAGTGGGTCCACTGGGGAGTTGGGTGTGGTGGGGTTGCTAAGGAGTGGGCTGGTGGGCGGGAGCTGTGGAGCCATTAGTACTGGTGACACAATGAAAGTGACAAGGCAGAAGGACCTAATTGCACCCTTCTTGTCTTAAGCGATTTGGGGCAATTCCTGCCTGCCACCCCTCGAGTGTGTTTTTGGCTCTCGCAACAGTTTGACGCTGACGTCTTCTCTTCCCGCATTTCTCTCTCCTTCTTACTTTTTGTTCGTTTGCCCCGTGCTTGTTGATTTTGCCAACTTAAAAATAGAGCCTTGCCTGGCACAGGGCAGGGATGGAGGGAGGGGGAGGGTGAGGTAGATGGAAA
The DNA here is from genome assembly GCA_032362345.1 of Sandelia bainsii. Lineage (NCBI taxonomy): Eukaryota > Metazoa > Chordata > Actinopteri > Anabantiformes > Anabantidae > Sandelia > Sandelia bainsii. The sequence continues at coordinate 9,314,318 of JAUMHL010000013.1, forward strand.
CATACACAGACAGAGTGAAGGAAGGACGGCGGCGCGTGGTAGGAGGCGAAGTGTCCGATGGCCGTTCTCTCTTCGCTGTCTGCAAAGGTGATTGATGGCGCCGTTAGATTGTTTAGCTAATTGGCAGCAGGCCTCCTCATATTGGCTGACTGTTTGTTTAGTGTGTGTAAAGGTAGCAAACTGTTAATTTGTCACTGCAGCTGTTATAATCATGTTGACTAAATGGATCTTTTGTGTGTTTGTGTTTTTTTAACAGGAAACCAAGCATGTACTGAAAGGCTCTTTGGACCGACAGAGCACAGACCGCCCTCTCTCCAAGATGAGCCACAGTAACTTCAAGTAAGTGTGTGGTGATGTCCTGATGTGGCAGCAGACAGATCATAGCTGGGCACTGTCCAGTGATGGAGACTAGGATTAACACTCAGTCTTTGTTTGACAGCCTGACACTTGGACTGTATTAAATAATCTTAAATTGCATGTGAATGTGTCCCGTTATGTGGTTGTGAGTGAGATAGTGAGATTAGAGTTTTTTGAGAAAAAAAAAAGGTGTGAAGTAGTAAGGCAGCAATGATTATATTATTTATTAATTAAACTCTGTCAGTCCACTGGGAGATTGATGTCCTGCCCACTGTTGGTGTATCTCACTGTCAGTCTGCACATGATTTATTCTTTTCCTTAAGGGCAAAAGGAGATATTGTTTTTTCTTTTAACCCATTTTGTGTGCTATTACAGAGATCCCAGAGAATTTAGTGCAGGTTTAGCTATGTTCCACTCTCCTGTGGCAGGAGAAGAGATTTTAAAGAATTAATTATTGCCATTATATACAGTATATTATGACCCTGGATTCCTGTTAAGGGAGAAAAGTTGACCTTTACTCTGTTCAAACTACCTCAAAGTAACTTAGAGTAAAGATTTCTATGATACTATGTATTAACTGTTTTCTGAAAAGGAGCAATGCAATACACTCAATGTTTGAAACAGATAAGAAAAAACTGTAAGAAGAAGTTCAGAACTGTTTTTTAGGGCAGAGCATGTGGTGATGTTGTAAAATATTTTATTTTCTTTGACCAAAAATGATATAAAACATGGTTATAAAAGAGGAAATGCTGGCATTAGGGAAGCTGACACAGGGAAGCTTGATAAAATACTCAAACTGCTCCTGTGTGTGTGTGTGTGTGTGTGTGTGTGTGTGTGTGTGTGTGTGCGCACTCAGGTGAATGAGCGTACTGTACGTGGGCGTGCACAGACATCTCACCATGGCAACCTCCACCTTTGTTTTTTTATTTTTTGGCATGCCACTTGCAGACCTCTGGCAGGATGAGAGTTTTGTCTTCATTCTTCTCGGATGTCAGTCACACAGTAACCATGGCAACAACTTACCCCTCCATCACAACCCCTTCACCAGTCTCGTCCAGCAAGCCCGTGATAAGAGTACAGATAATTTAGCGACGTCCTCTGTGGCCGGCTGATTTTTCCGGTTAGAAAATAGTTTTTTAAACATAACTCCGCCGAGGATCGCTCGTGCTCGGGAATAGACTTGGCTGGAGCGACAGATGGTGATTTTTCAGTGTTTTACAGTACAGTGGTGTCTTGACAGCACTGTGATACAATGGAGGCACGACTCTCACAGATAGTTTGCCATGGTAACAGATGGTTGGCGGCTGAAGAAGCCACGGTGAACGAGCGAGGGCACATTTTCAGCGAGTCCCGGCCGCGAGTTTGTTAGGCACTCGGCCTCTGTTGATGTAGAGGAAGTCAACCAAGAGTGGGAGCTCCATCTGTCTCACTTTTCATTGCTCTTTTTATCCACCCCACTGTCCCTTGCCTCTCTCACTCTCTCCCCCCAAGTGGAATGACTGTGTTTGTTTGTGTCAGTGGGATGCTAAAATCGGTGAGCGGAGCTATTCTGCATATTAGCGTGCGGCACTAACAAGCTACGGCTGCCTCTGATGAGCTTGTTTGTGTCGCTGTTTTTGTTTTTTTATATGAATGTAAATGTGCTGAAGCTGTGTGTGTTTTTTGTGTGTGTGTGTGTACATGCACGTGCGTTTGTTTGTACCACAAGCACTGTCTGAATACACATACAGCATTCAGGACCAGATTTGTACCTGAATGCGTGAGTGTGTGTATCCTGTCCTGCCTTCATTGTTTACCATCACTGACAGTCAATTCAAAGAGTGTGTGTGTTAGCGCGTGTGCAGTTTGTGGGTTGTGCACATATTTAATTTAGATGAAACTGTGTTCGTTAATGGATGCAAATTTGATGCATGTGTGTATCTGTGAGTTCAATTTAGAAGTATGTGACTGATGGCGTTTGTGAGCATGCAACGGGTGTAGAAGTAAGAATGAAAATGGGATGTGTGCGCGCAGATGTGTACAGTAAGTGTGTGACCCTGGCAGAGGTTAACAAGAGCAGGGTGACAGTGACAGAGGAGTGTGTTTTAATGATCCCAGCTACTCCTTCGGTTTGTGTACGTGTAGGAAGTACATAGACCTTGAACTTTAATGCTTTTGTTCTCTGACTTGTTTTCTTTGTTTGAACTGATTCAGATGCCTCATCTGTTTTGCATTTTGGCTTGGTAAAAAGCAGTGTGGGAGAAATCTGGAGGAAAACAGAAAAATACTTTCATGTTCATGGCCTCCACCTGAGATTGCTCTTTTTTTTGGATCATTCTTTATTATGTTAACTCACATGCCGTTCAGAGGCTGAATCACAAAAGCAGATGACAATGCAGAGAATTGCTTTAATGAGATCTGAAAAAGCAAGAATGAGAATCATTTTTCCGAGGACACGGCAGAATATTTTCTCAGCTTCTCTATGGGCTGTCGTCTCCAACCTGGATCACTGCAGCTCCATCTTCTGAGTCCGTATGTCTGCCACCAGATCATTGTAGCAGCTAGTACTGAATGCTGCTGCCAGTTTGGTGTTCAACATCCTTAAGTTAACTTGCTCCACCTCTCTGTTAACTACACTGGATGCCTGTTGCAGCTTATACCTAGTTTCAAATTCTGGTGCTAGATTACACTGCTCCTTCCTTCCTCCAAGCTAAACACATCACACACCTGTGCCTCACCTACCCAGACTCACTGAACAGCACAGCCAGCAAAGCAGATATAACTCACCTCTAAAAGATTTGAATGAAGCCCAAACTTTAATCCAATCAGAAAAGTTTTGTAGCATCTCATTTATTGCAATTTCATAATGGCAACATCAGTCACTGTAGCTATGTTGTTGTTGTGTTAATGTTAAAAATTAAAATGCTGCAGTTGTACCAGATGACTGTGTATAGCTGTACAGTAAAAGAAAATAATGGTATGGTTGGATTTGCATGACAAAATTTGGTACTAAAAACATATCCTATTGACAGAGATTGTCATCTTCTGTGATCTTCTTTTACCATGCCCCTATCATGCAGGTTCCCTCTCTTAGCAATCCAATATCAAACACAGCGTCTTCCTGTTTATCTTTAGTGGTATAGTCCTTGTTTATTTGCTGTTAAAAGCCACAGTTCAGGCCTCGGAAGAGATTATTAGAGAAGCTCATTATGTTTAATCTCTATCTGCCCCTCTGTCGCCTTTATCTCCAGCTCTCTTCTTTTGTCCACAGGCTAGATTGGATGGTTGAGAAGCAGGTAGATAAAGGGTGAAGTAGATGCGTCCCAGTCACACTCTCACACACACACACACACACACACGCGCTCACGCATACAGGATTCTGATATTTGGCAGAACTACCTGTAAGCTAATTTGTATCCCTATCTGTGTAGCCTGGAGGAAAATGCAAATGGATTTTGAGGAGCTTGCACATAGTAAGGTTGTGTGTGTGTGTGGTAGCTGCAGTGCCGGCTCTTGGCATAGGCAAACTAGGCGGTCGCCTAGGGCGCCACTTGCTGGAGGGGGGGCAGCTTAAAAAAAAAAAATGTAATAAAATAAAAAAGTCCCTTGCAAATATCGTCAGTCGCGGGTTTTTGAGCTCGTTTTCTAAAATGTAGTTACTTATTTGGGCTTTGCTCCCTGTATGAACCCCTCATGATTCTCTTCACAATAAAGTGAAATGCGATAGTTTGTACTTTTCCAGCCAGTATCCGTCAACAAGCCGCGTTTCCTCGGTTACTGCGCCGGCCCAAGGCGATACGCAGCATTGCCCACATCCTGATTTAGTATGTGTTTTGTTGACAGTTCCCTAACAAGGACAGTGGAGTTTCCAGGTGACCGAGGGCCCCTGGGCATCCACGTTGTCCCCTATTGCTCTTCTCTCAGTGGACGGTGAGTACATGCACAAATTAATTTGTAATCAATCTGACATTCATAAGGAAAGACAGATGGCAGTGTTGACTCCTGTAAATTGATTGATTGTTGACCTCCATGAGTTTACTCTATAATGTCTGTGCTGCAAGGACCCTGGGCCTTCATATTAAAGGCATCGAGGAAAGCAGTCGCTCCAACAAAGAAAATATCTTCCAGGAGGATGAGTGCATTGTCCAAATCAACGACACACCACTCCAGGACAAGACCTTTGCACAGTAAGTATGCTGGGGTGTGAAGGAGCTAGAGACTGTAGATTTTTGTGTGTCAAAAAAAGGTTCATGGACGTGATCACGAACACAAATAACAGGGTTTAACCGAGGAGATTCTGATCAGAAATGAGTGGCGTAGGGATTTGATTGCTTTGTTTTCTCAAATCGAACCACAGCTGTAGCTGGATGCTATCACTCAGCTTGACTCTTCCTTTAGCCAAAAACAAACCCTTCTCGTCCTATCTCAACACCACATCTACTCTCATGAGTGTACGTCTCTTTTTCTGTTCCTAATTTTTCCATTTTTCCAGCGCACACACCTACAACCTCCTGCCCATGTTCTCTTTCTTTATTTTCTCTGTCCACCATGAATAGGTCAATTTAACTGCATCCCGCTGTGTCGGCTGTATTGTGTGAGTGCCGTGCAGATAGTAGCCTTTTACAGCTGCAATAGGAGTTTACTGTAAGGTCTGCCCCATCTGATAGGGACCACAGTGTCCCAAACCAGCTGGAAGAGTCGCTCGATGCTTCATGATGCGTCATTAATGACGCACAGGCCTCATTCACCCTCCTCATTCTCTATTTTGCAGTTGACTGTGTTCTTGGTCAGTGTTCTCCACAGCTTTCTTGTAGTGTTCCACAAGGAAATTAAACTCAGAGGATAGAGTGAACATCTGATCATTTGTTTGTTGTGGTCATGATGTCACTCAGATGTCCCCTTCTGAGTTTTGGAGTTAATTTAAACAGTTTAAATGCTGAAATTTTGAATCATCTTATTATTTCCTAGGTCGCAGGAAGTATTCCGCAAGGCAATGAGTTCTTCTTTAGTGCGTGTGGAGATCCTCCCTGTAGCCAACAAACCGCGCTACGAGAAGAGTCTCATAGGTCAGCTGTTCACTGGTGACATCAAAGACTCTTCTGCAAAAGCAAAGAGTCCGGTACTGGTCCATGGTAAAGCCGACTCCCAACCAGAACCCAAGCAAGACGCCAAACTGAACGCCAAACTAGAAGCAAGGCAACCGGGCTACACACAAGCCAGGACCCATGAGGTGGTTGCAGTACACCCACCACCAGTGGAGCTCCAATCTGGGCACGGCTCCTTGGAGAGAATCTCTCCAACTCCTCCAGCCAGGCCAGCCAGCTCCTCCCCAACACCCAGGAGCCCCTTGCCCAGTAAAAGTCCTGTTCTGCCCAGCCTGGCGAACCTTACCAACAGGAAAGGTGGCAAGAGGATAAAGATTGACCTGAAGAAAGGTAAATATGTAGCTGAATAATAAATTAGATTTGCTGTTTATCAGTGACTCAGGATTTTAGGTATTTAGGTATGTTTTGTACTATATGTAAAGTCTGCATTGTCTTGGTCCTTTCTTGTCCTCCTCTCACTCATAAAGGAGTGAAGCAAGATAATCCACATGTGCTTATTTATCATATGTATCTTTCAGACTTGTTGTTATTTTGATACAGCTGACTTGGCAAGTCCGTGCTCTTGTACTCTCCAGCAGCAAAAGATTCCAAAACTGATCATTTGAAATCAGACATTTCCCACTGACATACAAAGCTCTGAACCACTGAAAGACATTTTTACTCTACAATAAAAGTAACTCTCTACTGTGTCTGTATTTTTCGTGTTTTATCTTCTGGGGTAACCACGCAAACGTCTGGTTATTTTGCTTTTCGACTTTAACCCAGACTGAATCAGTCTGCCTTCCCAGCCGCCTTATCGCTTATCCCTCTAAAACACATCATTGCTGGGCCGCTGATGTGTTGATAGCACGGGAATAGGTTCTTAGGACTGTGAATAGGCTCTGTTCTAGCAACCTGCAGTGTTATGAGGCATTGAAAGGATAGCTGTAATTGGACTGCAGACACACACACACTCACTCTACAGGTACCCGGAGAAAAGCAGGAAGATACCCAGATGAAAGGATGGAAGAAATTGGGCTCCACACTCTCCAGCTCCAGCTCAAAGCCCCATTCACACTGGCTTATTGTTAGCTTCTTTCTCTTCCCAGCACCTTTTCATCCCTCCCATTTTCTTCTCCTTTTTCCTCCATTCTTCCTTTGTTTGATTTTTTTTTTTCGCCCTCCTCTCCTATCCCTTTCACCTGATGCAAGATCAGAGCAGAGGATATTATGGGGTTTCTAACACCCTCTCCCTTGGCAACAGGCTCTTTCTCTCTGTGATTGACAGGCGGTGTGGTTCAGGTGCACTAATGTAGGGCAAGCAGAGGCTTAGCTTGGAGACCAGATAGCATCGCTCACCACCTTTAGTATGCCATGCCGGCTTTGCTCTCCCTGCACACACGCGCACACACACGGAGCGTGGCACATTTCACTCATGGGTTGGGGCTTGTGAGGCCGTGAAAAAGAGAGAAAGGTGGAGGCTCTGGCCTGTATGTGTGTGGCCTCAGAAACACACATGCACTTGTAAATGTACACACACAGATAAACGTAGGCTCACATGCACAAGGAAAATCTTTGTGGAAATCACTGCCTCCCCACGGAGGGAAGCTAGAGGAGAGAATAATATCACTCAGGTCCTTCTCTCTCTCTCTCTTTCTTTCTCAGTCCTGCTGTCCCCAACCTTCTCTCCATCTTCCCCCTCTACCTCCCTTCACCAGCCACCGTTTGGCCTGCTCACACGTGAAATTAAAGGCAGAGTCTGCTTAATCTGGCTTGGAGAAGAGCCTTCTCTCTGCAGCTCAGAGGCTGAGCCCGGCAACTGACCTCCAGAGGAAAACAGCCACTTAAACTGTAGTTTATGTGGAGAAAGATGCTAAAACCACAGACCTGGTTTAGCAGGACACGAGAGACACGTTCAGCAGGAGAGAGAGAAACCTCTGTGTCTAGTGGAGAGAGAGCGAGAAAGAAAGGAGAAATTCAATTAAAACAAAATTAAAAAGTCAAAGAATTTATAATTAAGTCTCGTCTGCAGGGGCGGGGACTTGATGCCCCTAGCGCACACAATGATGCAGGCTGCTCTGTTCCCGCAGGTGCAGAGGGTCTGGGCTTCACCGTGGTAACCCGGGACTCCTCGGCCCACGGGCCAGGGCCAATCCTAGTGAAGAACATCCTGTCGCGAGGTGCAGCAGTCAAAGACGGCCGCCTGCAGCCTGGAGACCGCATCCTGGAGGTAAGAAAGTATTCTGCCTGTTCCCACAGAGTAGAACACCAGCATTCATAACGGTAGTAGTCACAGGAACATCATTATTACCATCATCAGTCCCAGTAACTGGAGCTCAGTGACACCTCTACTGGTTAAATGGAGTAACTGCACTTACCCAAGAAAAAAATCCTCCATATGTTGAATGCAACAGGCTTAATAAACAGAGATTTTTAGATCACAAAAATGTCAATTTCAGGGGTTACGCTATAACTGAAAAATTCTTCTTTGATTCTTTAAAAATGAAACATAAAGATGATGCCAACTGTGTCTTTGGATCACACAAATCAGATTTTAAAATCTAAAAATAAACTTATACCTTATATCTTTTTCTCTTAATTTAGGGTGAACTGACTCTCAGAAGTGTGTATGTGTCATCCTTTGCTAGTCTAGCTCAGTGCATGTTTGTGGAGCACTGCCAGTGGATAATACTGTACACTTCACTTTAATCTACTCCTCTGTGTGTGTGTGTGTGTGTGTGTGTGTGTTTTATTTTGTGTGTGTATAGGTGAACGGAGTAGACATGACAGGCCGTAGCCAGGAGGAACTTGTGGCCATGCTGCGCAGCACCAAGCAGGGAGAGACTGTGTCTGTGGTGGTGGCGCGGCAGGACGACATCTTCCTGCCTCGGGAAATGGTAAAAGAGTGCGAACACACACAAGCGCAGCACCCATGTCCTCACCCAGCCTTCTGTACCTTCACACTGTGTCTCTTCTCTTTGACTGTCAGTCATTTGTGCTGCTCTTGTGATCATTAGTTTCTTTTGTGCTTTTTTTTTTTACATTTCCTGCACATTGTGCCACTCTTTCCTTTTGTACTCTCAAAGGAGTAAACCCCCTTTATGTTGATGCTCTCTTGCCTGTAAACACCGCAAACGGACGCACCCACAAAACACACCCAGAACACGCTCCGGCCTTCCTGTCCCACTTTGTTCTGTTGACACAGCGATGCCAAAGGAAGTCGCGCACACAAACCACAGTGGTCCCACAGGAAGCGTGTGAATATGCCCACGCATGTCGATACGCCGTGGGTGTTAAGTGACCGTTCACCTATAGCAGCTGATGGGGTCATAGGTCAGAGGCAGGGCTGTGAAACTGACTCTGTTTGACTGCGCCTCACAGGGGACATTTTATCAATAAACACCCGCTTTTAAACATACGTACACGCAGCCAGGTGGCCCCTTCAAAGTCACTCGCTCTCTGTAAATGATGTTTTTGCCCGTGCACTTCTATTCTCTCCCCTCTGTCCTCTGTGGTTATTCTGATTATTCCCTTTCCGTTACTTCAAAGAGCTGTGAGAAAGACATGCAGGACTTTGTAGTAACTGATGCATATTCACACCTCAAGTTCACACACACACACACACACACACAGCCACACAAACGCCTAAACACCTAGTCCTTGATAAAAACTTGAACACAAGTGCTCTCGCTTTCTCATACACATACACACACGTGAGCGCAGACGAACACATCACACAGTCTTTAAACAGCCAAGTTACTGCTTCCGAAAATAGTTTGCCCTCATTAATGGCCTAGCAGTCTTGGCATAACAAGTGCACTTTGAAGAGCCTCTACAGTCTTCATCTAACACTTGCTTGTATTTGTGCATTAGCGAGAGACTCAAAGAGAGTGAGAGAGGCTAGAATGAGAGAGAGCCTTCACTCCTGTCTCTATCAAGGCCGCGGAAGTTGTTGGAGCCCCATGAGGTCTGGCCCAGTGCAGTCCTGCGCCTCAAAGACAGTTTGATGTCCTCTAAGCGCGCACACACTGTTTACAGATACACACAGAAACGCCACACACAGGCACTTTAGAGGTTTTGCATCATTGAATTGAGATGCTCAGACCCTCAAAAAATCAAAGGATTACATAAATACACAGATGCAGAAACCACCGCAGAGAAAACGTTTATCATTAAAAGCCAAATGAGCTCATGCAAGCACAGGCACATACTGTACAAATCCAGCAGAAGATAGATGCAGCTAGACGACTGCTTTCAATCTACAGTAAACACCATCTCCACCTTTTTCAAAGGGCTCCAAAATACAAACCGAGAAAGAACGTTTTCCTGCCTTTTCTCTCTTTCCGTCTTCCCATTCCTGTTCTAATGGCTCGACTCATTCTCCCGCTACTCTCGAGTAGTAAATTGTCAAGGAAAATGATGTGAAGCACTAGCAAGGAGCAGCGCGCGACGATCTGGTTGCACAAAAGCTGTAATGATGATGGAGCCACATTAAGTCAACTTGGCCATCTGCTTCTTCCGTCGTATGAAAATGTTTGTCTGCTTGTCTGACTTGGAGCGGGTGCTCATGAATATTTATATTTATTCATGTTGTCTTTAGAGGCTATAATAAGTTGTAAAAACTGCTTTTGTGTATCCACAGAGCTATGGTCATATAACTATATACTGCAGATCTGCAGTATTATTTTAGTAGTATTACTGCAGTTTTACATACAGAGATTAATTGGAATCTTTCTTGGCTAATACTACTGTTACTGCTACAAAATACAAATCCAACATATCAACTTATTATATTATATCAATGATTTACCCTGCAGTATTTCACTTTATCCCTGGCTGTGCCTATAGGTGGTGCAGTGGTATAGAAGCCTGCTTCTGTTCCAGGGTTAAATTTATCCAGCTCCACTCCAGTATGGCAGAGACTTAAGAGAAGGAAAGTATAGCTGTCACGACAGAAAACTCATTACTCACATACTTGCATCCAAAATAAGAAAATGCCGAGGACAACACAGACTAAAATTGACACGGAAACAAATAAGCCTGAGTAAGCTAACATTAGACTGTTTGTAAAGTTCAGCCACATGCACTGAGTTTGTACTCTCACAGTGAGCACAGTGCTGCTACGCCAACAAAAATAAAGAACTTCTGCAGCATCTTATGTCACTCTGAAAATACTATCCCTGCCTTGGATCACATGGCAGGAGACAAATTCTGAACTCCAGTTTAGTTTAATGGCACCAACGTTTAACAGTTGCTAAGATTAATTAATTAAGATTTGCTGCTATTACACAATTAATTGTGTAAGATTAGAGTGTATTATGTCATTAGCTTTCTTTGTAACCACTATTTTGTGCCACATATAGGGCTGTTCAAAATACCTTATGTGTGCTGACTGTAATACCTTGGCGGAGGGACACCAGGAAGTCAGAAGTTAGCACAGCTACAGAACAGCAGCCCCTGTGCTGGTCAGGCTTTAGTGTTCTGTCACAGAGCACTTTATCAGAGCAGATATTTGCTGACACAGCAATTTGAACCCAGGTCATGTGGCTAAAAGAATTGTCTCTGTACTCAAGCTGCTGCCAGACTACAAGATTTATATTCTCTGCTCAAGCACTCATATAGTCTTATTTTTATCTCCCTTGTAGAAGTAAGTAGACTTTCAGAGGAACTAACTGAACTGCTGATTGATTAGTTTCAATAGAGACGGTATTGATGTTTCATGAGCAGCGTGTGGTTCTGTGAAAGCACTTGGCGGCGCTGGGAGCCACACTGGTCTCTTTCAGTCAGAAGAATAACAACAAAGCCTGTGAATTAGCCTCATTATTAGGACACACTGTCTAAGTAATTAAAAAGTGATAACTTCTAATCACAGTTTCACTCCTGTCAGCATTGCTGCGTCTCCTCTGCGAGGGGCTTTCATTTTTTCACGGGGCCTCGGTTTGTTTCAGGGCGGAGATTACAAAGGCTTTGAGTTTTGTGTGTGTGTGTGTGTGTGTGTGAGGGGAAAGTGTGTGTCTGTAGCTGAATTATGGGTTTGCCAGGGACAGGATGGAGGGGTTACTCTGCACATGGTTGACCCTCAGTTGCCAGCAAAGCTATGCCAGGTCACAGGAACAGGGGTCGTCAGGCAGAAAGTGACTCTGTTGCTTTACTGTTGTCTCTTTCATCAGCTTGTCTCTGTGTTTCTTGTTTTTTATTTTCCTGCTAATATCCGTCTCTTTTCTCTTTCTGCGAGGGTGTCTTCAACCTGGAGGTCTTCTCTCACTTTTTCCCTTTTCATTATCCGGCCTCCTCCTCCAGCACATGCCGGAATTATCCCACAATCAGTCATTTTATTTTCCTTTCTCTTCATTGTAAGGTAAAGGTGTAAAGCGGCGAGGAGGAAGACATTAAGGCGATTAATTGGCAGCTCCATCGTCGCCGTCAGGCACGGCGAGATCTCATCTTAATTGAATGTCGCTCTCACCGCTAATCCCGCTGCTTTCAAACCCCCATTTAGAAATCCTCAGCGACAAAAGGCTCTGTGTGTAATCGCTGTGTATCACCCCCCCCATCCTCACCACCCACCCCGGGGTTAGAAAAAGCTCCTTTTTGTCTCCTCATTTGGGTGTTGAGGAGGGTGGTCTCTCTCCTGGCTAAAAGCTTGTTAAAGAACCATTGCTGACAGGGAGGAGGGGTCGCAGAGTGGAGCCTAGGTGTCTCAGCCACCCCGGGGACAAATGTGCCCCCCAGGAAAGAGCATTAGCGGGATATTGGAGTGTGTGGCTTCTTTTGGACCACCACTGAGATTCAGCTGGTTGTGTACATAGATTGAAATCAGCAGTGAGATGCAATAAATAAACACACTGAGTTTGTGTGACTTCACATTTTAATAATGTTCCAGTATCTTATGTTTGCAGAGCTTTCAGAGCTGCGGTGCTCTCATTTGGCCACCCTCACCTTGTGTGTTATTGGAGCTAGATCAGACATATTTAAAACCTCCCAAGTGTCTCTCAAACGTGAAGTAGCGCATTGTCTTTGTACTGTAATTCCTCAGGCTTTTGAGTTACAACACTCTGAAACGCCTTGTTGATAAAAATAAGCCCTGACTGAAAGTCTCATATTACACTGAAGAGGAAGAAGAATTATACTGTGACTTTGAAAGGATGCATTCTGCTTCATTTTGGTTACTGTCATATTATAAAAATGAATGTGGGCACCATGTGCAAGGTGAATATCAGCAGAGCCAATATTGGGTCCTCTTCACCAAGGTACTGACAAGGAGCTGATAAATCACCCTGTATCCAGCGCTTGTGTGGCACTGAACTAACTTCTATTTTTAACGTAAACCAAAAGCAGTGACTAAAGACAGTGTGAGATCAGCGTGTTGCAGTACATCAGGATTTTCTTTACTCTGATCCAGACATCCTTCCATGTTTTTACCTTACCTGGGTTGAGAGCTCTGACTCACACCGTGGAGCTGAGTGTCTCTCCGGCCCGAAGGCTTTAACTGGCTGTTGTTTTAATTAAGCACCCAGACGAAGCAGCAGCGAGCTGTGCTGTCAGAGGGAGGCCAAATTTGGGGGCTGGAGGATTAGAGTGAGGTTGAGCTCCTGCAGTCGTGATTTTTTTTTTTTTTTGCAAAATTATACTGCAGGACATATTTGACTCCCACATCCTTCAATGTTGTGCCATGATGAGAGAGGAAATGTGAAAAAAGATTTCTGGTTCAGTGGCGGGCAAGGTGCCTGATGTAAGGCTCCCGTAATCCTGGTATGGGTGCTCAGATCTTAAAAGCTGTGACAACTGGTAGGGCTGGAATAATGTATACAGAATTTGCTTTGACATTTTCATACTGAGTGGAGTTTGAGTGGCTGTTGTCTTTATATTACAGAGCAAGAAGAGCAGAAAAAGTGAACACATGCATACATACTCACACCCTCTTAACCTTCATCCCTCCTCTTCAAAGGAGAATAAAGCTTGGGGGTGCAGTGGTGTTGAGATGCCTCCTCTCTGCAGGCCCCCTCTTCCTTGGGTGACTGAACCTGGCATTTCTTTCCTGCTCTCCATTTTACCATCCTCTAATGACAGACAATTTCCTCTTCTCTATTGTCGTCGTTATGTTCCCTCCCTTCCTTCTCTCACCTCCATCTCATTTTCGGAGAAGCGCCGCCGCCACGGTCATTTTCTTCACATTTAATAGCAGTGGGTGGGTGGCTGCGAGATGGCTGCGAGGGAGACCTGTAGAAAGTAGCGAGAGTGGCGGGAGACTGGGAAGAAGGGGGAGGAATTGAGGAAGAGGCGGAGAAGGGAGAGAGATGTACAGTAAGATTGAGAGATTAGGTTGAAATGTAAAGAGGGAGGAGGAAGGAGGGGTGGTGTGAATGAGAGGAGTGGGTATACCTCAGGGATGGGTTATTACTTTTAAATGCTCCTCTGTGCCTCCATCTTCCTCCCTCCTCCTCCCCCTCCTCTTTCCTCCCCCTTCCTCCCCCACTGTGCTCCAGGAGGAGGTATGAAAAGGTTATTATGTTTCCTTTAGAAATGGCTCGCTCTCCGTCTGCGCCTTTCATCTCCGAACGGAATAACCTCTCTACAGTAGCTTTCTTTTTTTTCCTCACTACACCTTCATCTCTCTTTCCAGCACACAGCACCTGCTCCTCTCTGCCTCTTCTCCTTTCTCCTACCGTCTTTCTTCTTTCCCTTTCCTTGCAGCTGTCTTCCATCTGACTTTAATCCTCCTCTCTTCTCCTTCCTTCACCCCAACCTCTGCTGGTTTTTGGTGTGGGGTACAATCAGAGTGGTGTAGGAGCATGCATTATAAGTTAGAGCTTTAGATATGGTTCTCCTACCTGAATCATCATCATACACAGCAGTTATTATGTAAAGTAGGTATTACCTGTAGGTGTATGTATGAAGAGGCTTTTCCTGTCTAGAATAGTAGCTTTTAGAAACACCTGAACTTAAGTTCAGATTACTTCAATTTGATGTACCTCCCCCCTTGTATATTTCAGAAAGGTGAAGAAACTAGCAATCTGGTGTGGGAGGACGGCAGAGAGCAGCTGATGTATGAGATCCCCCTCAATGAAACGGGTTCAGCAGGCCTGGGGGTCAGCCTGAAGGGCAACAAGTCCAGAGAGACTGGAGAGGACCTGGGTATCTTCATCAAGTCCATCATCCACGGAGGGGCTGCTTATAAGGTATGGAGGTGCCACACGGGCTCTTCAGCAGCCATTTGATTGAACTCCCTTGACTAAAAGGTTATGTAATAACAATGCATGCTGAATGCACCATCTATTTCACAGTGGTTTCTAATGTTTTTGCTATAAATGTGTTTTTATTTTTTTTTTAAATGAAAAAGGTTGCAAACAAATCCAGAGGTTTTCCAAACTTACTTGTGAGAGAAGATGAGCAGCAAAACTATTACCCAAACTGTCAGTCGCAAAAATCCATCACAACTATTTTGACCTACTGTGTTTTCTGTAATGTATGTCGTTCAGGTTTACCTCCAAGTGAAATGATTTGGATTAATCTGGCTAAACATCTGGCTTAATTACAACCTGCTGGGCTTTGTTGTAACAGTGTCACAGTGTTCCCACAACTCTGTTTGTAACTTACAGTAAACAGTAAAACTAACAGAATGATAAAGATAAAAAAATAAGCTACAAAGGAATGAGTTTTCAAATCATTGCAGTATTATGAAAGTCACTTGATTTTCACACTGTACGAAATGAATGGAAACAACTGCAGTAGACAGCAAACCAACAAAATGTAATAGACTGACATTTAAAAAATGTGAAACTGTGGTTGGTCTGTGTCTTATTTCACTTTCTTAATATAAAGATTTCTATATAGTCCTAAAATGGCTCATTAAGCTTATACCATCAGAGAAATCTTTTGGTGCTTTAAAGAGCTCCTTAAAAATACATCAAACATGAGAAATGAGCAGCATTGCAGGAACATTTTTAAAGCCACACTGCTCAGTTTATCCAGAAGTGTGTCTTTCTTCTGACTTGAACTAATCAGAAGTTCTTTAATTCATCATTTTGTCCTGAACTTACCACTTGAGTGAGGAACTGTTTCTGTGAGGAGCTTAGCAGCAGTTTTGTGGAGATTTTTTTAAAATCTTTTTGTTATTGTTCATTTTATCACCTCATTGTATTTACCCACACTCCTTCCCCCTTCTCTCTGATTCGTTTCTCAGTTGTTTCCTCTCATCTCCCTTCCTTAGCGCCGCTTCTCTCCTCTCTGTCTCATTTCCTCTCTTTCTCCAAGGCCACAACCCCTCTCACGGCTCAGTGTCTCTCAACATTTGACTCCACTTGACCCCAAGTGGCCTCGTCACATCATCGCTGCAGCCGTCTTATCTATATCACTCACTGCTCACTTCAACTCATGAGTGCATCAGAATTAAAAAAAACATCCTGTTTCAGCACTTTTGAGATGCCTCCACTTGGTCTCAATATCTGGCGCCTCTCACGTGTCACAAGTCCTCGTGCCATCTCGTCGCTGCTCCCAGATCTGCACAGAGGCGCAGAGACAAGTGTGGCTCTGAAGATAAACGGCTGGTCTGAGATCAGGGCAGCCAGACAGCAGCTCCCACAAGTGCCGTCAGAAGTCGTTTTTCTGACAGCTGCCAGTGCGGATAGGGCTCCGACAGAATGGCCCAGTAAGATCTCCGGCTGGCTGCGAAACAGGTTTCTAGGACACGATACCACATAAGAGGAAGAAAGACGTGAAGAAAGAGAGTCAGACAGTAGCGAGGGAGCCTACTGAAAGAAGACAGCGGGTGAACGAGTGCGAGAAGGGTGGGAATCGAAAAGGGAAGAACTGAGCGGCGTTGAACAATAGAGAGATGGAAAGAGGCGGAATAAGAGGTGAAAGAGAAAATTGAAAAGTGGAGACATGCAGCAGGAACACAATGCATGAGGATGTGCGTGTGTGCGTGCGTGCGTGTGTGTGTGTGTGTGCTCCTTCCTTGTTGTTGACGTATGCTAATGAAAAGCAGCTAAGGGGCCTAGCGAGTCTTTGCAGTGCCAGGCCAGTACAGAGGAGGGAACACAGGCGTCCCCCAAGTCTGACTGACACACGCGCGCACAATCACACAGCGGGCAAAAAAGGGAGGAGATGAGGAAGACTCATGGAGAGATCTAACCTATTTTCGTTAAAGAGTTTTGGCTGGTGTCGGGGCCCGGGGCCTCAATTATGTAAAAAAAAAAAAAAAAAAAACAGTCCTCAGGCTTTATCCCCGGTCCTGTCATATGATCATTTCAAAGAGTTAAAGAAAACAAATTAAAATTACATGTGGCGTGCTGCTTACATGGAGGAGAAGAAATGAATATCACAGGCTGATTTTGGCATGAGCATCTATTTTTGATGACATCCTTGGATTTGATGCAGGCGCCAAAAAAAAGAATCTTTGTGTGTTTGCGTAAAGATTTTTGCATGCGTGTGCGGTGCCCTCGCACACATGCGGGGTCAGCCCAAATGGTGCCCTCTTAATGAGATGGAGGTCAAAGGGCAGCACTGACCATAATGGACCAATCATGACTCCACACACACACACACACACACGTCATCTTTATTGTTCTTCTTTTCATTTTGCCCTTTGCATGGGTTTCCTCATTTGATCCTCTCTCTCCCCCCTTTCTCTTGCTCTAGGTCGCTCGTCCACTGCCTCTCCCACTCTCTCTCTCCCTCCAGGGCACTATTCTGCGTTGCCTATCTACAAGAAGCTGCTATTTAAAACACTTAGAAGTGATTTAGTGCCCACGGAGGCTATTCCATTAGCTGCTCTATGTATTTATCATGGCTCTCCTGTTCTCAGTAGATTGCTAACTCTACAATTTTCTGGCCTTCCCCCTTCTTCCATTTTCTACTCTTCTTTCTCTCTCTTTATCTTTCTCTCTCTCTCACACACACACACAAATCACACCTCCTCCAATTTCTCTTTGTCTCTGTTCTTTTCTTTTAAAATTATTATTAGTGACCAGTCATTTTCTGAAAATGAAGATAAAATGTGGCCTTTAATTATTTTTTTAATGTCTTAACATTTCCATTCTTCTCCTAGTAAAATAAGATTCAAGATTCAAGATTCAAGATACAAAACACTTTATTAATCCCAGAGGGAAATTATTTACAGCAGCTCTCCGTTCAAACAGAAAGAAAGAAAGAAAGAAAAGAAAGAACCATAACCAGAAAAGATTAACACC
>JAUMHL010000013.1:9353122-9427993 GCA_032362345.1 Sandelia bainsii
CCCCCACCCACACACACACACACACACACACACACAAAATTGCTAAAGTGAACTGTGGTGGAATTTCTCATCCTATTTCATCTAAAGCAGTCAAGGACACACGCTGCTATCTCACGCGGGCAGTATCAGGACTTTATTTTATTTATTAATTTTTTTTATTATTTGGAACAAAATTCTCAAATTTTGTGGTAAACACACACACGTGCCCACACACTCAGACACACACAATCTCTCTGTGTATAGTGCAGCAGTGCACTGGAAAGGAGCTTAATTCTATCAGGCTGTGAGCTGGACAGCAGTAATTACATTTGTGACACAAATCCTGCCTCTCAAATTGAGCATTTTATTCCTGAGCGCTCCCCCCTCTCTATTTATAACCCCTTATTCCCTATAAATCCTACTTCCTCTCAGAAAGTCAATTTAGGACTTAAAAGGCAGAAACGCTCTGCTTACTTTTCCCCTCTCTTTTGACTCTATCGCAGCTTCAGTTTCACTTCCCCTTTTCCCCCACTCTACTTTGGTGCTTTGAAGCCTATGAAATGACAAAATAATAAAAGGAAAATGTCTTAAGCATTGAGTGCCATGATGCAAGAAAGTCATCCATATAGGAAAGTTTGAGAAAGAACGCTGCTTGCAACCTGTCTGTAACTTCTTTGAGGAGTGACGGTTTCATTGTGATACACAACTGGGATGGTCTGGTGTGTAGACTGGTTGGTTTCTGGGTTTAAAGTGATCTTTCTGCCCCTCTTCTTTGGTCACCTGTCTGTTGCTTCAGTTGCTCCTACAGGCTGACACCACCTGGGCGCGTTTACTCTCATACCTCCTTTGTCTCATCCTGTTTTTCTTACAGCTCTGTACATCCTCAAATCTTCCTCCCCTCCTTCCCCTTCGTTCCCATGCTGAATCAGCTGTGGACTTCACTGCGTTCCTGCTCCTCTGCCTCCCTTTTTTATCCTCTCTCGAGTTGGAGGCCATACCCGAGTACAGTATGATGGCAGTTCATTTATTTATGCATGAGCCTGTCAGTTCCCACAGTGCTGCTCCTCACCTGTACCACTCCACCTCATTCATTGTGTTTCTCTCTCCTATAAGACTATATTTTATCTTTTAGCTTTATATTTCAGGGTTTTAACCTTTTTGAACATCACTCTTAAAAGCCCAATCATTAGAGAGAAAGCTCAGGTTGAAACCAGGTGATCATATATTGTATTGTCTGTTCAGATTTTGAAAAGGTAAAGGTAGTAAATGTAAAGATAGTATAATAGAAGTATAATGTATGTATTATATTTTTATAAATGTATTAACTTATTAAAGTAACCCTTGAATTTTTTGTAATTCTGGTTACCCAGGCCAGACTCCATAGGATTTGTTCACTTAATTGGGATTAAAGAATAAAAATAATCTTCAATTCTGCTTTAATAAACACACTATATTCATTTGTAGTTTCAGAACTTTGATTTGCAGCTGGCGAGGCATAAAAGAAACATAACAAGACAAAGAAATTACATTAAATTCAGGTGCCAGTAAAATGAAAGACATCTGCTTTCTGCTTTAATTCTGCTTTTGCAGCAGACAAGACTTTCACGTTTTAAAAGAAACATAACAAGATAAAGAAATAACATTAAATTTGGGGCAAAAAATATATAATCCCATAATAAAGAAAAAAAAGCACTTGGTCTAAGTAACTGGAAAACTCACTGTTTGATAAATGTAAAGCCAACACAGCTTTTGTGCATGATCCACACTTGTAGGCCTCAAACACCTATTGTTCACCCATGCAGGTGTTTCTACTTATTTTGCCCGACTGAGGACTGTGTGGGCGTCTACACAGTGCGCTTGGTTTGCATCTGACCCTCTAATTAGTTCAGTCGCACTTACTTGGGTAGAGGCTGCACCTTGATCGCTCTCGTTAGTTGATGAAGTTTGGTGACCTTGCATGAATCCAGAAAAAATTGTCCCACTTCAACCTGAGCAGGAGTCTCATTAGGCAGAATAAGTGAAAGCACCTGTGTGGGTGTGCAGGGCCTGTTTTGCATGATTCATAATAAGGATAATAGAAAACTATTTCAAAGGTCTGCTTTTCTTCTTCTAGACTGATATACTATCCTGTTTTGAAATAGAAAAGTTGAAAACCCTGAAGTCATGAGAGGGATGTATGGGTAATTTTTATTTTATTGCCATCAAGTGCGCAGCTTGCAAGGTGATAGGTGTCAAAGGACCAACTCCAGAGATTGCTATAAGATCACTGGGCTTGATCAGAGTTTCATAAATATCTGAGAGTGTTTTGAAAATTCCTTTCGAATAGTTTTCAAGCCGTGTTTATGATTAAAACGTGAAAGTTAATGGCAGCTACTAGCCTAGCACAAATGGACAAAGTGTGGACTTCTGTCTCATTTCATCAGTGAGCGTCTCATTCTGGAGGAAAAAACTCTTCCTCCTTCTTCAACCAGGCGTCTTTATTTTCCCTCCCTTCTCCCCATTATCGTCTCTTTAACATCTGTCCATCCCTCTTTGCTCACAGTCCCTCTCACCCTCTCTTATCTCCTTTGCCTCCCAGAGCCTTCACCTGGTGGAGCGCTGGGCCCAACCCTGGGCCTCTGGAAGTCCAGCTCCCTGGAGAGCCTCCAGACGGCCGTGTCGGAGGCTAAGAGAAATCACATCCAAGACCAGGTGCCCTTTCATCGCCCTCGGCAGCACGTGGTACGGGGGCGCGGGTGCAACCAGAGCTTCCGCATTGCTATCGACAAGTCCTATGATGGACCTTCTGAAGATGGTAACTTACAGCTTTTTTTTATATAGAACTGCTGCTGCCATTGAGACAGAGATACAACAAAACTTTCAACTTTAAAGAATTCCCCTCTTCACTGTTGCTATAATATAGGATTCTTTCCTAGACATTGTATCCATTTTAAATTACACACTAAACTGCCAGTGCACATCCCTTAAGCTTTATGACACACTGGCACAGAAGAAGAGCCAGAGGCCTGCCAAGGGACAGCGCTTAGTCTAAGTACCTTAATGAAATGCTACATGATTTTATCCACTCAGCATTTTAGGAAGAGCAACTTTATATCTTACAGCAGCATTTTTTCTAATGCTCTACCTAGTGAACCCACAGTCATGGGGGATGTTGAGTGTGTGTGTGTGTGTGTGATTACAGAGGAAATGACACCCTCTGTGTTAGCTGAAATTAAAATGAGTTCATGCTCAATATTGCATAATGATATTTGGAAAAATCGGTATTTGAAAAAACAGTATTTGACACAAATTGAAAACTGTACATTAAATCAACCATTAAAGCAAAAATCAGAAAATATTGACCTCTCTTATTCTTGTGGGTTTGTATGTACTAGGTGAGAATTTAACCTAGGCAAGTGGATGTGACTGCTGGTAGAACACATCCAGGTGTAGACACTTGCCCCCTTGCACTTGGAGAAAGACTAGCTAGCTTACTGGAGTTGGGGTTGGGGGTTGGTGTCTCCACAGCAGAATGGGACACACATGCATACTAAATGCCATCCACTGCAACCTCTGCCCTCCCACCTATGTATTTAACCATGATTACCCCCCTGCAGATGATGACATGTCAGATAACAGCTCCGGTCACGAAACACCCGCCAGCAGCTCCTCTCGCCAGGACCTGGATGTAGAGGACGGAAAGAAGAAGAAGAAGAAAAACGCGCTGAAGAAGAAAGAGAAGAAGTCCAAAGTGAAGAAGAAAAGTGAATCTGTGGAGGATCTGGAGAAGAAAACTAAAAAGAAAGGATTTGGACTCTTAAGGTGAGTGTCACTTAATACTCCAATTATGAGTCAGTAATATTACATATTTTAATTTTTAGATTAATTTTTCAGGCACTAAAGTGACTAGTTAGTCAGTGCTAAATTTCCAGAGACTGCCATGCCACTACTTTGATTCTCAATTCTTTGAATTGAAAAGGTCACCTGCTTAACAAGACAAATGTGCAGTGAAACAGAGGAGGAAATGAGGCTTGTGTTTAATTACTACTCCCAAATTCCAAGGTCTTATTCTGGAGCATCAATAAAACAGTGATAAAACTGTTTTTATGAACAGAAGAAGAAAATGGCAATTAGAAGTTATTTACTTCTCTGTCTTGTTGTGGTACAGGTTGTTCAGGTTAGGGTTTGGTCAAGGTTTAAAGCAGTGAGGAAAACAAAATATCATATCCATCCCAGTAGAATTTAGGTTTTATGTAGAAATCGATGGGAAACAGCATCACCCTGTCGTACTTTCCCTGGTTAAGTTTCAACAAATTACCCACTGAGCACAGCAGGATTATAGGATATTCGATTATTGGATATGGACACAACCTTCTCGGTAATGGAGGGTGTCCATTATCTCTCAATCCAAGCAAAGTCCCACAGACACAGTACCTACCCAAAGCGCTTGTCACCCCTTTATCAACGTGTCCCCATCGTGATTGTGGTGGTCCAATCCTCCAACAGCAATCCTTATCTGTTGGCAGTGACACGGTGTGGTCAGTGTATCACCGCACTTCCAACACTTGAGATTCAATTAGGCTGTAGCGAGAGATAGCGCAGGCAGAGCGTCAGCCTACAGATGTTAGATAAGAATCCAATCGGGCACAGTGTCAAGGGCAGTAATGGAAGAGATGTTCACATGGTGAGGCCGGTAGTGGAGAAACACGGCAGGGATGGGAAGGGCAAGATGAAGGACACACGCAGAGAAGCAGAGTTACATACACTACTGTACATATAAGAACACATGTCAGAAAGTTTAGATTAGATTAGATTCAACTTTATTGTCATTACACATGTACAAGTACAAGGCAACGAAATGCAGTTACAAGGCAACGAAATGCAGTTTATAGTTCAATATAAACCCAGTTAACCTAACATTTAAATCCCTCAATCAAACATACTTGCTTCTGTCTCCTGGCGTCTTAAATAGTTCCATTTATTACACATCTAAAGCGTTTAGTGTTCTCTGCAGCAGAAACAGGCAAATATGTGAATGCTGACACTGCTAGCTAAGTGACAGATTGTGTTTATATGAATTTTGGAAGGAAATCTCTGCATCTATACTCCACAAGCATATAGTACTTCTGTTGTCATTTCACTCCTTATATGTTGGAGCTGAGATTTTTGTTTCCATCTTTTTTATGCTCTCTCTCTCTCTCTTTTGCACTCTTACCAGTCGACCTCTCTCGCTTCTGCCCACTCTCATTGTGAAGGGAAAAGGTTATTTATTTTCACAATGATGAAAGTAATGCAAATGAACTCGGGCTAGAACTAAACTCATGATGCAGACCAGACTCTGGCACAGCTCACACTACCGCCGAGACGCACAGGAGAGATGCTCCACAGAGCCTTAAGCTTTTATGATTATGATGTACATGTTTTATTCCTTTGACTGTGAGGACTCTGAGGTTCACACTACAGACCGTCAGAGGCAGTAAAGGCAGAGAAGGCTGTAGATTGTGTGTCTACAGGTCAATCTTCAATCTACAGAAATGTGAGATAATGTGTGTGGCAGCTGCTCTGCAAGTCCTCTGGACTTTAGTCTTTCCAGGAAGATTGCTTGGTTAATATAGCATTTCTCATAATTCTAGGTAAGGTGTATTAATGCATTAGTAATAATATTTCTTAAAACCTAAAATATCCATATAACCAAAAGCAGGCACCTCCTAACTAAATAAAAAGAGATTTTGAACTAGATAAAATAAAGACCTCATTCAAACCCTGCACACAGGTAACATATTGTTACACACCCTCTCTCTCTCCTTCTTTTCATTTTGCAAATTCAGCCATTTCAATCTGCCTTTATAGTCAGAAACACTCCAAAACCAGCCGCTGTACACACAGACGGGAAGTGCTTTCCTACCTCAACAATAAAAGCAAGCATGGTAAAAAGCTTCCTGGTTGTTGCACCACACACTAGCCTCTCTCCCTCTGGCCTTTATCTGGCCAACTTGATCGTTATTGAACTTGAAATATGACTTAATTAGCTGGAGTATTGTGCGGTTCAATCTAATTACAGCTCTCAAATGTTATTTTACTCCAATGGCAGCATTAGGAAAAGGGCAAATTATAAACATATGACCTCAATTTACCTCTGCAATGAAAGTGAGCGCAACAGCAGCTAACACAACGAATGTTGGAAGTTGGCCCTGTCCTTTCAACAGCCGTAAATATTTAGCTTAGCCGTGCCAGTATTTGAAGAACAAGTTGTTTTGGTGGAAGTACACTGCAAACAGCTGCATATAAGATGACCTCTGGAAATCACATATTTGTTCTGGGAACACGTTTTTCTTTTTCCATGTAACTGAATCCAAATGTGATGCTCTTTATATGATGAGCATCATGTCTGTGCTCATATTCATCATTGTTTTACATTAATTTACCTGCAGGGCCCTGTGAAAGTGCACAGTTTCAAAACTAAATTTAACTGGATTAGTATAGCTTTCATAAAACATACAGAGATGATATTTGCTGTAATAGGTCACAGGTCCTGACACCAATACACCAAAGCTGCTACAATTACTACAAGCTAGTCTAATTGACCTAATCAGGGTGCTGTGATTTGAAGTCAAAATTTTGGTCATAATCAGATGTGAAACTGTATCTGCTGATGAAAGTCACATAAGAAGTCTGCCAAAATTTGTTAAACTGTGGCTCGTGGAAATATGACTGCGTGTCCCTGTTCCCTCTGGAGCGAGCTGGCCTCAGATGTGACTTCTCCTCTTTTTCATCACCAGGCTCTCAAAGCCCCGTTCACATCTTGTCTTCCTGATTGCTAAATAAGCCAAGACAAATGGCAGTGCCCTTCAGACCTTCCTCAGTAGAGGGTGACTGCATGCGTTGTCTGTATTCAGCAGACAGCAGTGAAGTCTTTGCCTGGAACATAGCCTCGGGGACTGCGCCACTGACAGACCACAGAAAGACTAACACTGAGACTCAGCCTGCTCTGCTGTTTTCCCTCAACGCTGCTGCCACATCCGCATACTCTTGTAGAACAAAGAGATTAACCTGGTCAGAGGTTTCAGATGTCTTAATCTAACAAGGATATTTACATTACACTTTTTCATTTCACAGAAACTTTTGCCAAAAATATGATTTAATTTAAAGCTAAAAGCTCAGGTTTCCACTACTCTAAACCACGGTGATATTTTTAAGTTTCTCAGCCTTGGGAAGTTAATCATGGCAGTAATTCTTGTTTGTACAGCTTACACTTGAGCTCATGCTCCATCTTGTTTTTGTGTGAGGATTAGACATATTCTGGTCTGATCCAACATGACTTAAGGTCAGGTTAAGTATATAGTTTTGACTCACTTCCTTTGAATGTGTCATTTAGTCAGTGTCACTCCCAAGCGCCTTGATGTGCAGGTGAATGATGAAACTGTATATTTTTACGTTGTTTCTTCAGCTTACAGATGCATGTGACTCTGTTTCGCGGCATGTCACCAATCACTGGGTGTGTCATTGCTCAATTGCCCTGGCAGCCCTGCCGGACACTGACGCATCCCGTCTGTCCCCACATCCTGTCAGTCACTCAGTCAGTCAGGATCAATGTTTAGCTGTCGCTCGTGACAGCCCTCCAACACCCTCCACTAATTTAAAAGACATGAAAGCCTGGCTTTTGATCCACTGTTTACAAATCCACATACAACATAATATATCATCTCCCCCACTTCTCTGTTTGCAACGCCACTGAAATCCGACAGGGAAGCAAGCCAATTAGTGCCGCTTTTATCCTATCGCACAGCAGCAGGATGTGCAGGATTGAAAAGTAGTCACTGGTGGGCTGTACTCTACAGAACCAAAGTCTTGTTGTCAAACCGGCGGGGCTCACTGAAAGTTACTGTAACACTTCCTTCCTTTTTAACCTTCATGATGATCCTCCTATCCTCAGTCTGGCTTGATTTGTCTTTATTTCATTTTTTCCCTCCCTCTATCAAGCCTATCTTTGTGTCCTTTTCGTCTCCCTTCTTCTGTCTTTTTCTTTCTTATTTGTATCTCTTCATTCATCCTTCTATACTTGAGTGTTTCTTTCACAGTTCATCTCTCTCTGTCCTTGAAAGGAGCGATCAATTTAACCAGGCTACATTAGACAAAATGAGCTCTCGAGTCCTGCTTGAATTCACACAAGTTCATGATTTTCTGCAATTAAGCGTGCTAATGCGAGCTCTGTGAGGTCTCCGAGACCTCCTGCCAATTAAACAAGCACAGGGTATGTTCCTTGGATTTCTGTCGTTGTGACGTTTCTGTCGTTGGCACGCTTTTCTTTGTCTGTTCAGCCACAATCACCATTTGTGATACAGCCATTTATTGTTGTGTTCATTCTAGACAAACCACCAAAGTAAAACCTATCATTTCCCGTGCGTCAGAGTTTACTAGGGGGCACTCGATAATGGGGGTTTTCATAAAAAAGGCTATAGTATTAATCCTTCCTTTGTTGGGAGATATGAGGACTTTCAGATTGTGGCTTAAAACATATAAGAACAGCCATAACACAGAAAGTTGAGGGAAGGAAGGAAGGATAGATGCAGACAACTATTTGAACGGCCCCCTGGTTGTCAACAGTGTTGGTAGGCATAACAAAATCCCTCTGACATGTTTGCGTGGGTGTCTCAGCAGTGACTCTAAGCTGTGATGGGGGTAAATTGAAGGTGCATTACCTAATCCCACCGTTGGTTAATGTACTGAAGGTGGATTTCTTTGATCCACCATCTCATCTGGCATTTAAAGGGCTGTTAGCGGTGCTGATATAGAGTGGAGAGTATTAATGTTAGTGTTCTCAAATGTAAAATATGCATAAGGCCATACATTTGGCTCACAGGACAAACCCATCTCTTGTGGATAAGCATTAGAGCTCTCTCTCACTTCATCTCTATTCATCTCTTTAGCTTTCCATAAATAATGTATGCGCAACCACAAATCACTTTCTTTGCAAAGCTTGGCATGTATGAAACACCGCTGTGGCTTCCTAATCAGGGCTGCCGTAAATGCCAGGGGCTGTAAAGCTTTGCAGAGTCATTCACTTGTACAGTATGTTGGACATATGTTGGCATGTTTGGAAGGGAGACAGCATCGTGCAATTCCTAATGTGGGTTAATATCACCTCTGTTAGTTGCCATTTGTTTGTGCCTGTGTGTGTGATGATTTTCTATTAAAGTTATTGTTATTTGAAGCCATTATGGTTCTCAAGGTTACCTGGCATTACAATTGCAAACACAGTGTTCTCCTCAACCCTCAAAATGTGCCGTAACATTGAAACACTGTTAACAGCGAGCAGTGAATCACCCTTCATAGAGAAGGAGTAGTTGTAAATGACAGCGATTCCTTTTTTCTTTTCATAATTTATATCTGCGCACAATTTGCTCCCCGCAAGACACTCGCCGCCCTAAATATGAAAAGCTGCCAAATATTTTTACCGCCGTTGAAAATGAGCTTCCCTACAGCAGAAACAGCTTCCTGTACTCGCTATTGAGGCACAGTTCTAATTTACAACTTCAGCCATGGAGGCAAACAGGCGTGGGCGCTATCACCACTGGCAGCCGCCAGAAAAACAAATTAATTTTTTTTTTTTTTCTTCTAACTCCATTTCTACCCTCAATTCAGCACGATGGCCAGCATTCCTGAAATGATGTGCCGGTTTATTGGTGTTGATGCGAGCTGTCAGTCAAATATCAGAGGGATGAGGTAATTGACAGTGGATATGATGAGGAAATCCTCATGCATATATATCGGCCGATAAAGGGGCAGTCACAACAAGCCCCCGCCTTTCCTTCCCGCCCCTCCATTCTGCTTCATTTCTGTCTCTCGTGCCTTCGCCTTGAAATTCCCCCTTCCTGGCTCACACGAAGGCCCTTTATGTTGCTTGTCTTTCATGCCGCAGCAACACCTGCCTCCCTTCTTCGACTGCAACTGCTCCCTCTTATTCACAGCACTGGGAGAGGGGAGGGGGGAGGCAGAGATGCCGACTCACCCCCTTCTTCTGTTTGACCGTGAAGACGCTCCACCGAAGCAGCTGAAGATTTAATTACTTTATTCACGGGCATCTAAACAACTTGTTTACCTCTTCCTTCCAGAGTTTCCGTCGAAGTTTCGGGGCCGCAAAGTCTATACTCCTTAATTATACGCTTTCTTGTCTTTAGTCAGCCATATTATCAGTTTTTATTTTGCTTAATGTTCCATACTGATTTACATCCTCTGTTATATAAGCTAATCATGTTGTTTTTTTAAATGGCAGCGATGTTATTTAGAATTGAAACTTCCTCTTTTTATTTGTACCGGTAACGTCTGTGACTCATCCCAGAGAGGAACATGATACCCATATTTGTGCAGTGAATTATTGTCCATAAGGTAATTATCAAATGAGACAGTGAGCCGAGACTTCCCATTTGTGTTGATCAGTTTCACGATCCATCAGTTCCTATCGAGTTATGACATTTGAATTGACCCTGAGGGACGGACAGTTTGAAGTGCAGACACATTCGTATCAGCCAGACAGCTCAGCGGCATTTCAGCGGCCGAGTGCCCATCACTCACCGGCCAATTAAAGGTATTCATGCGGCCACAGGAAACAGTCACAACCAATTAGCATTTGATCTTACATACTCATGCACACACATACACTCAAAGCACAGGGCGCCAGGAAGCGATTACACCTCCAATAGCGGTTATGTCCTATCCAGTCATTTTCATGCCATGAGTGATGGATGAACTTCCTCTGTCATTTAAGGTCTGCTAATGACACACACATGTGAGCATACACACACACACACACACACACACACACACACACACACACACACACACTCCTGCTTCTCTTGTGTCTTTACTTGCCCCCTCACATATCTCTTTCTAAAACACACACAGAACATGACTTCTGCTTTCCAGAAAGAGAAGGTTAAGTGTTTTTTTTGGTCTGAGGATACGTGGCGGACCAGAGGAGCCAAGACTCTAACCTTTTCCAGTCTGCCAGTGGCTCCCATTTGGAGCCATGGTGACCCATCCTACAGCTGGGAAAATACTAAGAACTTTTAAAAAGTGTCAACAACTTAGTTTACTGGTGCTTTTGATCAGAAAATATATCAACAATATATAGGCCCATTTGCACTGCAGGTGGAAATGGGCCTATATATGGGAACCAGGGACTAGTAAATCAGGATGGAGCAACCCCCGAAGAGCACTAACTAATGTCATGTTTGCAAAACAGCCGCCCATAAGCAGAAGCAGAATCACTTCCTTGCTTCTTCCATAGTTTGTACAACACCACTGCATAAATCAAGCGTTGAAGGGACTTTTACCCAAGGGAATTGTTACTGGATTTTAGTTCCTTGGAAAGAAAGTACCAGGAACTTTCCAGTGGAAATGCACATTATGGGGGTCAATGCACCACAACTTTTTTTCACTCATATCAAAACCTCTAATCTCGCCAGATCTTAAACTATCATAAATTAAAAGGCACATACCATAAGTGCATATAAGTGTTGCAGTACTAATAGACCGGAGAGTGGAGGGGTCACCTGTTACTGTTGAGTTTACTGTGCATAGAGAGACAACATGTAGAGACTACCTTGCCAAGTATCTAATTGTAAGAATGAGACGAGTAGCCCAGTGGTCTCATTAAATATTAATGGATTTCCTCACAGATATGAGAAGGGGAAGAGAAAAGACGAGACAAATTGCTGGGGGCAACGGATTTTGTGTGGAATTGTTAAAATATGCCACATGTCAGAATGCAAACAATTAAAGGGAAGCCCATATTTCACCAGATGGCCTCTGGACAGCGCAGCGACTCTGTCATTAAAAAAAAGAAAGAAAAACTCTCCTCCCCTGTCTGCTCCCCTTTCTTTTCTCCTTGCTTCACTCTCTCCCTTCTTTCCTTCATCTCCTTTTCTCACTTTCATTCCTTTCTGTCTTTTGTCTGACTGATGTATCAGTACTCGAGAGACTGGCCAGGCGTTGATTAAGTAATGCTTCCGTATCTGCTTTCTGCTCCCCTGAGAACAACCTGCTGTGTAATCATGCATGTCTATCGGCCTCAATCTTCTCTTGTCTTGGTGTTTCTGCCCTTTTTTGACCATTACATATTTCCAGGGTTTTATGTCTACACAGACCCATGGTTGCATGGGTACGTCTCATGCTGTTTGCACTGAAACACATGAAGGAATTAGATATCAAAATAAGAACCAACTCGCTTCCCCTCTACATTATTAATACACCCTAAGTGAAGCTGTTTTAACTACGATTAGCATCGGGTGGATCTTTTTAGCTGCAGTTTTATCTCTCACGCTCTCTCTCCTTCTTTTTTTTTCATCCAATCACTGCTAATATCAGCCATTAATGGAAGCTGATTTGGGCCAAATTGCTGGTGTGCGGCACAGAGCATATGGAGAGGAAGTCAGATAAATAGATTTAATTATGCCCAGTGGGGAAAACTTGGGGCCTGCTGGCTGTTTTTATTATCGAACCAAGATGGGGCTTTCTGCAAAAAGGCAAGGATTGGCTAATGTTGCTGTCAGTCAAACCTAGCATTCAGTGGCCCAACATGACCTTGTTGTTGGGTGTCAGTCCACTTGTAGCCTGATCCTCATTTCCACTAGGAAACCACATTAATCTTAAATAGGGCTTGTTGTCTATTTTTTGCTGTGAATGTTATTCTGTCTATTTGGAGCCTGAAATATTTTCCGACTAGTCTCTGTGTGAAGCAGCGCCATGTTGCCAGAACAGGAGAAGGAGGCACTGTTACATCACAACTCTACATAGTGTTAAGCTCTGTCTCTCTCTCTCTCTCTTTCCTTGCCTCCCATTTGTTTCTCTTTCACCCTCCCTCTATCCGTCTCCCTCTTTTCTTACTTTACTGCAAACTCCACAGAGATATGCGTGCTCCTCTCCAAATACATACAGAGCAATCTAATTACTGCGATAACATTTCTGCTTGGCTGATTAACTGTTCTCCCTGTGCCTCTGAACGAAGCAGCATTGCTTCTATATATTCCTAAGCTCCTTATTTCTCCCCATCCGAGCTGCACTTTCACGGGAGCTTTGGCTCATCCATCCATCGCTCTTCTTTTCTCTCACTTTTTCTTTCTTTCTCTCTTTCTTCTCGAGCTGTTTCTTCTTTATTCTCCAGGGTAGATAGGCTATTTAGCCAGCTCTCACTTTTTTTCTGTCCTGCTTAGTGAGCTCCTTTTCGTACTTATTCATTCTTTTGCTCGCTTTTCACTTTCAACCACTTGGCTCCTTTTTACCTTTCTGATTTACTCTCATTCATTCTCCAAGGCAAACAGAACAGCCACAATTTCCCACCTGCTTGCAGCTGTTTGCCGCCTTCTTCCTCCTTAGAATATCAACCTTTTGCGAGAAAACTGTGTTCTGTGTAATAGTAATTTAAATATTTTTCTGTTTTTACAGATATCATGACTATCTTTCATGCTTTTATTGCATCTTTTTATAGAAGTCTGCACACCAGACCTGTAAGGTTCAAGATGCTTTTACCAGTGCATAAATGTAGACAAATGTGCTTGTCATGGTTCACACTTCTCAAAGACAAAACATCCGTACCCGACCTTAGAATATGTTTAGAATTTCTGAATTAGCCCAACACAGCCACAGTGGTGACACTCAAAGTTTATATGTTTCACTTCAAAACTTCTCGCTATTGTTATCTGAGTGTGCTGCTGCATAATAATATAGATTTTAAGATGCTACTGCTGACTTTTAAGTTTTAACTCATTTTTATATTATTAAATGCTTATTCCATATGCGTCCATGTGTATCATGGGATCATCAGAGTAAAACTAGAGGGGACAGAATCTGCAGTAACGGCACCCCAGGCAGTAGAAAGACCTGCCAGAGGAACTAAGGCTGGCAGAATAATATATTTACTTTTTTTTCTTTTTTTTTTGTCTTTATTTAACCTGAGTTATTGTTGTAGTTATAGTATAGAGTTATAGTTGTTTTACCTATTTTATTCAGTTAATCAGAGATTTTTCATTATCTGTTTAGTTGTGTGAAGCGCTGTGTAACCTGATCTCTAAATAAAGATTTAATTATAATTTTTCTCACTTCTCTGCTCCCTGTCTACCTACTGTCTGTTCAGTGTATACGGGATGTTCTTTCTTTGCAGACATGAGCCCTTCATTGCTCTGCTGTGCCATTGTGTCTTTCAGTTTGTGTGTGTGTGTGTGTGTGTGTGTGTGTGTGTGCACCTCACCTCAAACACTGTATGGCAAGGTGTTCACAAGTTTCATCAAGTCTGCTAGTGTGTGTGCTTGCACACATAATGTACACATGCATGCATGTCAATTACATCATTGTCCTCATCTGGGAAAACCTGACTTCCTCCATATACACTCACACACAAACACACTCTTCCTCATTGCCAGACAATCATTCTCACATCCCTCGTTATGCCTGGTGATAAGCA
Organism: Sandelia bainsii; assembly: GCA_032362345.1. Classification (NCBI taxonomy): domain Eukaryota; kingdom Metazoa; phylum Chordata; class Actinopteri; order Anabantiformes; family Anabantidae; genus Sandelia; species Sandelia bainsii. Next base: position 9,367,539 of record JAUMHL010000013.1, read on the forward strand.
ACCACCCACTGACTCCCTGCTGCACCAGATAGGAAAGCTTATTAAGACTACACACCCTCAACTCACACTGCAACACCATCAGAGCTGTTGTCACAGTTGCTGAAAACAAAGCGTCCCTAATGCAGAGAGTGGAAGCCGAGAGATGATTTCTTGAAAGATTTATGACGAGAAGGCCCTAAATGACTCTGTTTAGTCTGCAGAGAGGAGATATTTAGTTTTTTGGCTGCAGAAATCTGACATAGTTTGCTAAGACAATTATGTATAATAGTTTGTAAAAGTTTGTCTAATAGAGTGAGCTCTTCTGCTTCTTCTGGCCCCCTCCCACCCTCCACACAGGGCTAATTGCACAGGTCAGGTGGGTGACATCACCACACTGGCTAGCTGTGATCACAAAGAGTCTCATTAGAGCACGGCTAACGGAGCGCATGCACGTTCACCCGCTCTCTGCCTCTCTCTTGAAGTAATGAGAATGACAGTAGCTGTTGTAATTACAGTCAGTCCAGTTTCTTACCAGCCTGTTTGCTTTGCAGCGACTTTCCTGTGCATCTGTCTGCCTGTCTGTCCCAAGCAGGGTGTGGATTTTGTGAAGTGCGCTAGTTATCGTCTATGGTGCCTTAGTTTTTCCACAGGAGATTCAGGCACATTGACTTTCAAAGAAGTAAATGAGCACATTTCTTCATATACAGAATAGACGCAGATATGACAGTACAAATATTTTAGAATTGTATCTGTTTTGTTAATGGTGACATCTTCTCATAGTTATATTTTTAAGTGAAATAAAAAGCAAAGTAAGCATTTTTTTAACAAAAAGCATTCAATAGTATATCACTCCCAATATACTTCATATATATATCAATGTACTTCATAGACAAATATACTAGGAGGACCTTTCATTCCCAGAATTTAATACAAACTAAATAGTCCTGTGTCGTTGGCTCTCAGGATCCCAGGCCCACCAAGGTGACGCCAGGCGACGGCAGGAGCAGCAGGCTAATGATGACAGTGACACACTAATAACGGTTCCCAGTAGCTCTTCTGACAGTGGGGAGTGTATTAAGTGGGACACCAGAGCAGTCTGACTCACCTGGACCCCCTACTTCCCCCTAATGAGAGTTTGATGGAGTGGTTGTGTAGGTAGATAATGCTAAGTTAATGAGATGCCCTATTCCATGCTGTTTGCATTTCCCTACAGAGTTACCGTGTGTATTGCCTGTGTTGATATATATTGCTGTCTACTTAAGTTTGCTTGTGGCTGCTTACACCCAGTTTGTGAGCAATATGTTGGTTTCTGGAATGCTTTGTCTGAGTTACTGCACTCATAGAGTTGTTTTCATAGGCGTGCTTTTGTGTCTGTGTGAGTTTGTGCATTTGCTTACCTCCGCTTCTGTATACAGTAAAGTTGTCTCTTTTTATTTTTTATTTTATCCAGCAGCAGTGTAGCACTCAACCGGAAATTAACTGTCAGATTTCTGAAAGAGTGACAGAGCAGAAATCGTCCTACGAAGAGACAGAATTAATAAACAAAACAAAGACCAGTGAGAAGGTAATAAAAAAAAATAGGAAGAGAAAGGCAAAGCAATGCAGTTGGCTGACTGCAATGGGAAAAGATGGGTGTTCTGGTGTTGAAGAAGGGATAAGATAATAGGAGAGTGGGGATAATAACCTCCCTCATGGCAGCTACATGTCTCTAATTGGGAGTCCCACCCCCATTCTTTGTCTCCCCCCTTCTTTTTCCTTCCATCTACTCTCAGACAATATAGTGAGAAAAAGAGGCTTTCCTAATTAATGCAGATATAATGATGGGTCCAACTGTGGACCTCTGCCCCCTTGGAATGTTGATTAAGGTGCTCTGTGTGTGTAGAGGTGTGGTGAAACTACCAGGCAGCTCAGCCAGATAAACCTGGGATTTTGGATAATCATATATTTATGCGTAAAATAATTATATGTCTATAGATGCATACAAAGATGAATAGAGCTGATATTAATTTTCCAACAATACTGCATTCCATATGGTGTTTAATTGGTAGATTGCTTTTGGCTCCAGCTTAATGTGGGAGTGCTCAGAAAATGTAAATAGTTCCAAAATAAAAATCTCCAGAAGAAAAATAGATGCAGTGGCAGCACCCACGCAGTTTCTGTGGCAAGTGATCTCTAGGAAGTAAGGTGCAAAAACATTACAGCAACAAGGGCTTAGCACCACAGCCTGAAGGAAACATAAAAATAAAACAAGGATGTTGCACATGACAGATTTAAACTTCCTAAAATGCCCTAAAAATCAGGCTGAAACTGTGCTGTGTGACAGTCTTACACATCAAGATCAGTTCACTACGCAGCTTTTGAAAACTGCATGTCTCCTGTGGCATGGAGGAGCTACAACTCAAGCTAATGATATCATCAGGGTCATCTGTGGGTTGTCATTCATACTGGTTGATTTGACCTCTGCTCAGGTTGAAGAAGAACTATGCTTCTTACTTGAGGTTACTTGAGGTCAACTTACTCAACGGCCTTTTGCTACGAATCATAATGGTGTAATCTAATCGGTCTAATCGGGACAAAATAATGAGTCTGTTTAACTAAAAGAACAAAAAGAACATAAGCTTAGTACAAAAGATGTTACACAAGCTTTTTTTGGGGGGGGGTCTAAGAAGTTATTTAAAATTACTGACATTTAGTTTTCTTGCTTGTTTCAGTTATTTGAACTGCTTATGGATGTGTAGTTGTCATTTTATTGTCCAGTTAAAGCTTTAGCAACTGAGCAATTGGGGTGGGGCTGGGTGGGCAGGAGTGGGGCAGCTGTCCCCTCACTTGCGCCTGTGTAGTTCCCGCCCTGGCTCTATCCAGTGTCTTAGTGTTATGAACTTTTTCTAGAGGAATAGAATGATGACATTGGTATTGTTGGTGTAGAAAACAGTTCATAGGTTATGTTTTGATGACGATCATACGTTGTCAGTATGAATCATACAGTAAATGTATGGTCATCTAACAGGTGGAACAGGAAGAGGAACATGACATAGAGGGAATAAACAAGCACAGTCTGTGTATGAGGAAATGTCTAATCAGCCAACAATGTTTGTAAAATGTTTGCTTTGAGTCACAGAGACTCCAAAGCATTTGACATAGACTGTTGAGTCACTTTGTATGAAAAGAAAGTCATGTGGTAGGTCATCCTCTCTGCGTTCTTCACAGCAAAACCTGAGCAATGTGAATATCTGCCTTGCTGTTGACAACAGTAACCCACACAGGTATAAGTGAAGTGAGTAAATGGAAAAAATTCAACACTAATTGGTTTGCAGCATGGTGCCAGGTCAATGTGGCAACCCTGTCCAGGTTTCACTTCAGCTCTGATGCTACGCACTACTCTTGGCCAGGCCAGCGGGTTACCATTCAGGCCACGTATCTGCCTGTAGCAGTAATGAGAAGTGCCTCGCTGTTAATGAGATAAACACAGACATTACATTGGCTCAGCAGGAGCTCGGAGGAAAGGAGAGGACGAGAGGGAAAAAAGAAGTGGGTTGGCGGGTACGATGGAGGATGCGAGAGAGAGAGAGGAAGAAAGAGAGAAGCAGGGTTGAGTGAGAAAGGAGATGTGAGAGGTTGGTGGGCATTGGTGAGAAAGATGATGTGTAGAAGAGATTGAAATCTGTAGAGGAAAAAGCTTTGGTTAATTTCTTGAAAGTGTGAAGCAGAGCTTCATTATAACTGGAACAGAGGTGACGAGTATATATTTTCCTGCAAAATGAGAGAATAAGCTCTGCAGAATGATAATGATGATGATGGTCGTAATGGCGAAGTCGATAAGAAAAGCGTAACACACTGTAATGTAGCAGCTATTTTATTGGACAAAATATTAAAATATTCATGCTCCATATGTCGCGTGACAACTGTACCCCTTTGTCATGTGCGCACACACTCACAGATACGCTCCCGCTGTGGCTTGTCAGTGCCTGCTGTGGCATTATAACCATATCTATCATTAAACAGTCTTTTTTTTCCAGGCACAGCCACTAATGAACACACAGGAGTGAGAATGAGTTTGTATAGCAGCGTGGAAAGCTGATTCAAGGTGGAGTGTGTGGACAGTCTCTGTCATCAACTCATGCGAGCTCTGTTGCCTGAGTGAAGTTTATTGTTTCATCGTAAACATCTCCAAAAGGATTCTAAAGCACGCTAGCCTTACCTCTAAAATAATAATATTTGGCAGCCTGTAGTATTAGCTGCCTGAGGTTTTAAGATCATTTAGATGTCAGTACACACTAAATCTCCCTTAGAGAATCTTTTAGGTCATTTAGGATTCACCCTGTTGTGTCTGTTTCTTCTTATGTTCTCCAGGTTTGGTAAGAAGAAGGAAGACAAGAATAAAGATGCAACAAAAACATCGAAAAACAAACTAGAGGCCCTGAGTGAAGAGGAGCTGGACAGGATGCCTGACAGCAGAGACGGGTATGAATCAAAGCTTTTTGGGATATTTCTCTGTGTTGGTTTTTCACAGGTTAGTGTGTCAAAAGAGAGAAAGAGGTGTACAACACGGGGAAGTGCTGAGAGAACCTGAAAGTTCATGTAATTGTAATTGTTGGAAAGTGTTCCAGTGTAGTAAATTGCTAGTGTGTAGCACAACTGTCTGTCATACAACAGACTGATATGTTCAGGACTAAAAACAGAGCCTACTTCTGTCCCTGCCCTCCTCACTGACAGATATGATCCACGTTACGCTGAGATCCACTCTGGCCACGCCACCCCTGATTCGGCCTTCCCCGATGTGGAAGACGACGACAGCGACCCCAACTACGCCCGCATCAACAACTTCCGCCAGCCGCCCTCGCCTCAGTCGTTCGTCAGTCGCTCGCCCTCCCCAGCGGCACAGGCAGGACCCAACCCACCTCAGGCATCCTCTGAGGAGCTGGATGGGCTCTACGCCAAAGTCAACAAGACCAGACCACCACCTGCTCTACAGAACCAGCAGCAGACACAGGCCGACAGGTGAGAAAGGGCAGGAAGCTTTTATATACTTGCAAGGATCCAACTGTGTGAATCATTTGCATCTGTGATTCTGCATAGATACACAAAGTTGTGTGTGTGTGTATGAGTGTGCACACAAGGTGACGGACCGTGGCCTGACTGGCCTGAGTGAGTGAGTTTCCACGTATCTGCGTTCATGGCCTGCCAAGCTGGAAAATGCATAAAACATAAAGCATGCATACAGCATGCTCCCTCTATAGTGACACCTTTACATGCGCCCGCACACAGTAATGCCATGCCTGGTTCATCTAACTCTTTTGTTATGTTTGCTATAATTGTTGACCCCTGTAAACGTTGAAATCTCTAACAACACAAATGAAATACATTCTACTTGATGAGTAAATTTGTGCATATAGATTCAGTATGAATTCTTCAACCCACAGACGTCAGCACACTTTGTATCTTTCCTAGTGATGCTCTGACAGGCCTGATTTGCCATATGGGCTGAGTTGGCCGGTCAAGAGCATTATGTTTGGCCACAAAAATTCTTTGTTGCCTTGAAGATACAGCGTGTGTGACATCAGCACATTGTGTTTATATATACTTGTGACTTAAATGAAGGTCAGATCACACTTAATGGTCATTTAATGTAAAAAAGCAGGTAGTTTCAAAGGGTTCTAATAATTTCTCTTGGCACTGTAGTGCATATATAATTTTTTGAAAACTACTTTTGTATGTGAGAGAGGTGAGAGATAAAAAGGAACAAATCTAGAGAGAATTCTAATGCAAATTTATCATTTCCCTGTATGAAATAATACAGGCCACATTAAAACTTCCCTAAAGTTAAACTCTCTGACAGAAATCACTGTTGACTTGCAAATCAAAAACTAAGCCCCAGACACCCAATCTCATCCAGAAAAAGAGAGGATACAGAGGGAGAGGGGGAGAAAGAGAGAGGTTGGACATGGAAAGGAGACAGATGGGAATGGAAAGCAGTGACAGACGGAGGGAGAAAGAGAAACAAGAAAGCAAAAGGAGTTTAGAGAAAGAGGGAAGAAAGACGGCGCCAAAATGGAGAGAGAGAAAACATGTTAGATAGGCAGTGTAAATTCAAGAGGGAAGAAGTGACAGAGGAGAGGATGCAGACAAAAGAGGAGGAGGGATAATTAGCCACAGTCTAGCAGCCTGACAGATCTGTTAGACCACTTTAGCTCTCATCCACTAGTGGTGGGTACTTCATTACCAGCCTGTTTTCTCCCTCCCCTCTCCTTCTCCCTCAGCTTCTCTTCTCTCGCTCTCTTTCTCTTTTTGCTTGTTCCTCTTCCCTCCCCTGTTTGCTCATAATGTGTATTACATAGTCTTTAGCATTAGCATGATGGATGCCTTCATTGGCTTGTTAACTCTGTATGTAAGGGTGTCTCCAGAGACAAAGAAAGACAGAAGTAAACATCTAATAATGATATTACAGTGTGGTCATACAACATCTTACCTTTGATGTGATGCCTTAGAGAAAACCAAATAATTAAATAACACTATGGCCTCTCTGTTTTATTTTTGCTGTAACCTTTTGCATTCAAATAACATGATATATGCAATTTTCGGTATTTTTCTTATAAACAAATTGAAGACCAAATTGAAAAAGCGGGAACTGATCCAATAAGCACAGGTTGTGTGGCCAAAGCCTGTCAAATTTCTTTTTGACCTATAGCAGAGAAGTGACAGAAAATGAAGGCAACCTGCAAGAAAAGACCTGTTTCCACCCTGGGAACTTCTTCTAAGGAACAAGAACCTTTTGAGGAACTACCTGCATCTCCACTAGAGGAACCAGGGTCTGATGCCCAATGTCCTATGCCCAAATAAGTCCCTGGTTGGGGTAGCATTCTCCAGCAGGGTCCAGCAGCACTGAATGTTGTGAATATTGTGCAGCATTTTACACATTCGGCATTTTTAAAAGCCTTCTGCTCTGCTGTTGTGCTTATAATGGTGTAAAAAAAAAAGTGCCTAGAACTTTCAGGAAGAAATCCACCTAAAGGTCCCTATGTTGGATTCAAACCACTGTCGTTGCAATTGCATGATCAGCTTATTAGACTGATAGGCACATTTATCAGTGTCCCTGATAAATGTTCTATTTACTCCTGTTTGCGATGTTTGCTTAAAGCTACAGTGCCCTGCAGGCAAAGATCAAACTGTATCACTATAATGACACATTTTTTTAAAGATTTACATGGTCAGTGGAAGGTAACGTCTCATCAGATTTAAGAAAAATATAGAATGACATCAGCCGTATACTTTGTTGTTTCAAGTGTTAAATCTTGATTCATGTGTTTGCTGTCTGGTCACTGTGCTAATTATAGACATTAAGGAAAGCATTGCAATCTTATTTTCATAGTTTTACCGATCATTTTATCAGTTTTAATAACAGTGGACTTGCCAAGTTGATTTCAGAGATCTGGGAACAAAACATCACTGCAGGGAAGCCTAAGTGGCCAAAACACAGAGATGAAATTATACTCAAAAACATTATTGTATGGCCAAGTCTACAGCAACAAGATTACAGTTGTTATAAACTAGAATTGTAATACTTTAAAGACCATAGCTGCCAATGTTGGATGACCTCAGGTGTGTTCACATCCACACTCTTGCATGTTCCCTCATTGCTGGCTGTTTCCAGTAACGCTCCACCACCTGCAGCTTGGACGAAGGCACTCATTCACAAAGCCTGTACATCTGTTAAAACACAGCGCAGCTAGCCATGAGGTTGGAACCCCCACGCCTGTCATTCACACAGACACACACATGGTCAGAAATACGCCCACACTCAGCCACCCACATGTAATATTTCTGCGAGGAAGCCCAGTGTAGCCTAGCAACAATGCTGTGTGTGTGGTCCAGTGAGTTTTATACCACTGCACAAAATCATAGGTGCAAGCTTACTTACTGTGTGGCTCTGTGTGTCTGCCCATAAGTTGGGTGCACTTCTCATTTTTTACAATTTCAGCGTACCTCGTGTTGACGCAAAGCAGCCATTTATGGCTGTAGCATGAAGGTTTTTATTGTTTCCAAGGGAACAACATATCTGTTTTCTTTTATCTTTTAGCGTTTTAATGATGCTGAGGAAGAAATGTGCTCATTATGCAAGTGGGAGATGCTGTGTGCTTGTGAAATCCTTAATGCTAATATAGAGTTATTCAAATCTTTTTAAGGGTATGTGTGCATGTCTCACTGTCCATGCGTGTTTGCATAGTTTTGCCATCTGAGACATGTTGCCCCCCCACACACACATACACGCACACTTCCTGTCAAGGCCTTCAACAGTAGGCTCACAGCATTGTCTTCCTAATTTACTGTTGGACATTTTCATTAGGCCTTCAATGGCAGGTGTGTGCCGTGATGGGCGTCACATTTGATTAGAGCTATGCTAGAGGCTGACCTGTGGAGAAAAAAGGTTAGCTATGCTTGTCAAATTTTATTAGCCAGAAGGTACTCTTTGTAGCTGCGGCAAGAAACCGAGAGATGAGATGAAAGAGGAGCGAGAGAAGGAGAGGGGCCAAGGTGGAGAGATGCAAAGACTCATGAGAGGTATGTTCTAAAAAGCAGCATTGTGCTAAGAAAAGGAGAAAGGAAGATGAAGGTGAGCTTGTAAGTTAAGACAAGTAAATGACACATCAGTGCAGCATGATCCCAGATTTCTACCAAGAATCAAGCAGTGGGGAAAAACATACCACTGAGTTTACCTGACACCGTGACAAAGTCCACTCCTTAAATCATTCCAGACAGGCTTGACTAATTGTTTCAGCAAATTAGAAACTAGCTGCAAGGTCTTTTGGATGTAGAATTGTTAGGTCCATTTATGTGTTAGTTTTCCTCCCCATTTCCTTTTTCTCTCCTCTCCATTTCACTACAACACCGTAGACAGATCTTTTGTTGTCTTTAAGAAGTGCAAAGCAGACATGATATAAGAAAACTGATGCAGATGTTGAAATCCACTTTTCCTGTGTTGCAGACAGCAAATATATCTTCTTGTTTTCTAGCGTACATTTAGTTGTCAGGCAGCATCTGTCTGAGGAAGCTCAAAGATTAAAAATATGTTGTTCCCTTGAAAACAACTCATCAGTGTGGTCTGTTTGCACCTTTAAGGTTTTATTGTCTTTTATTTGTGTTCTATGAGCAATCAAAATGTTTCCTTTTTGCATTCAAGCTACTTCCAGCTTTTCTTTTGTTCATGGTCGGTTACATACAGGAAACTGGATGTAAATGGAAACTAGTGTCAGAGGTAATCGGGTTTTATTTTGTGGCAGATAACTTGTCTAGCAGTGGAAAACAATACATGACGATTGATGTGTTCGCTGTATTACATGCAGGGGCTCACACAGTTGAGTGAGGGAGTGGTTTTTCACACTTTTTGCCCTGGTATCTTACCCTTTACAATGTAAGCAATGTGGTCGCTTGCCTTTGCACACACATTAACTTTAATGGCTTCAACTCTTCTGGGAATGCTGTCCACAAGGTTTAGAAGTGTGTTTATGGGAATATTTGACCATTCTTCCAGGAGAGCATTTGTGAGGTCAGGCACTGATGTTGGACGAGAAGGTCTGGCTCACAGTCTCCGCTCCAACTCATCCCACAGGTGTTCTATCGGGTTGAGGCCAGGGCTCTGTGAAGGCCAGTCAAGTTCCTTCACACCAAACTCGCTCACCCACGTCCTTCAGGACCTTGCTTTGTGCACTGGATTCATTGATTTGGAGGGGTGTCCCAATACTTTTGGCAATATAGTGTATGTTGTTTTTAAATCAGCTGGCCACAGCAAGAAGTCAGCACACCAGCCGGCGGCAGCACACACTTTCTAATTAGTCTGCCCTCACACTGGCTAACACCATGGGATAGTTGCTTTTCTCACACAGTTTCTTCTGTTTGCTTTCATCTGACAGACGGTTTTGTTTTCGCTCCAGTCCCCCTGTTTCTTTCCCTCTTTTGCTAATTTTCTGTCTTTATGTTGCCGTTTCGCCTTGCTCTCTTTCTGTCCTCTGGTGCGTCTTTCATGTCCTGCTTCCTCTACCTTCACTCCTCATCCTTCTCCAGGTTTCCTTCTCTCAGTGCATTGTTGGATCAGTCTACATCGTCACATACTCTGAAACATGGATGAAATATGATATCTGACGGAGGAACATGTTTGACATAAGTGGTATCAATTTCTGTTGGTTGAGCTAATACAGCAAAAATAAGGCTTTATTGATTAGTTGTAGTCTACATGACAAACACTCAGGCTGATGTATGAACTTAAAAGACCTCCATACATCACATTTGTGTAAAGAAAATATAAGTTTAAACTTTAGAGCACCGTTTTCTTGTCAATCTAAATTAAAAGTTATTTGTGGTTCATTACAATCAGGATGTTATTTTTGTTCTTTTTTAGCCAGTGTTGTACTGTACTTACCACTTTTCCACTAAATCACTTTATTCAATGGTAAAAACAAACATAAGAAAAGTGTTGATAATATTCTGTCATTGTTCAGGAAAGCCACACAACTTATGAATATGGTAGGTTACATTTGTGTTTGTGCCACTGGCCTCAGGCCTGCAGACAGGAAATCAACAGCAATTATTAGTTGCTGATGACAATGCTGGAGCCTGTCTCTAAACACACATACACTGATGATCCCTCTCTTCCACAACTGTCATTATTTGTAGAGCAGCCTGCTGAATTGTCAACCCATCAAACTCTCAAACTCAGCAAACCTCTCTAATGTTTTATCCAGAATCAGCCTCTGTCTTCAGCCATTAATATGATAATATTTGGTGTTGTCAGTGATGGAGGCCGCGGCATAATGAGATAATTACAGTGTTGTTTCATTTGGAGAGCGACACGCATGCTCAATCAAAATGGCAGCCCTAATTATGGGCCCAGGGATTAGCTAATGGGCTCGGTAGAAGAGAGGTGGCGTGAAAAAAAAAATCGCAACTTGGCTCTGTGCATCCATTCTCTGAGGGTCTTATATGTTTGTGCGTGTGTCGAGAGGGGCTGGTGGGCGCTAAGACTGATAAAAATAAAGTGAATGTATAAGTAAGTGAGTAAGTAATAGTATAAGTAAGTAATGTATAAAATAAGTGAATGAATAAATAATATGAGAGATTAAGTGTGAATATCTTTACAGCAAGGTTGTCTGCAGGACGCTGCACTTTAGAAGTGGGAAACAGATTAGTATTGATCAGCTGTGTGTTCAAACCACCATTTAACCAATTTCAAGAAGCAACAATTAGCACAGTTCCCAGTGTGATGCATCCTCAGATATCCATCTTTATAAAAGAAAAGCAACTGTGCTGGCGTATCACAGCAGCGGGGAAAGTTTTGGAAAGGTCTTTCCCCATGGCAGCAAGTCAGGATTGAATAATGTGCCCTGAGCATCGTCAGGGACTCTGCAGCAAGGGGCACACACACACACACACACACACACACACAGACGTTTGTGTAGAATGACAGCAGCACTTTGCATATCAACACACTGGCACAGACGTGTATATGACTCAGCCTTCTGTCCCCACTGATTTGGATAGAAGACAGGCTGCATTAAATCAGGGTATGTACGTATATACAGGCACAAACAGACTGTCACAGCGATTCACACATACCGAATGACGAGGATCAACTGTTTGCACAGACAAACACACACACTCAAAGTCTCAGCCAGAGTTTCTAATTAAAGGCAGGGTCACTAGAGAGACTTAAACGTGTAAGCCATGTACTTCTCTAATGAACCTCTGTATCTGCTCTCCGCTCTCGTTCTATTCTCCGCTCCATCATGGTCAATACCTGCCTTCAGGGCAGGGCCTTAGAATGTAAGATACAACGCCTGTGTGATGAAGGCTTATTGTGCATGTCAGGCCTTCCTTGTGTATAGTTGTTGAGTTTCACAGACACACAGCAAAAGTGGAAAGTTACCTTTTTCTCCTCACATTACTTTTTTTCCCTGTGTGAATATTTTATACAGCATGTATCTCCTGAGGACGAAATAGCAAACGAACAGCATATCAGTGTCAATATTAGATGCAGCCAGTAAACACAGATAAACGACAGCGCTATGCTGCACTTTGGTAGCACATCCTGAAAGATTGTGCTCACTCAGGCACACAGTTTTTGCTTTTTGTGTGTGTGTGTGTGTGTGTATGCATGTAGCCATACCCTTGTTTATGTGTACCCAGATTTATACTCTCAGGTGTGTGTAGTTTATCTGGCATTAAGGTCCAGTGAGCATGATGATGTTTCTCTTTAAGTTTTGTCCTCATTCTGTCCTGAGTTCTTATCACTACCCTGGCAGTCGCTTTTTTTTCCTTCTTTTTTTTTTACTGATGTATTTTTCATTTTCACCTTGTGGTCACTTTACAGAGGTCAGGTTCAGGATGATCTCAGTATTGGCTTGTCAATCTATCACCCAGCACCCAGTTGCTCTGTGTGACTTTTAAGTGAAAAGGCATCCATCACATGTTTTTATACCACTTCTGTTACTTTTTTTTCTCTTGGTTTTCTCTGTCAGCAGTAGAAGGTTCAGCTCAGGCACTGATGTCTTCTCAGAAGCAGTGCTTTGTGGATATTATCTGTCTGCTTGTCAGTCTACCTGAGCTGTCAAGGGTTGTCAATGTGAAGCCAAAGAATAGCGGTAGATTTAGCAGAGGATGAAGCTGAGCATATCATGGTTCACCTGACTTTTTCTTCATGTTTTTTTCATTCCCAGCTGAGGTGAAAATTAGACTCTTTATGCCTTAAAATGAACAAACAACGTCCTATCATGATTGAATTCATTTTGGAAATAGTCACAGCATTTCACAAAGGCTATGATGAGAAGTATGTCAGTACTTTGTCTACCTAAATGTTGACTCCAAACCACCATCTTTCTGCTGATATTTACACCTTCCTCTCTGTCTCTGCAGTGATCAGCGTCCTCAGGTGTTGCGCAGGGAGTACCCGCAGGCCCGAGCTGCTCCAGTCTATGAGGAGCTAGACGTCGCACGGCGGCGGTTCCTGGAGAACGACCCACAACGAGTAAGTGCACGTGCCTCTGGAAGTGTAGTGAAGAAATGGGATCAGTTTTTGATATCTGGAAGTTTACAGTACAAGCTTTGTTGCCCCTGGATAGCCATTACATACAGCAAGATGCAGACACACTGTGGACTAAAGTTTAAAAGATTGAAATGCTAAATGAAGGGAATATGTGTGGGTGTGTGTTCCGGTCTCCAGAGCACTCCAGTGTTCCTGCGAGCCCAGCCTGTTTTCCCCTGTGCTTTTCTCAGGCTATTTTCAGCTCTCTTGTTAACATTTTGAGGTGCTGTGTGCCACCGAGGCGGCGCCCGCTCTCCTCCTCATTTAGTTTATGGAGAGATCTATTAGACCGGTGACATTTCCATCCACCCTCTCTTTTAGCCCTGTACCTCTCTCTGTCCACCTCTACCTCTCTTTCCTATTTTGGAAAGAGCAGCAATGGCCTGAAATCTCTCACTGTAGGTTCCTCTACTAACCAAGCTGCACTGCTAAATGTCCCTGAACCTGTATTGATCGTGCCTGCGGAATCATTTCATTTACCTCCGTACACTCCAGAACTGAGCATGGAAATCAATAGCCATTTGTCAGCCATTTTAAAATGGATTTTTTTTTAAAGCGCACCCAAGGATGCAGAAAATCACACTTTGATCCGAATCAGAATCACTGAATCTGGCCGCTGTGATTTAGAAAAGCATTTCCTCAGAGCTAGATTTATTTTTCATTAAATGACACTACTTAGCAAAGAGAGAAGCAGATGCATCTGGGAAATATGGGATAGATTTACTCCTATCACCTAGCACAACCTGCCTCCTGCTGCGCTCGCTTCCTTTCTTATTGTAGGTTTTGTTTATTGAGCAATGAAGCCCTGCGAACCAGTCTTCATTAGCACTCGCGGACACACACCACTGTTGCTTTATTTTAGGCCCAAAGGGCTTCTTCACTCATTACACATCCCAGCGCAGCACGTGTTTCTGCCTCGGTTCGGCTGTGAGACAGTCGGCACCGAGACTCTGATGCAATTAAAGCGCAGCAAGTGTGAGACACATAACCTCTGATCTGATTGTTATTTTCCACCCAAAAAAAGACAGCACTGTCCACAGTAAAAAAACAGCAGTGGGTTCCTACCCTGAGGACCTGATAATGAAACACCCCACTCACAGTCACACATATATAGTGAGAATAGAAACACTAAAACATCCGGGAAGTTATACTGGATACAAAAAAAGATGATAATGGAATGTTGTGTTGAAACACGACATGATGGCCGGTGACAACAACTGAGACCAACAGAGAAAACAGTATGTATAGCATGGGTTGGGATGCTTGGAGGAAGCTGGAGCTAACTCGTGGAGAAGACAGTCACCTATGATAATAACTAGTCAAACAGTTGGACATATTAGTCTTTTAAAAAGCTGTTTCTTTCAGCAGATATTAATCTTCCTTAAAGGTTGTCTGCATAGTATTGTGAACATTGTTTGTGAATGTGTGCTAAACCTCTAGTGCTATGTAAGCCTATGACATCAGCAGTCTAACTGATGTAACTGAGCAGTCAACTGGCACTGTCTCTGTGTGTGTTTGGAGTAACTACTTTTATATGTTAAGTACAAGTTCAAATGAATTAGTGCTATTTCCTGCATTTCTATAAATTATGCAGTATTTCAGTAAATAGCATATTACAATGACATTCATTATCTTATTATCTAGGGCAGAACAATTCATAGTTAGCAAATCAATATCGCAAATTAACATAATGCAGCTTGTTTGTTTGTCACTGTGTCTTGGTCAACACAGTGACCAAGACTGGCTTCAAGGCCTTAGTGAAAATATTGGATATACATGTAAGTGGTATAGCAGACTGCAATACTGGAGCTGTGTAGACAATGCAGAGAGCATAGTGAATAATACAGATGAAAAAAGAACACACAAACAGAAAAAGAAATCACACTCTAAACATTTTTTTAAATTAAAAATTGTGATTTAATTGCTTCCCCATATGGTTCAGCCTTACTGTTTTCCATTACAATGGCAGCCTATCAAAAGAATATACTGCATGTGGAAACACACTGTTCTGACTGTATGGTCTTAACTGAACTCAACCTAGATGAGTGTCACAATTTGTATGAACTCACAGCTTCTCCAAGCTGTTCATATTCAGCCAGAAAGTCATATGGTGCTGTTAAATAAAAATAAATCTGCACTGTAATGTACTGTAAATAACATAAAGTGGCATTATTATATATATTATAATTTGGGTTAGCTACAGGGTGTGTAGAGAGATGACACAGGGTGTGCCAGATGACCACCAAAAGAATAAGCAGAGACACAAATAGATTTTATGACCACAATCTGAGCTTTTATCCTCTCCTTTGTTTATTACAGCTTAGCTTTGTGTGTTACCCTGATTCTTTTACCACATCAGATGAGATGGGCAGTGACACACAAAGGCACATGACACTAATTTTTAGTTCTCATACAGCTGAAGTAAGCCTGCACGACATAAATCATCATTTCAACAATGGTTTTATGTTTTAGGTCAATATGAGAATAGAATAGGGAATAATTAGTATCCTCATGTGTTTGCGACTACACTAATACACAATTGAGAGCTGTTGTGCTCACTTTGGTGGTAGTTCCTCTCAACCCTTTTGATTCAGCAGGACATTACTCCACACACAGTTGCCTATTTTTTCTCTCAGTGTAGAGCGTAAATGCAGGCCACTTGAGCACAGCGCTCGCTCACTTGCTCCGGCCTTGTGGGATCAGCCTTTTTTTAGCCCCTGCCTCCACCAGCACCTGCGCGCCACGCTGCTCTTTTATGCTCAGCCGTTTCTGTAGCCTTGAATGGTTAAAAAGGTTTTTCAAGCTAGCCACGCAAGGCCAGGAGAACCATTCTCCCTCTCTGAGTGGGTTATTTGTGTTTGAAAGAGAAGCTGAGTGTGTGAGTGTAAGTGTGTGTGTCTCCATTTACTCTCCTGAGTTAGAGGATGCTGGGTAACACACTAACCTAAGCTGGCATAAACAAAAGCAGGGATAAAAAGACTTTGGTTACGATATCTATTCATGTCTCTGTTTATTCTTTCAGTGGTTGTCAACCTACATGATCTAGAGGTGGAACTGTGTGTGTGTGTGTGTGTGTGTGTGTGTGTGTGTGTGTGTGTGTGGAGAGCCACATTTAAGTGGGTGTGTGTCACTGCCTTTTAGTGTGGGCATTTAAATGTGGTCTTCAAAAAGGACTTGATGTCCCTTCCTCATTTCTTCTCTTTTGACCCCTCTGCCCCGTGTCTCTGTCTCTCTATCTGGCTCTAATTTGACCCTTCCACCATGTTCCCTGTCTGTGTATAGGTCACACATGTAATTATGACAATCACACTGTCTCCCTCTCTCTGTCTATTTTCTCTATATGCTAATGATAGGACCTCTGAAATGTCTTGATGGCCAATTAAATCACAGAAGTGCACGAGCACTTTCTTTTTATGGACTTCTTTGCAAAGTAACGATAGTCCAGTTTCAAATTAGTTTTTATTTTGATTACATTTTATGACTTGATCTGAATTTTGATTTTAGTTTTAGCTCGTTCCCCAGGCTTTATCAGTTGCCATTTAGTTTTTATTTCATTAGTTGGTTGCCCGTTGTTTTCAATGAGTTTTCAGGTTTTTAGACACAGTGAAATAAAACAAAATAATTAGCCTACTTAGCATTTAATTTGCCTTGCATTTGTTCTTGCAAAAATGGCAGACACACATAATCTAACTTGTATCACAAGCTTATGGAGCAATAAGTGTGAAATTGTTAAATATTTGCACTGGGAAATGGATACAATTCGAAATTATATACCAAGAGATCTGAGGCATCAGTAATGGGACAGGAAGACCCCAGAATTTAATTTGAATTATTAATGTTGAGGAGGTACCGTTCATTAATTTGGGAAAAGAGCAGGGGCTTGAGCCCCCAGAGATCCCCCTTCTCCACGTCCCTGTTCATTTCTACTTTGCTTTTAGTATCACTTTCAGTTTAACTAATTTTAATATCTAATAAAAGCTGTAAAGGTGTGTGATGTGAAAATGATCCACTGATTATTGAAATATAAACATTCCAAGACAGATAACCTGCAGAAAAAATCTTAGATTTGACAAGACACTTCAGAAGAGAGGTTTGCACAGATCCACACAGATGTCACTGTCTCCGAGCCTCTGTGGGTGTTTGTCTCAATATTTGTAAGACCCGAATGCACCTAAGCATATCCACAGATCATATCAGTGAAGTGGGACAATTTCCTTTTTGACACAACAGTGTAGAGTGAAGTGCAGGAAAAACAGGATCTATCATCTCTCTTTGTGCACACAGCTGCTTGATAATTGTTAGCATCATGCTGGTGCCAGTGTTGGTGTTCCTTCTCATTTAGATTCTGTTCTGATTGACCTTACTGGCCTCGCATGTAGTTGGACTGGGTTAGATAGTCTGTTGGGTAATTCTGGATTGGGGTTCTTGCATCAGTGCAACAGTGCAATCGTGCAAACAGATTTATGAACTTTGATTTACCACAGTTCTGTTTGCATCTGCGGTTTTTAATTTTTAGAGGAATATTTACATAACCAATACATTACCAGTTGTATCTTACTGACTCCTCATGAGTTCATTCTTTCACTCATTCACTGGCCTATTTGCCCCCTAGTGGTTGTTGCTGCACATTCCAGTGTCTACAGCAGACGCACTGACCAGGATCACTTATTCACCTCCACTGAAACAGCTCATTATCCAGCAAACATCATATCAAACACACACCGTGTCTTTGTTTTTTCTGGCCTTGATTACATGTCTATGACATGTTTATTATATTGTAAATCTACTGTGTCAGTACAGTAGCTGTGTAACATTGTCAGCTGCAGCCAGAGAGAACCAGACCCTTATTACCCAGTGTAACAAAGACACACAATCTCACAGTACAAGAGGAACACACATACACTCACACAAACTCATGCATCTTATCTTCAACTCATTACCCTTTGAATCATAAACAACAGTGGCAGCTCTTGTGACACCTTAATGAACACAAAAGTCAGAAAACCACACACGCAACTACACACTCTGAGTCATTATGAAACACACACAGAGACACTCGCACAAGTCCAGATATGACTTGTCATCCGTTGCGCAGCTGTTTTTTGTACTTTGCTCTAATGTTGTGTGTGCGGACATCCATCACCTTGATGATATTTTAATGTCACATCCTCAGGCTGTCTCAATCTCTCCCCCTCTCTCACTTTTCCCTCTCCCTCCCACACGTCGGCCATCACTTCATAAATAAAACCCCACATCATTAAGTAAACACGCACCAGCCTGTCACGGTGATAGATGGCCTACACACACTCACAGACGTGCACGCATGCATGCAGGCGGTGGTGATCTGCACGGGGTGCTTCGTGCCCACAGGCAAAAGCCCCCGATGGTTTTTGCACCCACTGCCCTAATGAGTGCTCACATATTCATTTGTGAACTTGCACTGAGCTGAAAGCTTGCTTTTGGAAAGAGAAATAAAATAAATTCTTTAATGTTGGAAATAAAGGAAGAAAGTTATTATGAGCAGCAGATATCTAAATGTGATGATAACACACTTCAAAATGTATCAGTAACCACTCTGTGGTTAGATATTAGTATTTACTGGTGACATGTTTTGGCTCCCACTGTGTCCCAGTGACTGGCCATCACTGCTTTCACCTGACAAGTGTCTCCTCTTAGCACACACCTTCTGCTGTGCACAGTCCACTCTGTTTCCCTCACAGAACACACACATACTCACACAGGCACAGGTGTAATGGATGTGCTGGCAGGCTAGTCCCGCTGTGTGCCTACTGTTGGGAAAGCTGCCACAAAAGTGGTGTAGCCCAGCAGAAAACTGCTTATAAAGACAAGACGGAGACCCGAGGGAGACAAATGGGAAAGAGGAATGAGGCAGGGAGAGAACGCGAGAGGAATAGGTAACAGGGAAGGGGGGTGGCAGCAAGGCAAGTCGGTCAGGAGAACAGAAAGTGAGAGGTGGAGAGAGAACGTATGAGTTTATGAGGAAGAGGACAAAAGAGTGAGAAACTGAGAACATGACAAAGCAACAGAGCAGAGTCGGCGCAAATAAAACTTAGGGCGCCTTAGGGGGAAGATGGGAAGGATGAGAAATAGCACATCTAACAGAGAGAGCTGTTTTGGCACAGGGAGGAGACAGATGGGGTGGAGGAACTGACAGACACATGGAGATATTGACATAAACGGCTGAAGGAATGAAGCAGGGGAAGAAGAGAAAGAAGTGATGGTTTCGGGTGGTCTCAGCGGTTGGAGGGACACAAGCAACCATCCGTCCTGCTGGAGTGTCCTTGAGCTTGAAACTTAATCTTTACTTAAGGAGACAAAAGACAATGAAAATTTCCATTAAACTGAAATTTAATGAATTAAAATTCATTTAGATGGTAAATGGTCCTTATTCTTCAATATCACTATATTATAATATTAGTATTATAGTTACAGCCTCCTTCGGCTGTTAGTATTACATGTATTCATCAGCCCACTCAAGCTTGGAGGCTAAAGTAACATTTCTGATATATCTCCATTTTCTTGTCTTCTTTTTAGCAATAAAAATGTGTTGAGCACATTAAGTTGTGTTTCGATTCCTAATAATTATTTCGATTTATAAAGATCAATGGCAGAGACCAAGTGTGGGAGGCCAAGATGTTAGTTTGTGCATATGGAGGAAGGTAAGAGAAGGAGAGAGCAGCTGGTCCGGGGGTGTTTCTCTAAAGGAGGCTGCACTAATGTTAGTCTAATGTTAGTGTTAATCAGGTTAGCATATGCCCTGTGTGTGTATGTGTAGACTTGAGGTTCTGCTGATGCACCTGCACCATTTTAATGAGGCAAGAGAGAAGGATGACTGGCTAGCACACACCCATCATTCAACGTCTTTCTTACTCTGTCTCACTTTCTTCCTCTCCTGCACACACACATACACACCAAACTTACACTCACAATCCCCACGGGAAAAGCCACATTTCAAGTACTCACCAAGCAAGTTGGATTAAGTCCTGCATATAAATGAACATGAACACAGACTTCACACAAACCAACGTGCAGATGTTTGTGAATCCCACCTCACACACATTTTATTACAGACTTTTAAGAGGTAACATACCACAGACACATAACGACACACAATCCACAATCAGCCAAGGCAATGCAACATGCACACAAATGCACACACGCTCTCAGTCACCATAAGAATGCTGCAAACCACAGCTCTGGCCAAACTGAAGCTGTTTTCAGAGTTCATTTCTCTGCAAGAGGCTCCAGCCAAATCCATGTTGGCAGCTCACACTCAAACACACACAACTTTTTTTTTTGGAAAATCCCATAATTCAGTTATTACAAGAAATGCACTCCCCTGATCCTGATTTTCTTGTGACCCCCCTCTGTTATCACCCTCGCTCATTAATCAAACCCAAAACGCACACACTGAACCTTCAGACACACACACACACACACACACACACACACACACACTCCCATGCCCACCTAGCCCTGTGCTGCAGTCGAGGCCTGTGTTGATTAAAGGCTGCCTGTTAGTTCTGCACTCTCTGGACCAGGCACAGTTCTATTCTGGCCCGTATAATTACACAGACCCCACCACAACTTGCTGTTTGAATCGTACACCCCAGAATAACCCTGAACAAGAGACTGTGACCAGCTTCTGGCTGAGCAGGAGGAAAATCACAGAGGAGAAATAAGGCAGGAGGTGCAGCTTAAAGAAGACATTTCTTTTAATGTAGCGGTTGGGAAGAAATGAAAATCATGCTGCAAAGCTCATTCTTGCTTACAAGCCATTTAGTTCAAAATTCAGCCTTACAAGTTCATTTTTATGTTAAGTTCATTTTATTTTTGCCAGTGATGTGAGTTAATTCCATGTTTTGCAATGCAAATGTAATGGTTTCTTGCGCTAATACCTTTAAACATTGCATTATCAGGACATAATGCTTCATGAATATTCTGAAAATTAATTGATTTGCTGTTGAAAACAAGTTAAATGACCTCAAACCATTTGTGTATTGAATGTTCTCAGAATAAAAGCATTTATTTCCACCCAGCATGACTCTGAAAATATCTAAACAAATGAGTGGCCGTAGTACGGTGGCCCACAAGGACAATTATATGGACAGTGGGTGCTTGTGTAACATTAATAGTGTTGGAGTTTCCACTCTGACACCGAACAACAACCTTTTTCAGCTTGAAATCAGACAATGGATTCAGTGGCAGTGAATGAGGACATCTATAGAAACTTCTCAAACCACTCCTGCAGCACAGTCTAGTCCATCCACATGTTTACAATCTTCCAAACACATGTCGTTTGGCTAAAATCTGTGCTTTCAGTAGCACTTGGGAACTTGAGGGAGGATGGTAGCATGCAGGATTTATTTTGATGAAACCATGAGTGTTAGCCATGAGAAGTAGTGTGGACATGTAGGTGGTTTTTCCCATACTAAAAATGGGTCATCAGAAGATGGTCTTGTCTTGGTAACAACCACCACTAGTTTTCTGGTCTTGAGGTCTTGGCTCAGTCTTAAGTTGATTTTGAAGCAGCTCAGACATGGACATGGTTTTTTATTTCCCATGCCATTTTCTACATTTTTATTAACAGTTGTGTTGTTTTATATCAGCTGCTCTTCGCCATTAGCTTTTGTTTCATTCTTTGATTGGTGCATACACCAACATTTCCCCTTTCCTCCATCTCTAAAACACACAGACTCTGGCACAGCCTGAACTCTTGCTCACACTCTTGGGAGACAAAGACAAGAGTGAACATCTCATCTCAACATTATGTTTCTACCAATGATTTCCATGTACACATATAGCACCTTTCTCCTTCTTTTCTCTTTGCAAAGTCACAATGAGCGATTCCATCCACGGACTCCTCCTCTCTGTCCTTGTCTCTCCAACTCATCCCTGAGGCTCAACACACTCCTCTCCCTCTCTCCCCTCTTTGTTTTAAGTCACTTCATTCCAATGCTGCACAGCAACCTGGTGAGGGATTTTTTTTTTTATTTCCTACCTCCTCTCCCTCCTCCCCATCTGGGCCGACAGAGGCCTACAGGGACTTATTTGGTGTTTGTCTTTATCCCCACAGCTTGTCTCTGGCCTACGGGCAAACTGCAGAGTGTGATCTGTCTGCAAGTTGATAGAAATCTCCCATTCTCCTCCTCACTTGCGCCCGCTCTCACTTCAAAGCACGTCACCGCTCTGTGTTTGGATTTAAGACAAGGAGGTTCAGTAGGGTCGGCTGCATGTGTGTGTCTGCTGAGGTCGCACTTTACTAGATGTAGCTTCCTTTAAAAAAAAGCTCATAATCTGTGTTTCATTTTCATTTGTGCACCTAAAATCGAGCTTCATTTTATCATGCTTCCGTGGAAAACCTCTATGCGGGTGAAAATTATGTAATCTTAGCCTTTTTCATAGCCTTGTTTTTGCTTCTACAGCAGCCTCCTGTGTGCTGCTGTAGACTGGTTCACAGCGCCCACTACAGTGTTGGAGGGTAACAATGCAAGCAAGAGTGAGGGCTCGGTCAACAGTACACATGTACAGCTTTAAAATGAGAACATTCAATCAAGACACTTTTTTATTCTGAAACATTTTCATAGACATTGATTGTGTGAGTTAATTTGTTCATGAGAGGCTTGTGATGTCTTCAGAGAAAATAGAGTGACCAAAGCTAATTCATCTTCTCAGCAAGATGAGGAATTTCGACAGGTGGAGGACTAAGAAACAGAGGAGCCACATGAGTCAGCACGCTCAGCCACTGAGACATCAAACTGAGGGCTTAATCACGAAGAGAGGGGAACCCCACGTGAGACAAATTTGGATGCTTCTTCGAACCACTGCAGATGAAGTTTGGGTGAAGTGACCCTTTAAAGCCTCTGCGGCATATTCTGAGGAGGCGTCACATCAAAGCAGCTGAAGGTCAAACAGCTCAACCTCACAACATTTTTCAGCAGGTCATTGGAGGGCACGAGGAGCTGGAATCACTCATCAAAGCCTCCGTCACTGGTGGTGGCGTCGACCCCCATGTCCACAAATCTGCGACTGGAAGGACAGGACCACAAAAGACTGATTAACCTGCGCTGTTTTAGTCAATGCGATCTCAAAACACAAATGCGTGACTTGGCAGAACTGAAAGGAGAGCTGCTGTTTTTTACAGCATATGTGCAGAAGTCCCAACTTCATTCACGCACAAACACACACTCTGTGTTTGTGTAAAAAATACACTGAACAAACTCTGTCTCTCTCATGCTCACACATCCTACGACCCACCTTTTGGGGCATCATAACCTTCCACGCAGACACACGCATGGATGTTATTTCAGTGAACAGTGGGGAGGCAAACAAACCTAGGGAGGAGGAGAGAAACAGGGACACAGCTCCAATAAATAAATACCCCAAGGCCACTGCCATGGCCACACACACATACTGATAACACACATGGAACCCGTTTAGGATGTGTGTTCATTACAGATTGGTAGAAAAGTAGACGCATGTGCAGGTCAAATGCAGATGTCCAGAAGGTTAAAAAAAAGTCACTAATTTAGTTTGGATAGCACTTTTGTTAATAGTCTGTTAAGAATATGAATGTGTTTAAATAACCACCTCAAAAAGAAAGCAACCACCTTATTTGACATGTTAAATCATTCTGAGGAGTGATGTAAATTGTCTGCTTACTAAATGTGTGTGGCTAATAGCCACTTAAACGAATCAAATACTCTCTTAGGCTTCCAAACTTATTTTATTTCCCTCTGTGTATGTTTGTTCAGTTGGAGCCAATGACATCAGTCCATGTATATTTCCCGGAGTATAAAACATTCATGTAAACATATTCAGTTGATTTAGACTTCATGTAAACGGTTTGAAAGTTTAATCCAGAGCAAATGTATTCAGACAGATAAAGTAGGCTTCATGGAGGCATCAAAAATGATGGAGGTATACAGCCACCCCGAACCTGTTACATGGTCACATGGAAAGATTAAACGTCAAAAACATAAGCGACACAAGTCGCAGCCTAAACCCAACAGTATGTAAATGTGAAAAGCCATTCGAAGGTCAAGAGTTGAGGCCTAAACAAACACTAACAATGAAGACAATTACCAGCAGATTGGCCTATTACCAAAATAGACTGCATTCCAGTCTGAGTGTGTGTAACCTTTGGTCCCTTTGTGTGTGTGTGTGTGTGTGTGTGTGTGTGTGTGTACCATCTGCTGCTAACGAGCTCAGAGTGAGCAGGGTCCAGGTGTGGGAGTGTTTAGTGTACACTGGAGGGTAACTGAGCCTCCTGTTTGAAATATACACACACACACTTGCACACATACGGCCTCCTAATATGGCATAATCATGTGTTCCAGCGGGGTCGACCTGACTAGTATGAAAGAGGTGCTTTGACCTTTTTCAGTTTTAGTTGGTTATTAGTCAGTAACTATGCCAACGTACCATTTCAGGAGAACATCAGAGCCGCAGAACAAAAGAAAAAGGAAGAAAAAACCGAGAAGGCAAAGTGTCAGCAGAAGTGAGCGACTACACATACAGATGTTTAAAATGAGTGAGCACTTAGACAGTTAGAACCAACAGAAAGCAGTGTCCTGATCTGTACTGTCACACAGCCTTCAATCAGGCGTAAGTCATTGTTTTCCACAAGCTCTGTTGTTCCTGTCCCTCCAGGCAACATCTGTTTTGTAACGCAACACAGAGCCGAACCCTATATTATACTGAATGTGCCATGTTATGTGTATACGTTTTGCATTTTGTCCTTGAATGCGTCGAAAGATTAGACCAGGGCAGTGATCTCAATCAACCTTCTAGGGGAGTCTGGTGTTTAATGGTTAAAGCACTTACCACTTCAATGGCCATGGTTTAATTCCTGGCCAGGAGACCTTTGTTGCCTGCCATACTCTCTCTCTCCCTCTCTTTCTTTCTCTCCTCTTGGTTGCTGTCTCTTGCTAGATTGTCAAATGTCACAAGCAAAAAAAGCCAAATGATAAATAAGTAAATCTTCTGTTCTCTCAGGGGTTTGCCACAGGTTGTATTACACGTACATGCAGGCCAGCGAGTATGTGTATGCATGAACTGTATGGGTATTTCCCTGCATTTCAAGATCATACTCATACTACAGCTGGAAGCAGCAGTAGTAAGAGTCTCTGCGGCTCAGAAGTTCTTGCTATGTTTTGTTTTGCATTCACCCACGCACGCATCTTTAACAACTTCTCCGTCAGTTTCCTCCTTCTGTGCCAGCTCAATTCTCTCGCTCTCCGTCTTATCTATTCCCTGCTCCTCCCACGAGGGGGAGGGGGGGTCAGCTGAATCTCATCACAGCAATTTATGGGAAAAGGGGGGAGGATGGATATTGGGAGCGTTCTGGCCTCATCGTGCCAGGGCGCGGGGGTGAGGTTGCCAACAGGAGGTGGGCATGGGGTTCCAGGCAGAGGCTCTGCGCTGAGACACATGCTTAATTAGCATCCAAGATGGATGGAGGGAAGGAAGAAAAGGATGGATGGATGCATGGAGGAATAGATGGCAATACAGGAGACTAATTATGCCATTTGAAAAGAGACGGCGGAGGAAAGAGGTTTTTGGAAAATGCGAATCTGAGCATCTCAGTCACAGGATGAAAGCGCTGCTCAGGCATTGTGTCAAAGCACTTGGACTCTCATTTGAGGCGTATTGTATATATGAGCATCGCAAATTTACAGCAAAGCCAAAAGTGCTCCAAGAAATTCATTTCCTGAGCTCCGGCAATACTTTCTGATGAATGCGACAGCTGTGCTGCTAGAGTTGATTGGTGTGTGTGTGTGTGTTCCAGTGCTTATCATCTGGCACTGTCAAGGCATAGCTTTCTAATTTGGAAAAATGGAAAAGTGACTTTCTGCTCATTCACACACACACACACATGCCAACCATTCTGTCAGAGTGTTTGTCAGCTGCAGAACTGCGGCATTCACTATGACTCGACACAATTATACACTTTATAAGAAAGATTGTTTGGATATGTTTTAGCTCATTTGCTTATTGTATTGAAACACTCAAATTACACTCAAATGCACGCACATGCACACAGCTGCAGTGAGCTGCATGATGAGCACATTTCTTTAGCTTTACAGTTTTACCACATGGCAGTCCTGAGAAATAATAATTTCCTTATCTTCTGTGTGTGTGCATGTATTGTGGTCTGGCATGGAGTCCAAGAGACTCTGGGTTTCTGTCTGCTACCATCTGCACAAGACATTAACTTTTCCACTGATAACACGCAAGACACACATACTGTAAAGACACACTGAACTTTACGATAGAGGATGTCACCAGGTTGAGGACGAGGACGTGAACTTAGCAGCAATAGAAAAGTTGTGTCGCGGCTCTCCAACCCTGAGGCTGTGAAGAAGAGGCCCTTTGCTCACTGACCGCCTCCTCAGAAGTCTAACTGCTGCGGTTTCGCTTCAACCTGGATGAATTTCATATTGCTGTTTTACCAGTTGCCATGGTGAGACTGAGACATGTTTCCTGTCTTTGTTGTTTAAGCGTGCGCGTGTGTGTGTCTGTACGCCACAGCAGTAATTCAATGAATGTCATCTGGCAGTAAAGCTGACTGTCTAATTTGGGGAAATGGGGCTGAAACACATCCATATGACAGACGTCTTTAACATATGTGTGTGTGTGTGCGAGTTAATAAAGGCATCATCCAGAGCGGCTGCAGGCTATTATGTTAATACAATCAGCGGACAAAGATTCTCACTTATTTTATCTAAACACACATTTCCTCCTGTCCTCATCATTCTCTTCCCTTTCCTTCATACTCAGATGATGTATTATGCCTTGTTCAACACACACACACACACACACACATCATCACACACGCACACAGAAAGTCTTCCACCTGAGTCCCAGCTCCTTGCCGAGACTAATGCCCCCTTCACCTCACATTATGCATCTCTTAGCATAATGTTCCCTACCCTAATGCACACACACTGCCATCCAAAGATGGAGCATTCACTTCCAGACATCATATTAAGCCTGCACACAAAGACACGCGCGCCCTCTCCAACTACCACAATATTAACATAAACAAATACACACACAGGCACAAAGCCACTTAAGTGAATAGAGCAGCAGCCGTGACCCCAGCCATGACTCTGATGTGCTTTCACTTCCTGACTCCCATTCACAGTCATTAGAGCTCCCTACATTACAGAGACATACTAATGATATCTGGTAATGCGTCGCCGCTGCATTGACTTGCAGGATGAGGTTGAACTCGTGTGTGCACGTGACGCTGCAGTGGTGCACGGTGTGTTTGACCGATGAAACGTCCATTGAGTAAACAGCTTGTGTTTGTATGTGAAAACCCAGAGCCCACAATCTAGATTACAGATAATTGAAACTGTATGCTCTCTCCTGCCTCCCACCTCTTCTGCCTTAAGGGATGGTTTGTTTAAAATCCCTTTGTATTGTTGTAATCTTAAACCATGTCCACACATACACAGCTACATTTTGTTCACACACTAAGTCAGTGCTGTCCACCGATTTTACATTGTGGGGAAATTGTAGCTTTTCTTAAAGTTTGGCACAGCACAAGCTTTTTCACACAATACAGCTGTTGTTATTGATTTGAACTTGTATTTATGTCAGAAAATGAAGCTGGATGGCAGATGAGCGTGGAACCACCACAAGCCTCCGGAACATCTCCTTCACATAGATTCAACAAGTCTCTGAGACTCTACTGGAGGGATAAACACACAGATGATCCCTCATTTGGTGTCTTGATGGTGGTGATGAGCGCTGTAATGTTCACCACCATCATCCAGATAGCTGTTGTGTACCGAAGTTGTGCTCAAATGTAAACAGCATTTCCAGATTTATTTGCCTGAGCACGGACGTGGCTTTAATCAATCACTTCCTGGCGTGTGTGGATGAGAGACGCATCAACTCTCTTGTCAAAACCTACTCAAAATGTAATTTTTCTCGTATGACTGGTGTGTTTGCATGGACTGTACACAAACGTTCACTGGAGGGGCACAACGCTTACATGTGGTTGCGTGTGTTTATGTTACCACATGTGGGGCATTCCAGGACTTCTCCTTCTCTTGTTTTGGAGTTTCCACTGAAGGCTGCACATAGCTACATTTCCATAAAACTGAAGTATTACTGAGATGCCTTGCTCAAGGGTGTTTTGACTGCAGAATGACTGAACCTTGGTCTTTTTGGCCTACATACTTAACATTACTTGTGCTGTGTCTCCTCGCAGATGGCGCCCAGAGGAGCTGAATCTCGACCTGCGCACCGTTACGAAGAGATAGACATACAGTACCCTCCACAACCCAGGTGAGACCCGTGTGTGTGTGCACATGTGTTTTATTCCTTAGTGCAGGAAATGAAGGGATAACTTCTTGCCACTCCCTCCCTTTGTGTCTCCCCCACTGTCTCACACAAACTCACACAGCAAAGACTAATCCTCTTTGGAGCTTATAATTAAATCTGGAGTGTTTGCCTTGGGAGTGTCTACTCATCCCAGGAATAGGAGTGATCAGTTCTCCAGAGAGCAGGGCACAGGCAAGAGGATCTCACACACAATAATACACATGCACTGAGCACGGTTTGCTCCTTAAAAGGATGTGTAACCTTGAGTGTGAGTTTTGATTGGAGTTGAATGTGTTTCTTTTGTTTTTTTTTTGTTTAAATGCCCACTTGTCAAATTATGTGCATTTTTGACCTCCCCCATGTACGTGTTTCCCAGTAGTGCTACAGCATACATAAATGTCACCGCACCAGCATGTGCGTGTGTTTCTGTGTGTCGTGTGTGTGCGTGCACATGCTGGGCAAACGCCATTTTTGTGATGCTCGTGGCCCAGTAGCTAAGTGGAGCGTGGAGTGGCATGGTGCAAGGAAAGTGAGAGCAGGAGAATGAGGGGGGACACCGGTACAGAGAGGAGCAGAGTGAGAAAAAGAGAACAGTCATTTCATGGGTTATTGCCGCTCCTGATATGACAGGCACCGGGGAGCGCAGACATCAGTACTGGCTCAGGAGGGACGAGCCTCACGGAGAATCAGGGAGAGAGAAAAAGAGAGAAAAGAGGGATATGACACGGCGGCAGAGGGACAGAGAGACTGGCCAACTGTAACTGTGGAGACAAAGCCAAATGGAGACAGACAGGGGGACTGAGGGAGACATAGATGACCGCTGGCAGCTTAGTCCAAACTATACTTTATGTACAGTAATAGGAAAAAGACGCCATGCCATCTACTTATCGAAACTTTCTCCATAATGAAATTGAAGCAAGTCCAGAAAATTGAAAACCTTCCCAACCATTCAGACCGACAGAAAGCATAGTGGCATTCTGCATCTCACTGCTGAAGTGATTCGTCAACAGCCAGTATAAATAATCTGTTAATCAGTTTTCAAGCAAAAGACACTGGGTGTGCCAGCCTCAAAAATGTGATGGTTCACTCTTAACATCATTAGAAAAGGAATCTCTGAATTTGACATTGACACAAAAAATTCGAAGACATCGTCTTGGGTGGTGGGGAAACATTAACAGGCAGTTTTCACCATTCTTGACAAATTATAGACTTAATAATTAATCATTATACATAATTTAAGTAACTTAAACAAGCAAGAAATGTTTGTTTTACATAAGTGTGAATTAAATATCTTTGTGTTTTGCACCGTTGATCAGAAAACTCACCCAGTTGGATCTGGGAAACCATGTTTGACTTTTCTTCTTACATTGTATAGACAAAAGGATTCATCAGAAAATTAATCAACTTATCGACTGATGATGAAAACAATCATTAGTGCAGCCCCACTGCATTCCCAGTGTTTTCTCATTAAATTGTATTGTATTTCCAGTATATTAATAAACTGGCATCTCCCTTTTTCTGACCCATGTTAGATAAGAAACAAATGATAAGATGAGATTTCATTTGCAAACTGCACAGGAGGCTTTGGCTGCAATACTTGCCTTTAATAAAAGTAATGATGGCTTAAATATTCTGGCTGTTTAGATGACTTAGATAACAAATCGGGTTCAAATAATGTTCGTTACCTCAAGAAATGTTTTCATTGTTATTTAACTGTTGTTCATCTCCTCTTTGAAGTATTTTAGGCTTAGGACTCACAGGATATCATCTGTTTGAAATGCATATGGTACAGTTAACACGCTTCTGGGGACTTTCGCCTCAGCAGAGGAGCAAAAGCAAGTGGCAGACAGAGTCTAAACACTATTCAAACTCACATATTTGTGTTCTTGTTTCTGGTGTTTCTGTAAAGATAAATCATGACTCCTCAGTCCCCCAAAACTCCTCCGACTCCCCCTGCATAAATACAGGGGCAAGAGGAGAAGGGGACACAAATATATTCCGTGATTTTTTTTTTTCTTCCATTGAGGTTGAAAAACAGGAGAGAAAGAGAGAGCAGACACAGCAGTGAATTGAATGCATTTTTCAAAGTGGAGCTGAACTTTGTGCAAAATCCCCCCGGGTGCCGCCATTATTGAAAGCCATTTCCTCTCAAAATGAGTGCAGCTCCACCATTGGCCTGGCTCTCATTAGCATACATTTGGCCTGCCTTTGTGTGGAGACGGCTGGGGCTGCAGCTGGAGGGGTGGGAGCGAAGGAGGCAGTTGTGCGTGCGTGCATGTGTGTGTGTGTGTGTGCGCGCATGGATAGTACAAGAGATATAGCCTCACAGATGGAGAGGAGAGGTAAAAGTCAGTAGCACAGGGATGAAATCATAGCAGAATGAAGGCGTTCAGGCAGACATTTAAATTTTTCACTCTCAGTGTTGTCAGGAGTCAGTATATACATGCACACTATAGCTTTCCTGATGAAAGCGCACAATGTTAAATGTGTCTTTTTCAAGATTTTGACAGAGTGTTGGTGGAGTGCCATCTTTTTTTTCTCAAAGTTTAAATGATTTGGACTTTTTTTTTAGCTGTAGGGAATACATTACACATTACATTCCACTTTTCTCATGGTCACAGAAAACTCAGTTTTTTCCTGTGGCTTACTTATTTTCTAAATCTTATTGGAAAACATTTGTCATCGCAACACTGCAGTCCAGATTGAGGTTTCATTATACCGAGATCTTTCTGGCTATTCTGACTTCTCAAATCGAGAGTTTCTTTGGACCTGCAGGAGTGTTTGCCAAAGTAGCAGGGCTGATGGAAAGAAATTGTGGACCTAAGCCTAGGACCTAGCGCCGAGGGCTACTGCATGACAGCCAACAAGAGAAGCTAAAGTCTGGGAAAGAGGATTTGGAAAGAGGGCTGGAAGTGGCAGCGTTGAGAGGTTTGCCCCCGGGGAGCATGATGGTGCTACTTTGGCTCTTACCTCCCTCTCCATTGACCATTAACAGCTGGGTGCAGGTCAGCCTCCAGATAGGCTCTGTGCTTGAGGACACACACAAATGTGCACACACACACACACAGCCATATGGAGAATATTAACATGATTACCAATTCAAAGCAGCAGGTCACGGGCGCGGCGACCCAGCCTCAGGTTATCCAATCAGAGCACCCCCTCTCCCACTCACCAGAGGTGATTGGATTAAGGGGTCAGGTTGGCGCAGCAAAGTTGCTGGCCTGATAATTGGCTGATTAATGTGCAGCCGATGGCCAGTGAGTCAGAGAGCACAGGGCTCCAGCCAGGGGATCACACTGGCCTTGTGCATATCTGAACAGTGGGAATGACGTGGTAAAGATCTTGAGGGGTCCATTTGGTTTCCCTGCAACAAAGACTCAACCTGACTCAAGTCAGGCTGTTTCCAAATCAGTCTCACAGGTTTGCTGTTGGTGCTGGGAAGCAGTCATTTGCTAGCACCTCATGTGGTCCAAAATTTTGGACTCGTGATGGCCTGTAGCACACACATTCTGTCTTGCGTGTGTATTGGCAGTCAGTCTCTCTGAGGAGTCTCTCAGGTTTGTCATTTGAGGAGTTACTGAACACTTTGTGCTCTCATCAAGCGCTCGCTGCCTCTCCTTAAACAACAGAGGACAAATTCTTGATTGTCCTCAGCATGTTGAGTATCCTCTGGTATGTAGGAAAGTGTCCCTTAAGGACTCTTATCTGACCTTCCTGAAAAGTGCACTCACGAACACACATTTCCCACCTGCTTGTGACCACTTAGTTTTCACCACCATGTCTCAGCACATGAACCTTTTCACCCTGGTTGTGTCTGCCCTAATGAGCCGCGTCCCGACTGGACACACCTAGCAACACACAGTAGAAAAGAATAAATACCTCTGAGCCCTCCTGAGTGAAAACAATCTGTCATTAGCATCGGATGAGTGTTATAAATGCAAATTCTTTCTAAAATGCTCATATTTACACATTTGTTTCTGCCTCACTGGCTGATTTTGTCAAATAAGCTCTCACAATTTCACTCTTACCTCGCACAGTTGGACAGCCGCTACCATTTTAACACTGTAATATTGTTAGACCCTGTAGTTTGGAGCTCTCTGTGAGTTCGGATAGGCTCTTTCAAGGTCAGCGGAGAAATCATATTTTCGCTCCACTCACCCCATCTTTATTAAAGCCCACTCCCGCTTCTCACAGCTTCATAAGTGATCAACTGTTTTCCCACCCGCTGCTGTCCAGCTGTCGAATAACTCACTTTAAACTCGCCCAACTAAGTTAGAGTTATTGTCTCCATCAGTCATTTAATTTCTCAGGTCCTGGAGACCTCGGTTTGTCCTTTTTCACAATGGTTTTTCTACATTACTGGTGATGGCTTTCCAAGACTGTGTGCGACTGATTTAAAAGGTGACATGACCCCTTGAGTTATTCTTAAATACGCAGCCCAAGAGCATCTTAAGCAATGTGTGGATTATTTTGTTGGATTTCCCAAGAGGTGCTGTGACCCTTTTCATATTTGCAGGACCTTTATGAAGGAACGGCCCCATTTGGTGCAGAGGCAGCAGTGTTTGTCCAGCTAACTGCGTTTGTGCTCCGACACAGGAGAATGTA
Source organism: Sandelia bainsii (assembly GCA_032362345.1). Taxonomy (NCBI): domain Eukaryota; kingdom Metazoa; phylum Chordata; class Actinopteri; order Anabantiformes; family Anabantidae; genus Sandelia; species Sandelia bainsii. The sequence continues at coordinate 9,400,552 of JAUMHL010000013.1, forward strand.
ATGGAATCAGCAGTAGGAAATGAAAGGGCTTTAGCCAGCTCTGTCCCATGCACAACTGAGGCGCCAGTGGCTCTACCTGTTTACAATAACTTCTCCTTTTCTGTTCTCTAAGTTTTTCTGTGATTCCATCAGTCCTTTTGTGTGCCTTTCTATCCCTTCTGTTTATATCTCTCACGCCTCGTCGTGTCTCGCGTCACTCCCTGTCTTCCTCTTCCTCTCCATCCCTCTCTCCCACAGTCTCTCAGGTTTGTATATGTGGAAAATAAAACCACCGCTTTATAAATAAAACACAACATGTACACTTTGAGGCGTCAGCATGCCCCCTGTGTGTGTGTGTGTGTGTGTGTGTGTGTGTGTGCTCTGTGAGAAATGCAAGAACTGTCATGTACAAGTTTGCATGACTTGCAGTCTGCTAATACAGACGGACAGTCAGCTCTGTGGAGGAGATGCAGGAATCACTGTGAATTCAAGTGTTCTCTTCTTTGCCCAGAATAAACTAGGCATTCAGTGACCTAACTGCAAATAAGGATTTGAATCGGAGTTTAGGAGGACCTCGATTCTGCATTTGGTGGAAAAGAAATTCCATCTGTTTCTGTCATTAAATGTTAATTTACTGCTTTTTCCCAGCACGTCTCAGTTACGTGATCACTCTCCCTCTTGGGGTGCTGTCCATGAAGTAAATCTCACCTTTGACCTCCTCACTCATAGCTGCGTGTACTCTGGGAGGCCCAGGCATGGATGTTATTGTACTCTTGCAGTCATTGTAAAGTTATTTTCAAAATGAGCGGCAACTGAACGCCTTACATTTAGTTCAAATTGCTGAAAGAAAATGAAATAGAATGTAGTAAAAGAGATGAATAAAGGGCTATTGATAATTGCCTGAAGCATGACATCACTACAGTGATGAATGAGTCATGAAATGTTGCTATGAGCCTTATGAGAGAGCACCTATTCTTAGTTTACATACAGGATGTTTGCCCTGGTGCCTTCCATCTCTCCTCACCTTCTCATTTCGAACCCAGAGCTCCCACGTTGCACTGCTACCAGCCACTGATACTGTACACATTCCCTGTCATTGCTTAGTATATAGTAGCAGAGAGTGTAAACATGGGGCCATTTAGATGGTGCACGTGCGTCTAGGTGAGAGCCATTTTCTGCTGCTCTTGTTGACATAGGCTGGTTTGATTAGCAGAGCTGCCTCTATGGCCCGAGCCAGAACAGGCTAATGGTTTCCTCTGCTGTGGAGCCAACCAGGCCTGATCTGTGTCTGTAGCACTCAGCTAGCACAGCACCATTAGCACTATGACTTTCTGTGTGTGTGTGTGTGTGTGTGTGTGTGTGTGTGTGTGTGTGTGTGAAGGATTCGGAGAACCTGGAGAATTCATCATACACTAATGAATATGTCAACTTGCTAAATATACCATATTACATCTTTTAAATAAACATTTTTTATAATAATTGATGACAAGGAAATGTTTTGGCTCTGGTTACACTCACCATCAAAAAACCATGGATACAGGCAGTGATATCACTGCCTTAAATCAAGCCATTTCATTTTGTTGCACCACTACTACCTCTGCAAATTATGACACATTAAACATTTTACCCATAAAAGCATATGCACACATGCATATGCATGTCTGTGTGTGCGTGGGCGTGTTTGGCAGTGAGGCTGAGCAGCTGTTTTTTTTGCAAAGCATTTTTTGTGCAGCACATGTCTGTTAACAATGGTGAACAGGTGAACACAACTGGCAGATGTGCTTACACATGTCTCTGTATGTCCTCCTCATCTTGGTTATATTTATATATTAAATGCACTAATGTCATTTAGGTGAGAGTGGTGAAACCAGTGTGTGTTTACAAAAGAAGAAAACTGCACAACTGTGCTTTTGCAGTTTGCATACATGTCTGTGCAGACTCATATTCTAATCAGTTCATCCTTGAGTGGACATTTATTCCAGATGTAATGGACAGATGGCCAGACGGACAACCTGAAAACATATTACCTCCAGCCCGAGCTGTCACTGGGGCAGTAGAAAAACAAACATATACCCTTAAACATGAGGCAGAGCAGATATATAAAATAATAATTTGCGTTTGACTGCCTCAAAAGCTCCAGAATAAGGCTTCATTTCATTCCAGTGCTTAGTGGAAGCAATAAAGAAAGGATAAAACATAATATAGAGAGATAGCATAGCTAAGCATAACAAAGTTGTTAATTTCACTAACACTTTTGTTTATATATATATATATATATATATATCAAATAGATTTCATAGATTATTCAAATTGTTTTCATAGTGTGTATGTCTGACAGAGACACATGGCTGTTTTCCAGCAATTTAGTGTAAAGCACTTATGAGGGGTGGGGGCATTTTGGGGACCGGGATGGTGAGTGAGCCGGGAGAAGGGTCGGGGCTTCTAATTTCCTCCTTCCGTTTTCTAGGGACAGGTGCAGGATATAGACCCACACCCTAGTCTCCCCATGCTACCACCATACACCCGAATTCTTCACTGTCATGAGGCGGAAGCTAAATGACCACACACACTCTCACAGTCCCAAATGGACACACACACATTTTTCTTTCACTGCTGCGCATGTAATCATATACACTCCCAATACATATTCACATGCATATAAATATGGATGTAATATTCAGCCTGTTATTTGCACTCACCATACACTCACTCACACTCTCTAAGAGGGTGGTTGGGAGTGTGGTATATGGCGCTGATGTTCTCGAAGTGTGAGTCAGATATATTACACGGTGTGTCATTACAGCTTTCCACTAGTTGGTCCCTGTGGTTCACATCACACGCTGTTTCTGCTGCTCTATATAAACCTCAGAAGGACAGACGGGGGCCTGCATCTGTCTCTCTGCTCGTCTCTGCTAAACATGGCGCGTATTTTGCAACACGAGAACTGTATTTTTTCTGTCTCCCTTCATTTACACTGTCTCCATTTTCTGTTTAGACCTTTTGCAAATCATTAACAGAAACAGGGAAACTCTATATATTTTCTGCTGAATCCCACAAGAGACTGTACATAGGCTTAAACTGAAATAGGAATGAAAATTAACAGGTGAATAATAATGTAGATAAATGGTTCCGCTTATCAACTTCTTTGCACTTTGCTAATTGTGTCTTCTCAATACTGCCACACCTTCTGTCATTGCCATCTTCATTGTAGCAAATTGTAGCTTCTCTAACCATATCACTAGGATATTATATAATAACACACAGGAAAATAACAGTGTACCAAGTGCTAATTTCTTCTTGGAAGTCTTTTTATTTTATTTTTTTCAAATTCATTCAAACTTATTTGTTTAACTATCACTCCCTGAAACATCATTTGCATATGGTTCCTTTTTTATTTTATTTTATTTTATTTTTTATTTTGACATTTCAAAATAAAGCGTGCATTTAACTCGTCTGACAGCTGAATGAAAACACACCTACTGTCTGCTTGTCTCTCGTTGTCATAAGCTCTTTTCAAACTAGATTAGCGGTGCTGGCAGAGCGCCTTTAATTGTCATTACTGACGGCAACCAGCATTTTAATCCGGCAGGAATCTGCCATGTTTGGCATGTTTATTGTGAGTCACAGCTCTGGAGGAAATTTCCACCCTGTCTTTGGGAAACTGTAACTCAAGTGATGCTTTCAGTGGCAGACCGATGCAGTAAACTAGTGCATAATATGATCTTCTACATCTGGGTTAATAATTGGAAAAACTCCATTACTGCACTCTCTCCTTTCTGTTTACCCTAATATAGTTTCTGTTTTTAGTCCCTGTGTTCCTTTTCTATGTTGGTATTTCTTTCTCCTGCTCTTAGCCAGCACACAAACTCACTGATGAGGTTATGTAAGTTAACAAGTAAACAGAGATCTCATTCTGACACTTACAATATACAAACACAGCCATGCACTCTTCCCTGGCTCGCTCTCTTATTCACTGATGCATTCAAATACAGTGGCTTGAGAAAGAAAGACGGTGAGGGGTCTGAATACTTTCTGAAGCCGCTGTAGTGGAAATGTTTTGTTTGGCTCTGCCAAATTAAAACATGGTTTATGTAAAATTCAAATATTGCAGACATTTGAGAAGGTTTGAGAACGTTTGAGGTTAACAAAATCCCACACAGACAAAAGACGTTCACTTTCTTCCATCTCTGAACCAGGCTGAAGCCAGCTGCGTGACCCGGGAATAAGGAACTTCCAATGGGTCACTGATGCCCGTGGACTCCCTAATCCCCCAGCTGCTTGACCGGACTTACCCTCTTATATTGTTGCAGTCAGTCATGCTGTTGACAGCATCTCAGAACTTCCCCTGTGTTTTCTTTTGAACATTTTTACTATGTTGTTAGATATTATAACATCACATTCCGAGACAAAACAATGTTTTCAGCCAAAATCCATAAAAAAAAAAGTTATTTTTCACACACCAAAAAGTCACAGGAATTTTCTTGTATTTATATTGTCATGCCGGAGTCAAAGGTCACTCAGACTAATGAACCATAGCACCAAATGAATTTGTCCTACTTTGTTTATCCCTCCGTCAACCGGAAAATTGAACAAAGTGTTACTTTCACGCCTAAATTGTTTGTGGCAGTTCAAACTAAGTTCGGTGCAATTGCCGATTTACTAATAAATTAACTGAAACAGATGAGTTGGTGACTGTATATCAAATGCACCGAGGATAAGAGCCATTAAAAAAAGAGGAAATTGAAGATTGCAGGGAGGAAATTTAAGGAGAATGATGAGAGAAGAAAGGAGAAGCAGGCGGAGGTGCCTGTCTGTTTGGGTGGCCCTGAGTCAGGTTGAGGACCCAGGTGTTTCCCCTCCTCTATCCCTCTATCACTCCATCCCTCTTTTTTTCAGTCTCTTCACCTCCCCTGGTGGCCTTCACCATTTAATCTGGATTAATGAGAAGGCTGACCTTCATCTCACTCTCTCTCTCTCAATAGCTCTTTTGCTGAACTTTCACAGGGATGAGCGTATTGTTTTTACCCAGACTGCCTCCACATCTGCTTCTGTCTCCACACATCTTCATTTTAGATGAAATCTTTTTCACTCCTGTTCCCTTCCTACCTCTCAGATTCCCCCATTTTTTATTCTTCCTCACCCCATTTTCATTCCTTATCTCAACTCTTGGCCATGCATGTGTGTATGTGTCTCTCTGGGTGTGTGCATGTGCAACTCGGCCCTTCCTGCTCTGCTGACTGACAAGGCCTTGCTGTTCATTCTTGGGACCACCTGTGTATCCTCTCCCACCACTCTGTTTGGGTGGTCAGAAAGAAAACACGCACTACTGAGATCTGGCACACACACACACATACATACATATAGAAATCCACGTTACCACATATCCTCGAGGGAAGTCTGCTTATGCACAAGCACAGACACACACAACCAGGCTGTGGGCGACCTAATATGTGGTGAGTCATTCTAATTGGCTAGTCAACAGGTGCTGAGCTCGACACAAGGGACTGGACAGAGGAGACGCAGGGATACGATTGCAGAACAAGGGAGAGGCTGAGCTCAATGCTTCTGTGTAATAACTACAGTGGGAGCCATTGTTGAAGAGTGGGAAGTAAATGTCTAAATCTGTTTTGCTGCTCACTATTGGTGATTGATATGGCGTTATACTGATTTGGACTATAGCCAGTTAGCGAAAGCTTTAACATTAGTTCTTTAGGCTGTGTTCAGAGCAAAAGTAGCACTGTGTCTAAAATGCATCCACTGAAATGTCACCTTTCTGCAGTTATCTGATTTCGTAATCGTTTTGTATATTCAAAAGTTTCCAGCACCACAGTTGTTTGTTCCTCTGTTTTAGGAGGCCTTTTAAACATTGGACCAGGTTCAACAGATGAAGATTTTCCTCATAGGTTAATTGTAGAGTCCCTCCAGGATTGTGCAGGCTTTTATGGGTGTTGTTGCAGCAGATAATGCCAGATTTCATGGCAGCTTTTCTAAAAGATTGTGGTGCACAATGTTGTTAGGCATTTTTTGTAAAAAAAAAAAAAAAAAAAAATCTAAATAGTTGCATTTTTTTGTATAATTCCTTAAAAAGTCAAATTTGTTGCTAATGTTACCACTAACCATTTTTATTTTAGCATTTGCAAGAGATGCAACATCCTCTGTTACTTAGCCTGTGTCTTGTATATTTTCCTTATGTGTCTCTGTTGGTGTGTTTTGTGTGATGTATTTTGGGGACGTATGGCTCAACCTTTTATGCGGTGGACCGTGACTGGTGAAACTTGCTTCTGTGCAGCGTCACACAGAATTCACAGGGAATGACTGTGATTGTGACATTGCGATTGAAGTTCTGGAGGGACTGAATAGTTCCTGACAAATAAACTAGCAGAAGTGGATTAATCTGTGGTGGCTGTAGCTCAGAAGGTAGAGCGTGTCGTCCAGTAGCCATCCACTAACTGCAGGGTTAGTGGTTAGATCCACATGTTGAAGTGTCCTTGGGCAAGACACTGAACCTCAGTATGGTCTTGATGTGTGTGTTCTTCACTTGTAAATCACTTTGGATAAAAGTTTCTGGAATTTCATAGTAACCAGGTTACTGCAGTGCATGTAACCATGTTGTCTGAGATCAGTGATTTGGTTTCTTGTAACCATCACCTAAAGTTGTAGGTACTTAGTTTATTTGAGTGAAGAATTGTTTGACGTTGACGATGCTCCTGCAGATCACACACAAATAGGAGTGGTTCTCTTCCAGCAAGGCTGGTGAAGACCTGGCTTTAAGATTTGCTTACTTTGCTCTAGCTTGGCTTGTGTGTCACTTTGGAAACAGCACATGAGATGGAAAACATTTGAATGGGCCTGTGAAAGGTGAGCAGCCCTCCCTTTTCTTTTCTCCCCTCTATCTCTCTCACTCTCTTTTTCTCACCCCACTCTCTCTTTCTCTCTAGTTCCCTCTCTTTCTCAGCCTCTCTCTCCTTCTGTCTCCCTGAGGCCCGCGTGTCGCCTTACCCTGGGGTTTAGCCCTTAATCACCCAGAGCTAGTGGGGGGGAACTGGAGACTTCCAGCTGGCTGCCACGTTACTGCAGACCCCTGGGACACACACACATACACACACACGCACATTCCTACACACAAGAGCTAAACACACACACAACCTCATATATGCTTACCAAGGCATTTGCTGTTATCTCTTGGCATATCTCCATCCACGTCCCCCTCACAACTTGATCCTGCCAAGGCCGCAGCCTCGCCACGTAAACTGAATAACAGGAGGAGGCTTACCACAAGGGAGGGCCAAATCTGTGGCACGTCCTCTACTCCAAACCAGATCAAACCAGTATTAAATATTGTCTGCTTCTATACTCTCATACAAACATATACAGAATTTGTGTGATTGTGTATCTTTGTATCTCTACAGCACTGCTCCAGGCCCACATCAGGGACAATCAGTAGACATACAATAGCAACTTTATAATTTCTCACAGACAACCATGTTTCTCTTTCAGAAGGGATCCATTTGATTATCCCACCCACTCCAGACCCATGCCAAGAGAAGCAGCCCCCTACACCAGTCACGACCACGACCCTCGTGTGCCGCTCCAGCAGTCAGGTACCCAGCCCCAGCAGGCACAGAGAAACCCGCGCTATTACCACTCGGCTCCCCGCTCCAGACAGCAGCACCAGGCGGCAGTAAGGCAGGACATGCCTCCTTCACCCACAACGGGCCGCAGGGGGCGTCAGTACTACGAAGCTGCTGGAGGGCGAGGAGACGGCTACCGGCAGGCCAGCCCCGGCCGCTACACCAGCCCTGACCGCTACAACTACGGAGACGAAAGGCAGCCTGACCCGAGACGGAAGAACCCCGTGATAGGTGCAGTGTAAAAGGTAGTGCCCTTAAAATGAAATGAACTTGAGTCATTCGCACAAAACATTGTGAGCTGTCATTCAGACTGTTGTAGAGTTTATCTGATCAGGCCATATTGATTTATCTGATTGGGAACCCTGAAACCAATAACTGAGGCTAAAAGAGGGTTTGTTTTCAGAACCATCTTGTCGTAACTCTTCACAGGCCAAAGCAAATTTAACAAGCATTACCGACTCATGTGGGTGTACATACGTGTGTATATACATTTTTGCAACTTCTTGTTTATTCACTTACAGTGTCTAACAACTGAATCTTATTTTAACATAGATTTTATAATGTAGAACCTAAATTAATAGATACAGTATATAGAGTAAACCTAGTACCATATGTTGTATAAAATCAAATCTGTTCCAGCAAACTGAGCTTTCAAGGCTATGCTGAGCAGAATTTTTGCACAATCAAATTGAAGAAAATGATGACGAATCACCTTGACTGGTAACGGAAGAGACACGGGAAGCTAAAGCCGACAAACAGGAAAAGGAAGTAACCCTTCAAAGTATCGTCTTGGCCTTGGTGTTTTGTCACTTGGACTTCCTTTACATCCTGCTGTCATTTTTTTTGTATTTTTTGTATTTGTTCTTGACTATTTGAGTGGATCTGGCATTTACTGTATATTTGTTAACTATATAAATGCATGGCAGATGTGTTTTTGTGTTATTTTTGTGGTGTTTCTAATAAAATGTATAAGTCTTGATCCGCACACAGACAATAAAAGCATGTGATGCGACTCCTCGTACACTGTGCAGCTAATAAAGAGTTTAATTAAACATCGTAAATTGTAGCATATCATTGTTAAAAGTCACTGCACTGAAAACAAACCCTTGAGCTTGTCGTTGGTGGTTTGATTTAAACATACTGTCAAATAAGTGCATGATTTTTTTTTCATACAAATATTTTGCAATAAATAATTTGAAAGTCTCTCTCTGTCCTGCACCAAATCGTTTCCCTCTACTTCTATTTCATCAGCCAGACTGTGCATATTTAAAATATTCAGTCAAACTATGAGTCATCACTTTAAAAATTCATTACAACAATCAGCTTAATTTGTCTTTACACAATCTCCAGATAAATTTGCCCTGTGAGATGACTGATAAGAGTAGCCAGAGTTCTGATAATGACTAAATCATCTTCAAGCAATTAGAAGCAGGGAAATCTCCACTAGAAAACGATTACTGCCCAATTTGCTCTCAGAAATAAAGATGGCACTGATTGGTGAAATTAAACTTGAAATGGGGAATAATTAGGGTGTTGGGAAGGCTTTTTCTATCAGTTAGTGTTTAATTAGCATCAAGGCCAACAGGGACCGGGCCTCTGCTGATCTGTCTCGTCTCTGCGCTGCTGTGACCCTCTCCTGTCTGAGCTGAAATAGACCTTTCAAACCAACCGGCACAGGCAGACAAACGGCTGATCGTTTTATTTAAACCAATTTTAAGCAAATGAACTCCCTGCCAGATAAAATCCGGGCTCACAATGAACAGTAATAAACAAAGGCTTATTATTACACATTTCTATTCATATAGTATTTAAAACAAAAAGTAGAATTACAATGCTTTTCACAAACCAGAATAGATTAAAGCTGGATAAACAAGAAAAGGAAAAAGGCAGCTGCCTGCTGACCATCCTGTGATGACAAAACTAGGGGAAACAGTCCAGAGTTTGAACTAAACAAGCACATTTAAAGCTACAAAGCCAGTGCATCTAAACTGCAAAAAAGTGTAATGTTTGCAACGATTGTCTACCACCACCAGCTCCTTTAAAGGGCAACTTCAGTGATATTCACCTTGCTTTGAATGGTTCTAGTTTGGGGAACGTGTATAGAGTTAATATTTTATTAAACTTCCCTCTGTTTTCCCTGTATTAAAACATCTCTCCTGAACATCCTATACCTGAACCTGATGATGTCATCTGGTGCAGGTATAGGAGTTGTAGACTGTTGACCTGGTCTTCCTGATCCTCTAGAACCTCTCCACATAAACATCTAGGCGAAAAACTCCTCCAGTCACTGAGAGGAGATAGTTTAGTATTTAAATACTGAGGAAGCATTGGGAAGTTTATTATCATTGTTAAACATGTACTCCTCAAGCTATAAACATATGTGACTGCATTTTTGCAGCCTGCAGAGTATTTAGTATCATATTTAGTATTTCACTTTCATTAGTATTTTAGTCATGTTTCACACTTTTAGACTCAAAAATGAGGGATGCATGTTTTGATTCATTAACACATGTACCGTGCCTGTATTTTTAAAGGCATTGATAATACATGATAATGGTGTGGTAGGAGCATTATACCACGGTAATACAGTTGTAAGCATGGAGTATTTTAAAGATGTCCTCTGTGGGGCTTTCAAAGACACTACAAGATATGAAGTTTGAGTGTCAGCTCAGCCTTTACAATAATTTTGACTAAAAGGAAAAGTGACAATAGAGAGTAAATCAAAGTAACAACTGGATGTACAGAGGAGATAAAAAGTACAGAATATCTTTATGGACATATTGAGGCAACATGAACACAGTAATCAATTGATAAGCACCCATTTCTACATATTTTTGCCTCATCCAAAAGGCAGTCCAGACCACATTGTCATCATTTAGATTAATCCAAACTCAAAATATCAGTCAAATGAAACCTACAACTTCTTGTTTCCAACAGTAACTTGTGTGGAAATATTTCCTGCACGTCAGCAGGGGCGTGTCCTCTCTCCATCTCACTCGGGTCAAAGCAACTTACAGCACTTAAGCTGCCTTCACAAGCTATTTGCTGTGCTTTAAAGAATAACTACGCAGTAAACAGCCCGCTTCAAGTGCCTGTGGTCAGTTTGCTGCCAAAGACGATATACAACAGCAAAACAACGTTCCAGAATTAATTGCATTCAGCGTCCATTAAACAAAAGCTTGAAATCACTGTCAGGAGTGGTTGGCTGTAACACACATCCTTGTGAATTTACTCCTCCAGTTCATGTGATCACTTACAGTGTGTGTGTGTGTGTGTGTGTGTGTGTGTGTCATGACTGCCTCCTCTTTGTTCATGGTGATCCAGAAGATTCTTTAATCAATTACGAGCGATAATTAATTAATAATTAATGCCTCGTATCAGCTCACACACTTGCCACATGGGGAAGTTTTCATCTCCCACTGCATGCCCTTAAATGTCAAAGACCATTTTTGACATTTGTCCTATTATTATTCTCCTTTTGTTGAAGTTCCTCCACGATTTCTGCTTTGTTCCTTCTGGTTTCTGAGAATTCACTTAAATTTTCCTCTTGTGTTATGCGAAATCTTATTTTTTATTTTTTTGCAGGAATTAATTTGACACCTCATAAGCCCACATTTTTGTTGCAGTTCCTAAAAAAGAAAAGAATGCAGAGGCACACTCTGTTCCCCAGTCGAGTGTCATGAACCACGGGCTGTGGGAGAATTCCCTGGTTATGTTCTCTTAGCATTACCTATTCTGCCGGCGCCCCTGTCGAACACCTTAGCTTGTTAGCATGTGTCAATCAAAAGTCGCGGTCTGGGGAGGGCAAAGTGGAGAACTGAAACAGTTATCTCTCACGCACAGCTCCCAAAAGACAGAGCAACAAGTGTTACACAGAGAAAGACGGAGGGGGTGTATGTAGTAGATAGTGTGTGTGGGGGTACTATACACCCATACTACTATACCCCCCCCCATTTCATCCTCTTCATTAAAGGAACATTCCACCACATTAGCCTGCTGTCCTTCTGTCCTTCACTTGCTACCATTCATTTCAATTTAGCTCCCGTTAAGGCATCGTGGTCTCGGAATCGAGAGTAGTCGGAGCGGGCCTTCTCATTTAATTATACAGGTCATTAGAAAGCCAGCCCGTCCCCTCTGCTAGGTCTGAGACAGGCCGTGGGAATAGCTGGTGGCTAATATGCAGTTTAAACGGCCTGAATATGGAGATTGGTCGAGTTATGGATTACCGTTACCCGTTAGCCTGCCCTTCACCCACCTCATTTTCTTTTATGTCTGCTGTGTAGCCTTTTGATACAGTATCACTCAAGTTGGAGTGTGCTCTTTCAGCCAGCATGTTTGTTTGATATTGTTCATGAGCTGTGAAATTGAATTTCCACAGTTGGGCTGATATTGGAAATAATTTCATATCCTGTGCAATATTCTTGCTTGGTTTCACCTTGTGCTGTGTTTAAGACATCCATTTTTACTTAATGTCTTTTTTTCTTTCTTTCTTTCTTTCTTTTGCCGAGTCGATGCAGCAACACTGTTCATTTAGACCATATTTACCCTAAAAGCAATGTTGGCTTGCCGGCTGCCTCTCGTTCGCCCACACACCACAGCCAAGCCACCAACCACCATCATTTACACCAGTTGTCGCCATGGCAACGTGGCCACCACTCCTGGCACAGCAGCCCATTTCAGAGCCGATGACATCGTTGTGGCAACAATAAAAGGTTTATACATCTCAAGATGGAGAAAAGCAGGATTTTTTTTTCTTTCTGGATAGGGTCACTGAGCCCCAAAGCCTCATCTACTGTGCAATCTTTCATCAGAAATACAAAAGTCCTTTTATTCTTTGCACCAACTCTGGTACCAAATCATATAAAGGGATCTTGAATTCCATCTGCATTACAGTCAACGTTGAACATTATTATCAGTTCAGTGTGAGAGGTTCTTGCCTGTGCAGCCAGTTAGCATAAATACTACACACTACATTTTTTCCTCTGCGTTTTTTGAGATTTTCTTTCATTCAGAATCAAAAATGTGGACCCGTTAAGTGAGTCTTTTTTAAACCACTGCATGCAAGCATCAGTGTGAGACCACAGAGTGGATTGTAGACCTGTTCCCTGTGGGCTCTCACCTGAATAGAGCAGCAGTGTCTTATTCCCAGGATGAGAGGACTGTATTGTTTATTTGCTTCCCAGGCAAGGGAGGCTCAGAGCTACTGGGCTAGACAAACCCCTGCCAGCCCGGCATCCAGACCCTCCAGAATCTTCTCTGTATATATCCCTCGTGAACCTCTCAGCTTTCCTATTGCTACGGCAATGAAAAACACCAAAAAGCGCTATGCACTCTGGTGCTCACCCAAGGCTAGCAGTGTGGTTCACTGGGTTGTGGTGTGTCCGACAACAGCTGAAGTCCATGACCCCTGGACCCCATTCATCAGGCTTTCAGCACCAGCCATGGCCTCTGACACACACAAAACTTCAGCCAGGGAATGGAAGCATGCAACTGGGAAATGCATCAATGTCAGAGAGATGCTGGAACCATATAAAATCATATCTGTGCACTTTGTCCAACACTTAACATGCATGCTGTGCAATTGTGTCTGCATGCACGGTAACACACACCAGCGCCACTGTGCAATGTGAATGTGAAAGTTATAAATGTTTCCACAAGTACTGAAGCTGCCACACTCTGTTTGTATATTCATACTGGGCTGTCTGTCATACTCACATTCATATCCTTGTATATTAAGTTCTTATTTGAACACATACTTTTCATGTGCTTCCACTGCTGTCGCTGCTCAGACACACAAAGCGCATCCGTGTAGTACTGTGCTCACACACGTTACCAATATGTGTTGGTGGCAGAGGCTCAGCTGACCGCCTGGCAGTCACTGTGAAATTGGCGCCCTTCTCATACAGATGCCAGGTGTTTTGCTTGGCAGCCAGGGGTGCTTGGGGTCAGCTTGTGTCAGGAGTGTTGGGTTACTGTAAACGGCAGGGAAAGGATGGGGGTAATATGTCGTTTGTCCCTGTTAGCCCAGCCACTTGGCCAAGATCAAGCACTGCGCGGCCCAAGAGGAATTAGAGACAGCTTAGTTTCCGTATGAGCTTGAAAACAATGTATGATGTATCGTCTTCACTATATGTTGTAGCTCAGACTCGAAGGTAAGAGCCTTCATTCTCCAATTAGGCATACTTTCCTGACTTTTTGATGACTCAGATATAGATTCACCTGCAGCAAGTGCACAGCCATTGCTCTTCTCCCCACATGGCATTTTGTAAATACTCTGGTACTCTGGAAAGGACCAGGCAGAAACTTAGTGTAATACCCCTTTAAAGATTTTGAGAGTTTGGGAAATAAACGTATTGTGTTGCTGAGGTCATAGAGACGATTGATACCACTTTTACACCTGTGCAGTAAATATGAAGCTGCAGGCAGCTGCTGCTTAGTTTAGCTTAGCACAAAGACTGGATAAAGGGCAAAACTGCTAGTTTGGCTCTGTCAAAAGATTTTTTAAAAATCTGCCTACTAGCATTTTTACAGCTCAACGTTTTACACTGTAAATGAATTTGCATTACGTTTCCATAAAGTTAGGGTACTTGTGAGAGAAATTCCACTGTCATTCTCATGTGCTCTTGTATATCCGGCCCTTTAGTCCCCAGTATAATCCCATAATGCAACTTAATAGCACCTTTCTTTAGAACTGTCTGCCCAGTAAATGCCATTCCATCATCTTTTAAATTCCATATGCCCACTTTGCAATGCAGGCTTTCTTTTAGGCTACAGATTGCGTTCTTCAAAACCATAGCTGATAGTTGTATTGGAGCAGCCAAAACAACAAAAAATGCTAATACGTAGTACGTTTGTCCTGGCTCTGCAAATCACACTTTGCAACACAGACTCCATTTTTGGATAAAGTGCAGTTTAATTTGTCAAATAACACGTCCGTCCCTGCAGCTATAACAAACAGGCAGGTCATTTGATTTCCGGCCTCATTTTCATTTTGCAGAGATGGTCGTTCCAGCGTGGATTAGATAAGGGTGAAGACAAAGTGGAGCCTCATTGGAAAGTCACTGTAGCAGCCAGCAGTGTAATCCATCCATGCATTCCTTCCAGAGAATGGCAAACAGCTCGATGAAAAAGAGCTGCGGACCCTACTCCATTAGATCTCCACTCTGTGTCTTCACTCTCTATCTTTCAAAAACACACACACACACCTCACACTGTAGCTGGGAGTGACACATGCACACACACACACACACACACACACAATCACACACTCTGTTGCCTGCCACCAGCTTCATTAGTGCTAAGAAATGTCCTGCTTGTTAAGGCGAGGCAATTAGTAGCTAATTGAGAAGCTCTCTGCAGTGAAGACAAACGTGCTTCCTGGTGCTTCTCTTTTTCCAGCTTCCCCTCAACTACGTCTGCATTTTGACCAGTTTGTACATGTGTATTTCACCTCTGGCTCATTTTCTCGAGGCGATTGTTCACTACAGAGCTGCAGCCTGAGGGAGGTAAGGGGCAAAAACACCAGGAGAAGTTTTCTAGCTTTTCAAGTTTTTCATGCAAGAGTCTTTTCATTGCAGGAAAGAGTTTCTGGTGGATGAGCGAAAACATCTGACACATTATTTTTGTATGTGTGTGTGTGTAATTGTTTATCTCTTATAAGTGTTTTGCACTTCGCTGAGACAATTCAGAGCTTCTTTTGCAGAGTTGTGTCATGCGCTACGGGAAGAAAAGGCATAATTGGGAGTTTCACTGAGTCATTTTAATGTACCTTCCCCTTCATTATGCCTCCTCTCTAGACATAACACTGGACCTGCCACAGCTACACTCACACACAAACACAAGCACAAGCCACCAACTGCCTGCCCTTCTCACTCCGCAGCTTGACTTTCCATCCCTCCTTCTCTCCGTTTCTTTCCGCCACACTCCTCCGTCTCCTCTTTCCATTGTGTCACTCCTCTACCCCCAATTCTTTGCAGTCCATAGATAAGCCCTATGATAGGGAGGAAATGAGAGTGGCACACATACACATACACACACACAAACACACACAAATCATGAAACTATAGACATGCAAAAGCAAAGAAAAGGAAGTTTTTTTTTTTCATTTTGCAATATACCTTTAAGTTTAAACACTCACTTTTTTTATTATTTGTGCAATCTACATTAATGCTAATCCTGACTTTGTCCTACAGGGGGCAGAATGCTTGTTGCCTTGATTCACTTTGTACTTGTGTGACCTTCTCCCTGGTTTATATACACATTCCCTGGCACGGCCTTGCACTCCCAGTGTACCATCACCTTGCATGATATGCAATCTTTCCCTAACAGACATAGATAAAAATGATGACTATCCAGTAAATAAACCGCACACACACACACACACACACACAAACACAACACTTGTCTCCTTGTACCCACTCACAGTGTGGATTTCCCCTGCAAACATCAGACATATGTGGCCCGCTCGTTCTGACCACCCTCGGAGAGAGGGTGTTTTCGTAACACGCCTTATCTCAGCCCACCCCACTTCAGAAGAGAAGGCTGAGCTGGGGATTCCCTGTCTGTTTTACTTCCCAGCTAGCACACACACACACACACACAAGCAAGCATGCACATACACAAATTTGTTTTCACGCAAAATAGAGTTGCCATTGTAGTGTGTGTGTGTGTGTGTGAGCACTCACACATAGTGGAGGTTAAGGCCACACGAAAAACCTGGGGATGACTCGACTTGATAGCTGACTCATGAAAGATACACACACACACACACACACACACACATAGAGAGAGTGCCTATGGGTGTCCATGAGAACAAGTCTATTCCTTCTTTTGAGTGGAGAGCAAAGTTAGCAACAGCCCTATAGATACCGAGCAAACATAACATTTGAAGATTACCTATAGATTCTCAGGACTTTTAAGCATATTATAGCAAAGTTAGAGCATCGAGGCTGCTCCATGTGAAGTGAGTGCTCTGTCTCTGTATGTAGGCTTGCAACTCTGCAATAACATGTCACGCTACAGTAATGACAGTGAAATTCTCCATCATAAAACAGCAACATAAACAAAACATGGAAGAAGCGCTCCATTTAAATACAAACGCACTAACTGCCAGTATGCAGTGTATGATGCCGATTTACTCCAAGTTTTATCTTCTAAACAACATAAAACAAACATCCTTGCTTTGCAGAGTGCTTTCCCATCTATAGTATGATCATCATCAGTCATTATGTGTTAAGTATACATTTAACAAATATAATACATTAGTACTTTAATCTGTGTGACTGTTGGGAATGCCCAGCACACTAGCACGCTCTCAGCCTCCAGCAGTTCCCCTATTCTCCTCCTCCTCCTCTCTCCGATGAGATATATTGATGCTGTGTGAGGAGGTTAAGCCGTCGGTTTAGTGTCCGGGCGGCTGTGACATTCTGCCTCTCCGGCCTGTAATTGACTCGTCTGTGTGTGTATCAGTTAAACCTTAGCTCACCTGCTGCGGAGAGGTCGTGATTGACAAGCTACTCTAATGCCCCAGCTCTACAATTTGGGGCGCACTGCTGTTTCTTCCACTCTGTTTTTCCTTGGCAGGTACTCTTTTCCCTATATTTGATTTTTTTTTTTTTCTCTCTTTTGAGTCTTGCACTTGACATTTCCCACACTTGTTTTGTTTTCATCTGTCTGGCGCCGTGTTTCTCAGTCTGTTTGCCTGTCAATCTGTCTCTCCCACTCTCCTTCTCCATCGCTATCTCTGTTTTCATCTTCCTCAGGTCCTACACAGGCCTTCCTCCACTTGGATCCAGACTGTCAGTTCATGTTAGTGGAGCGTAGCCGTGTTAAAGTTACACCCCTCTGTAGAGACCAGCTGGGGGTCTCAGTTACTCTGGAAAGTTTGCTGCTCATGCTTCAGGCATGTCGTTGTGCCTTTGGCGTGGTTTCAGCTGTCTACTCCTGTACATGTACACACACATGCACTCAGACATTCACATGAACCATATGTTCAGCCTCCCCAGCGACTGGACCCCAGTACAGGAGCATTATCTATTTAAGGCCACTAACTCTGCGGATTAGATCAAGATTCAGCCTCATAATGGCCAGTCTGGCACAGCACCCTGCTTCAATTAAGGCCTACTCCAGCATGTCACACCCCCACACGGTAAAATAACATGATCTCATTCACACCCAGATGTGACCACACACAATAAAGTGTCTTGCAATAAATTTAATCAGATTTTTTAACAGGTTTCACATTTTCCCTCTGATATTCCTTTAAAGCAATGTTTACATCATTTGAAAAAATCTACACCACCCCTACTCCTATAAGATGAGTGCTGGCAGGGGAGTAAAGCAGATTAAAGGTCACTATTAGCATTATGAAACACATTAACACTTTTCGTATTAAAGAATTAATGGTTTGGAGAATATGTGCTGTGAAATATGACCTGTTGAGCTGTTATGATCATTAACTTGAGGCCAAGTCCATAATAAGCAGCCTAAATCTGAACACATCATTTCCTCTCCTTTCAAAAACAGAGCTCTCTGACACAGTCTAAAGGCTGCTGGAGCAAAAAAAAAGGAGCTGAATGATAATTTAGTAAACAGCTTTGTACATCTGACAGAATTAATATGTATGTAGCTTATATTTCTGTAGGTTTTAGCCACACACCCACACAGAGTTTTATGCTTCTAGTATATTTATGTTTATATTGTCAGATCACTTTGACATTTTTTTCTATTTTTATGTTTTGACAGTTTCAGTGAGAACTTTACATCACATGTTCAGATTTTGCAGCCTTGGTGAGAACATAGTCTTAGACCTTGGACATGAGCCAGGGCTAAGGTCCAAAGGAGGATCATGCACATACCTTAAAGTTGGAACACAGTGTGTTCGTATACAGTCACACATGATTGTAAATTAATGTAAATTCCACCACCCCCATGCATGCAACAGCACACCACTCTCTCATAATGATGAAGTTGGGCCTTTTGCTATTCTGGGCCCCCTGTTTTTATTTGTTTATATGATGTGGAAGCAGCTCTGAGTACTTGGAGTTGGGAATGTTAGAATAATGAGGCAGGCCTGTAAATAATAAAACAAAGGATATAGTGCATCAATTAAGAGCCATTTACCGCCTCGCATCCATCTCATCTGAGTGTGTATTTGTATGTGCCTTTGTGTGATTTTCATATATACCATGTTTTCATGCATGTTTTTTTTTTTTGTTGTTTTTTTTTTCTGCAAACACATCTCAGTGCTCTGCACACATCCTTCTGAAAACACATTAATCAAATAGTGAAACATCAGGGTCTCCTCTGATATGAAAATGAGCCGGAACAACATCGAGGACATTGTCACCGTAATTGCTCTTTGACAGCTACGCACGCACACGCACGCACACACATAGAATCTTTAATTGCCTCCAAAATGTTTATGTCAAGATGGCGTTGCTAAGATAATGGCTGAGGACTGCCAGGCCCACACTAATGGCATCTCCGTATTTAGCACTTCACATCAGCAGAGAAATCGGCAGGGCACATCAGATATTTAGTGCCACGCAAAAGCTGCAGTTGTTGGGGTAATATTGTGCTGCTGGATGCTGGCCAATTCATTAAAAAACATATCGCATCAGAAGGAAATCTAGAGCACAGTGAAGCATAGAGGGAAGATTTTAATAAATATAGTTAATGTGACATTTTCAATACCCAGCTTCTCTGTTTACATGCTGGTATTTTATTCTTCATTCTTGCTTTAGTATCAAATTGTTTGGTACTGTGCAGCCATTGTCCCATTTTGCTGTCCTATATTTGATACTTATATTCCAGAGTTCATTAAATCCAGGCTTCCTTTTAGAATCATTACAAAGACAATGATGAAAAATTAAACAGCGCTGTTTGTTATTCATGAAGTGGGCTATAATAGAAATGAGAATGTCACTGAAAATAACAAACGTGATCATGACCAAAACATGTAAACACAGTAGTAGAAAAAAGAGCAGATCTATAAGAATTGTCTAGGTTTTTCTTTTTTCTACTGCTTGAATAATAGACAAAGTCAGTGTGTAATCTTCATGGCCTTCCATCATTTATACTTAAAAATTGTGCTGCATACGCTGACTCCATTTTCCTTAAAGGGCAACTTCACCAATTCTCAACAGACTTCCTATGGGCCTAGTGTGGGACGTACACGTGTATGAAAAGGTTTGAACTTCCCTGTGCCTTCCCTATATTAAAATATCTCACAGCTCCTAGCTGAAAAACATGCATGCTCCAGTTGACACCATTGGGAAGAGCTTTTCAGCTAAATGTAGAGAAATATTTTAATATAGGCAAGGCAATAATATCATTTACATATTTGTACTTCACAAACTAGAAGCTCAAGTGTAGGAAGCAAGTTTAATTGCTACAACTTGGTGAAGACGCCCTTTAAAGCTGCAGCAATCAAACTTTTTTTTCAAATTAAAGATGAATCAAATGACTGTGTAATGTGAAAAAGATCACTCACAAAGACAAGACCACAGAGAATTATCAGCCAACTCCACAGCCCCCTTCTGTTTTACTGAGCTTTTGAGCTTGTGTTTTGGTTTCGCTGCCCACTACCTTCGTTTTCATTTCCACAAGCTATATGAAAACACCTGTAAAATTGATCCACGTTAAAAACTAAATGTTATAAGCTAATAATAGCAGTTTGTCTGCATTTCTTATTCACCAAACACGAAATTACAGAGTGAAGAGTTGACTTGCTGCGGGTCAGAGTTTCCATCATTGAGGAAAAACACCTGAATAACAGCCACTTCAGTATCTGTCAGAGCCATCAACTCACAGGTACAGACTGTTCCTCTATTCATTCACACACCAGTTTCACACCACTCACACACTAGCCAGATTTCCACGTTTTTTTTTTTTTGCACATCATAAAATCTGTAATGAAAAGCAAGAATTTTACTAGCTTACATCCTCTCCAGCCTGTTTTCAAGTTTGTCAGTGAAGAGTTTGTGATTTTAGATATACAGCAAACAAACAGGTAAGATGAATGATGAGCTGTCCTGGCTGTGATCCCAGATACAGTGCTCTCATAAAAGTCTCCAGACAACATGGAATAAAATATGGCAACATGAAAAGAGGGAGAGAGTTTGATAGTTAGATGTAATGGTACGTTGCCACCATCACCCTCACACATATGCCATACATTAGGTGTCAGATATTTTATATGCACCAATAAAGTTGCTGGAAATTAATTTAACATGTATTTTATAGCACGGTTTGGAAAGTTTGAAAAGTGCTCTCAAAAGCCTTTCACAAATGAATGGAAAGGTAGTCACACTCTCTCACACACACTTGCCAACTCTCTCCTCTCTCTCATACTCTCCATCACTCGCACGTCTGCACTTTCAGACCTGATAGAGCGGCTGCAGTAGTGGTGACCTTGCTATCGTTTACAGCAGCTGCCAGTGCATTGTGTACTGTGGATCAGCTCGGTTACCCTCCCCTCCACTGCCGCCACATGCACTCACACACACATGCAAGTGCTACAAATGGCATCCCAGTTTTAGCCTGCCTACCCAACCTCGGCCTAATTATCATGGTACTGAGGGTGTCATAAAAAGCCTTTTGTGGCCGCATGGAGGCAAGTCTCCTCACAAACCTGAGAGATTGACGTTTACTATGTCAGAAACTTACACCGGGATTTTCTATCACAGTCACAGAGAGCAGAAAAGACGGCTATAATGTGGGAAGGGGGGGTGCTGCAGACTGCGTTGCATTCGTCTTCTCCATATCTGGGTTGCAGAATAACAAGTGAATGATTTATGAATGCGAGCACTTTCCCACAGCGGCTGACGATTTGAAGTGGAAGTGAAGTGACAACGGGCTCAGGGAGATTGTTGTATTTACTCAGCAGGAATTCAAAATGTAAACTGAAACTGGCCTTTTCGTAGTGATGACAGGTTTGTTGTTGTCCTTTATTGCTTCAGAGCTTTGATATTATAAACCTTGTAATCATGATCAGTTACTTACAATAGCTGTGCATGGATTTGTCTTGAAGACACTGACATTGATTTAGGCAAAACCTCCCTGCTAGTCCATTTTGAACTCTCTGCCACCTTTAACATCAACACAGAACGTCTAAACAGACTAAAACAAAAAAGAGTTTGGACACACAGGGCGTTCACACATACAGATACAAATTTGCTCTGGCAAATCTGCTGTTTTGTGGGGTGTGTTGTGTTGGCCATGTTATTTCGCCCCTCTGCTCCAACTGGACTGTTGTTTTCTGTTGTATCTGCCACAAAATATTTTCTTACAAGTAGTTGTTTTTTTTCTGTCACACTAACTTACAGTACATTACGTAACATGTAAAAAAAACATGACATGTGGAGTTCCTGTTCAAGCAAAACTCAGTTACAAATCAAGCTATTAGTTATGGCAACATCAGGTGAAATTAAGTTGAACCAAAAAACTACATTGTGTAACAGGAATTAGTTTTTTCTGCTAGAATTTAATGTATTTTTATGTACAACATTATTGGCAGAATAAAAACAGGTTTTTAAGTTAACTGCTTATAAATATTAAGTTGTTCCAATTTCTCTTTCCAGTATTTAGAAGAAATATTTACATTCACATGTACTTAAGTTTTCAATTTAAAAAGTTTATCTGAACCAATTAATTTAGATTTTTAACTTGTGAACATGCATTTAATGGTGTGGTGGTCATGTGGTAATAGCAGTAAATATGCAATAAAGTAAATATATAGAAGAAACATTTTGTTTTTATGCTCTATAGACCCTAGTTTTAAAGTAGTTTATTGTTGTGTTTCTTAATTAATGTCTTGTGTGTTTGAACTGTCTCTGTGTGGTGTGTTCTAAATAAATCAACTGATCCCCTGCCTATAAATAAATGTTCAAGATGCTCCTGTATATGACGGATTAGTGGTTCACTCATCCTGTGTGCTATAGGCTGAGTGTCTGGTGGCTTTGTCCTTTGGCACACAGCAAGGGATGCATTTTACTTTAAATAAAAGAATTGGGTTGTTAGCGTGAGCAGTGATAGCCACCGAAGCTGAACCAGGCACAACAATACAAGTTTATTAATAATAATAATAATAATAATAATAATTGATACTTTATTAATCCCCCTGGGGTTCGGGGTTCAGTGTTATGTCCAGGGACACTTCGACATATGGCCAGGAATAGGGGGAAACCAGGATGCGAACCACCAACCCTGGGGTTCATAGACAACTGCCGACTACTGTGCCAAACGCACCACAGTCGCCCCTAAAGTTTGTCAGTAGAAAAACAGTTGTGCACACGCTGTTGACTGACAGGTGATCTGTGGAAAGTGCATAGCAGAAACTCATCCATAAGTCCAAAAAATCTAAATGTCGAAGACTGCAACTGTCCAAATCACTGTCTGACTAATATATCTGACACATTCACCATTCTGAGGCTGTGTGGGATCTAGCAGCATGGCATCCAGTCTGCTTCCAAACCAGCGGTTTTGAAGTTTGTCTTTGAAATTGAAAGCACATCGACCCCAAGCAGGCCACAAGACGCTTCAGCGCTTTGGCCATTATTAATTATGAGCATGACACACAAGGCGCTGGCTTAGACTTCGACAAACAGGTTTGTGACCCCCAAAAACAATTAGAGGCTGTTGTCGTGACCTTTAGATGGTAACCACCCTAGAACCCGGGATTAAAAATAATGAGTTTGGCTGCAGTCATTACCGGTAGAGGAGGAGTGTGGACTGTTTGTGTATTGGTGTCAGAGAGCAATTGGATTACAAATACACTCAAACTGGTTGACATTTTGCAGGTTATCTATGTGTTGCTGTCAAAAAGTTGCACTGATTGTTGCAAACCTGTGTGTGTTTTCCTTTATGTGTGTGTGTGTGTGTGTGTGTGTTCCGTGTGTGTGTCTTGGTGTCAAAGAGTAATTTCCTGGACAGTTCCCTTCACATGCATGTGAATCCAGGCTGTATATTTCCACACTTTGCTCCTCGTTATGTTCTCCCTAACTTGGCTAATGTGAGTTAGACTCTCTGGCTTGAAGAAGCTTGCATTTGAGCAGACAACTGTGGCGCTGTGTGAAGATTTGTACAAACATTTATTCTCACATGTGGAAATCCAAGCCTTCACAATCTCTCTCTCTCTCTCTCTGGCGCTCGTCTTTGTCTGCCTCTTTCTGTCTTCCCATTTCAAATTCAATCATTTCAACATGCATAGCAGCGTGAAAGTTGAGGACAATGTTGCCAGTGCATCAGTGGAAAAGATCAGCATCTCTCCCTCTGTTCCTCTCTCACATACAAACACACACACTCTCACCCTTTCTCCCCTGGTTGTGTGTTTATAGTGTGTGCTCAATCCAAAGAGTGGGCTAGTAGCGCTTTGTTGTACCTCTCTGGCCCCCTTCCTCATTTGCCTTCAACAACACTGATAATCCTCCAACAAGATCCCCCCATTCAAACCCCCACCTAACAAACATTTCCAGATGCTCAGAAGTACATTCACATGTACAAACACCCACACATACAAATACAATCATGCATAAATACACACAAAAAGAGACACACTCTACACACTAGGTGCTAGCCATTGCCATGGCAACTCCAATCAGTAGAGGCTCCCTTTCCCCTATTACAGCAGAGATATGACAGTTTCTCTCCTTCCTGCACTCCTTGCATTATGATTGTGTCTTCTCTTTGCCTCTCTTCCTCCCCTTTTGTTATTCCACGTCCCCCCCCTCATTCACACCCACTGATGCAAAATATCACCGTAACTCAAAAACAATAAATATTCATTTCCGGTTTGTTTTCTGTGAAAAAGGCCGGCATAACAGTACTTGCCTAAGTAGACATCAGTTCAAGCTCAAGTGTAAGTGAAAGACATTTTTTCTGTGTTGCCCAATCTCAGTTTAATTTCCTATGTCCCAGTATTAATTTCGCTCTGAACTTAGTTTTTCCCATGTTTAATACATTTGCTATGGAGGACTTGGTTGCTGGCAGTTGGGCACAAAGTACATCACGAGTTTAAAGTTCAGCCTTTCATGACAAACATGCAAATAGCATTCATGGTTAAGACTAAACATGATCGTTACCTGACTTTAACCAATGTTTTAGCACACTAACCATAATTTATTCGCCATTACTTTAATATTTCGTTAAGTTAATCACAGCTGCCATGTACAGATATTGTAAAAAAAAATGCACCTGACCTGCAGATCTTTGACTCAGAGAAATGTAGATTAAAGGTTGTGTAATGCAGACACATGCAAACATTTACTCAAGTACTGTACCTAAGTACAGTTTTGAGGTACTTATACTTTACTGTGGTATTTCCATTTCATGTTATGTTTACTTTTACTCCACTACAGTCATTTTAACATCATTAGTTACTAGTTACTTTTTGCAGTATTGGATTATTATAAATAAAATAATTATTTAATAATAAATACTGATATATCATTTATGGATTAAACCTCCTGTCACTATATAAGGTGTTAAAATCAGCTCCACCTTTATAGACTGCAGTTTTCGTTCCACAGTCTGTAGGTAGCAACATATTTATGTCATAATTTCCACCTTTCTAGATTTCTACATGTACGTTATCAACAGCATCAAATTCTACATTGTTTAAAATACAGAATTTTCTTACCTTTGTAAAATTTAGAGGATATACTCTAGAAAAATGTAATACTTTATATACTTCTTATACTGTAATACTGTAATACTTCTTTAAATGCTTTCATTCTCTGCATGATGCAGCACTTGCAGTTGAGATATTGCTCAGCCCACTGGCTTGTGGGGTTGTACTGTCTCCAAGCCATCCACCTGCAGAGGACTGTTCTGAAGCACTAACAGGGGAGACAAAATGTTCAGGTTTGTCCAACATAGGGTTTTCTCCTCTGGTCGATGGAGTTCCCTGTTGGATGTCTCAGCCTCTCAGTGTAATGGCTCACACACTAAGTGTACACAGTGATATGATGTGCTGTGTACGTCACTGTACTTTGCATCAAACTTCTCTCTGACATTTGTGTGATAGCTGGTGCAGCCAAATGATTGACAGCTTCTCCAGTTTTTATTTTTCTTACAGAAAGTTATGAGTTATAATCTAAAACAGGTATTAAGACATGAAATACTGCATTAAAGCAAGGTTGATGTTCATTACAACTACTTAACCCCCCTTTTTCCTCACCCTTGGTCACTCGCCACCCCCTTCCCCCTCCCCTGACTGGCTGCTGAAAGGATCATTTAGGGTCTATTCACATCAAAGACCCCCTCAGACACTTAATGGTGCCATTGTTGTTTCCTCTTCAAAAGAAACAGAGTTGAGAGGCGAAGACAGAGACAGAAAGCGAAAGGAAGATAATGTTTTATGTTTTACAAAACCGCCCTTTACGCTGTCACTGTCTCTTTCACACACACACACAGACACACACATTGCAAGAGATAAAAGTTAACAAGTCATTTAGTCTAGTATTGACTCTTAAAAACATATTTTTCTCAAAGCAGTTAAAATATTCAGCTAATTAGGTGATACTCCCTCTGTTTCCAAATCAGATCAACTTTTTAAAAGAACTTTCTTCACTCAAGTGACATTATGTTCTTCAAAGATAGCCCTTGGGTTAGCAGCTACTGAACCACATTTGACTCTCCACCATAAAACCACACACTGTTAACTTACAGATGGCGCACACACACGCACACACACACACACAAACTCAAGCCAGTGAAACCCTGCCAAACCAACGGAGATGCTTCCAACTCACAACTCTGCAGCAAAATTAATCTCAAAAGGATCCAAAGTGAACTGTGACACATATCAGACTCCACTCTCAGGATTTAATGTGTATATTTAGCAGCTTTTCACTAATGAGGACGTTAATAGGCAACTGTCTGACTGTGATGTTTGAGCATCAGCAGCAATAAGTCTGGAAGTGTTTAGGAAAACGGATGATTTACAGCTCTCTTTAGAAGAATTATTAATGAAATCAAACACCCATTTTTAATGAACTGACTGTCTTGACTTATCTTTGTTGCGCCGACACAGAAGAGGCGATACAGTTTGCTACTTGCAGACTGAGAGGAGTTTCCTATAAACTAAATGAATCGGACAAAGCTTCTGTCAGTTTTTCATTCAGAAAGTGAGAATACTGCTAAATAAGCTTTTAAAAATACACCTTTTAAAGGAGTAGTAGTGGTAGTAAATGGCAGCGATGGGAAAGAAAAAAGGCATTCGACAACAAGCATTCGACCTTGACTAACAGAAAATTAAGCTCAACATTTACCATTCTCGCTGCTATTCCACCAGCTCAATCTCAAATTCTTTCAATATCAGCAAACTGGGTATTAGGTCAGCCAATCAGTGAAGGCTGCCTGAGGAGACACAGTGATTTACTAATTAACTCATAATTCATTATGAAATAAATACTATTATTTCTAAAAGATTTCTGACTTCAGGGGAGATTCCAATTGTGTCAATTTGTGCTCCACAGGAGGTTTATTTTAGTGTCTTCTTCATCAGATTTAGCTTTAGCAAATTCAAAGCTCTACAGGCATGCAATACATACAGTATGTAGCCTATAAGCAGAAATCCAACCAGGACTTGATCTATATCACTGTATGTGTCTTATGTTTTACAGTGAATACTTCTTTTGCATTAGACATGCTGTAGTTTAACTAAGCCTCTGTGAAATTGTTTAAGAGCATCACCGATTTCATATACACTACTCACAAAAAGTTAGGGATATTCGGCTTTCGGGTGAAATTTCGGGATGAACCTAAAATGCACTATAACCTTTACAGGTGAACTTAATGTGACCTTCCCTAAACTTCTGAATGCACATGTC
>JAUMHL010000013.1:9428340-9458441 GCA_032362345.1 Sandelia bainsii
CTGTAGTGTGAACTTTTAACGTTTTCCATAAATTTCACCCGAAAGCCAAATATCCCTAACTTTTTGTGAGTAGTGTACACACATATAACATATGAACATATGAGCATTTATGCACAATACATTGAATTAGCTTTTATTTAACACAATACACAACTACTGAGTAGCACATACAGTAGAATTATCACCTTTCTAAAAACTGAGAAATTATAACTTTGTAAAAGTAGAACTGACGGCAGAACTGCTGTATTGGAAATGCCAAGTTAAACAAGTTCTCTTCATTATGTTTCATAATTAAAGGCACGGGAGACTCTGCTAATCCAGTTACAAAAGATATAAAGCTTATTAGCTTATTACTTAACATAGGCCCACTTTAGAAATACAAGTTAGACATTTTCTTTTGATGCTCTGTGTCTACGCAAGTGAATGAAAAAATAATAGTGTCATTATATCAGGAATTAAATCAGAGTATTTTAAAGTAGACATTCATAAGCACTCATTGGCTCTCAATTTTATTTCATTGTAAGGTCACTGAGCCCCTCGGCTTTTATGCAATTTGTGAATTTCTAATATGCTCATCCTCTCTCTAAGTAACTACAGGGGAGGCAAAGACAAAAATAGGAGCATATTATCATAAACATTTCTTCCAACACTGGGCTGTAGCTAAAATTGCTTCAAATTTAAAACACATAACACCAAAGTTGGCTTATCTAGGTCAGAACCAGGACATGAGTCAAGTGTGGTTTGGCAGTGACAGCAGTCACGTGTTTCATTCATCGTCATAGTGGTGAACCCCTGACAGTTTCTCCTCAGTGTAATTTATATGCCACAAACCCCTGAATTCAGTCTGACGCATCACGTTTGGCTAGAAACTTCCCACTCTTAATTCTCCTGTCCGTTGCTAAAACATTTTTAAGAGAAGCGATGCTCTTTCTTGATATGCAGCAGAGTTGGTGTAATGGCATTCATCCTGACGTGGGTGGTGAATTAAGAAGAGAAAGTTGGCGGGAAAAAAAACAACCCCCTTCCATCTTTGCCAACTGTAAATTATAAATCCAATCGTTTTCTCCTTATGAAAGCAAAATCTTTTTTCTTTTCTGGACGGTGAAATGAGGTTTTACCAGTTTGCATGTGAGTCTGTGATCAAATCAAAATTCCGTCTGGATGTAACTCAGTGGGGGAGTGCTGCACGTTAAGTAGATCAGCAGAGACATAGACCCAGGTGGCAACTATTCTACTTAAGTACAGTTCTGTTTCATACTACTTTTACTTTTACTACTGAATCTACTACAGCTCAGAGGGAAACGTCCTACTTTTACTCCACTACACTTATTTTACAGCCGTGGTTCATATGAACTTGCGCATGTTTGTACTTTAAGTTCATGTTGGAGCATGTATTTAAAGACTTTGAAGTGGTACATTACTTGTAATCGAGTACTTTTTTACTCTAACACTTGCATGGTCATGTTTCTGCACTCGCAGGACTTGTTAAACTTGTTGCAGACAATCAGTAGTGCAGGTGGGTTTCAGACACAGGTGTATTTCATTGAGCAGATAATTAGACAAGACATAACTATATGTTTAAACTTTTACTCTAAAAGTCTAAATTATTTGGGCCTGAAACAAGTGCAGCAAGGAAACATTTTTTATAAGCAGTAGACCAGATACAGTCTCCAACCTCTGCTGTGAAGGTAAGATGAAAGTCTTTCATTATGCTGACTGGCTTATTTTGTCTAAACACTGTTGCTGTGATTTAGTTAGTCTACTGTTTGCTAATTAGTGACAGTGCAATTGAAATGCAAGCGAGCTAACAACACCTTTTGAGCTGCAGTTTCCTGTGTCCCCGAAGTTTGACTTATCCTGATTCTGACCCAAGATCTTGCAGTAATTCTGAAACGCCCAGTGAAAATCAGGCTGCAGGACCTGTGCTGCCAGGCTCACCTGGTTGAGACACAAGTGAGAGATCTGTGTCTGCATGCATGTGTGTGTGTGTGTGTGTGTGTGTGTGTTTTGGTAATGCGTAGTGAAGTAAGGCTCATTGATCAAATGTTGCTCTGAAGGTGTGAAGCGACCTGTTCTCCCTCCCATATAAAACTTGTTTGTTGTATTTTCTGTCAGACATACAGAATCATCCATCTTTAATTTGGTTCAGCTTGGCTTCACCTGAGGTCAGGCCATGCATGATAACAACTTGCTATCTCCTTCTTATCACTATCTAAATTACAACCAGCCAGGGCAACCTGAGGGAGCTCCAGGAGTGCATACCAAACATACCCGTGTCACCCTTCTCTCTGCCGTTTCAGTGAGGGCTGAGACTCAGCCAGGCTTGACAAACAGTGACAGTTGAGGCGAGGTATTTCCATGATTGACGGTTATTGACTCGGTGATATGGTGATTTGTTTCTGCGCTGCGGCACAATTGATTAGCCATAAGGAAACTCAGGAGATGTTATTGGATTACTATTCAGAAAGATTGAGTGTCAGTCTCCATCCGATTCCATATCTCATCCATCTCTCTTTCTCTCTCTGTCTTTCGCTCTTCAGAATATATTAGTCATTTTCAATAATAGCAGGCTGATGTGGAGGCGTCTCCTGTCCTCCAGTTGATATTCTATATCCATGGCTAAATAATGATGGATCCTTGGGCTTGTCTTGTTCACCTGTCAGCCTCTTCTTTCTTTCTCTGTCTGTCTGCATGTCAGTGCCTCATTGCTGCTGTGCCTCTTCCTTCCTTTCTGTCTGATCTGGTCTGAACTTCAAACTCTGCTTGTTTTACACCTGAAGATCAGTTTACTCGCGCCGAGTGCTACTCAACTCAGGAAAACAGTTGTACAGCTTCTTGTGTGGCTTGAGAGGAAGATTTCGCACCACCCACTGTGATCAGTATGGAGTTAGTCCACAACTGTGGCTGTGCCCACAGTTTGCTCTGTCCCATAATTTATACTAATATTATCAGGATCAGTCTGTGTTTACATGATTAGTTACAGAATTGTACTTGAAAATTAATCAAAAAAGGCTGTTAGATAATGTGGGAAAAGCAACCTTGAGGTTATTAAAGGGGATAAAAGGTGAGGATTGTATGGTTAAAATGAGTTAAATGCCAGTTTTACATTTGCTCTCACAAATGTCAGGCTCTCTTTGTGTGTCTCCTTTGCCCTTCTGTCCCACCCCATCTCACCTCAAGGACACAAAGATATGCTCCATAGTGCATCTACTGGTGCATATCAAGGTCAATCAGTGGCAAAGGGATGCACATTAAAGCAAATGTCATTTCAAATTGTACGTGTCTCTTCGTGTGCGTGTGAGGTGACACAGGACATTCACTTACATGACTGACACAGGTGTTACTTTTGTGGTCAGAAAGCTGTAAGTCAATTAGGTTTTGCTAATGGGGCCAAGTGCTTAGCTGTCTCTAGCATGAACACACACACACAACACACATGATATTGATAAGATTACCATGGTAATGTGGATGTACCAGGGTTAAACCACATTAAGGGAGCCGACTTTCTCCCAATATCTTTGCTCTTTTAAATTGTCAGCCATCTTCTCTGCTGGTCTCTGGGCCTCTTCCTTTAGCTGTTAATGGGACTTTTCTTCTTTTGTGTGCCCTTCGCTCCCTCTTTCTTCATCCTCTTTGTTGCACAGCAGATGCAAAGCGAATCTCTTGTGCTGCTCTTTACATCTCTAACTTCCTCTCCCCATCTGTTTCCCATCTCTATTTGCCTCAGTCTTTATCTTTTCGCTTTCAGTGGAGCAGTTTTATGAGCATGACTTTTCAACATGAAAAAATATAAAATGTTTAATATCCAAACATTTTATAGATGTTTCCTCTTTCTCTCTTTCCTCCTCCACCAATCCCAATGTATTCATTTATTTAAGGAAAATGAAGGAGGAATAAAGGAGCTTTTTATCAGTATAAAAAACATTTAGTCTTTGCACTTTGTCTATTTATATAACTAATTACCAGTGGATGACACAGTACACTACACTCACATCAACTATGACTGTGTCTTCAGTCATAGTTACAGCATGCATACATAATGTTTACTGTAAGTGCTCAACTTCGTCCGATAAAGACGTGATTATTCATACTCTGCCTCACACTGTGTAGCAGCAGACTAAAGTGTAGCTCCTAGCCATACAACACTTTTATCTGTCCCCAACAAAAAAAAACTCTCTCTCATTAGCATGCACTTGTCCTCCAGTGTTTTCTCTCCCCGGTTTGTCAGGCGCAGATCTTTCCTTCAGAGGACAAGTGATCAAGGCCCTGCAGAGTAAACAAGGCGTGGAGAATGGCCTCTTGTCTCTTTATTATTGCCTCCTAATGCTGCACTCATTCCTGCCACGATGGAACCTACAAACACCATGTGAAGGGGTGGTGACTCTCCCATAAATGGGAAATAGCACACAAGGGGGGAGACACACGACAATATACATATTTACATGCACAAATGCACACTGGAGTGGATTTCCCTCACTTGTTTGCAAGAGTCTTTATTGTGAGAGAGCAGAGATAGGGCCCAAAGAGATCTGCTGTTAAGTTTTCATGCAGTTGTGTTTCCATTATTATTTGAAAACCACTCAACATGTCAGGTATTGTATTGCTGCCTGGAAAATATGTGTAACCCCCCCACCCCCCACTCCCTCCATCCACCACTGGTCTCCAGACTAAAAGGAGGGGTGGGGTTTTGGAGGGAACAGGGTGGCAAAGGTCACTTTGATGTGACTATAAAGACGCACAGCAGGCCAGTGGAAATAGATGAAAGAGACAGAAGTCAAATAGATCCTGGTGGTGAAGCAAAGGAAGGAGGAGACGCATTCTCCCCTCTCCTCTGCAACATACAGAGGATAATGATGCTGTATCATAAACAAGAGGTGGCCGGGGAATAGAGCAGGCATCTTGCAATTAAACTGAGCAAACAACATTTTTGAACCAAGCTGACAACAGCTATGGGGTAGACTCACAACAGTGCAACCATCTTGCATGAGAAACAAGCAAAGCTCATATTTGAATCAAAAACAGCAACTTATTAAGTGGGTTTATAAATTACCATTCATCAAAATTTGGCAAATGCTGATCATCAACTGTGACTTGTTTACGGAATAATTAGAAGTCTGTCTGGTTGTAGCATGCTGCACTCTAAAATGCTTTGGATGTGCCACAGTTAAGCAAATGAGATGTGTCGTATGTGCAGTTTGTCTGGATGTTAATCTCATTTTTAATGATTTTTATGTATATGTAATGTCAGACATTTATTTATATTTACACCATGTTCCTAAAGATTGCCTGGAGCATGGATTTTTCTCCACCTTGGCTTGATGCAGTTGCCTGCCCCCATTAGGCTCAGTTGTGTACTGCAAATGTATCAGACTGCACTGTTGTGTGCTCTTCAGTAGTCACTGGATACAGTATTTTGTATTGTTTCTTCGGTGGGTTTCAAACTGATCTTACCAACTGCAAAATGTCAGATTAAACATGTTAGAGCTCACAACAAAACTGATGGACAAAAACCTGCAGAGCTAGATTATGAAATATGGGTTGTCTGGATGTTTCCTTAAATCACTACATTGCATTTCTGCACAGCCTTACTTTGAGGTTTTCCTCTCTGTCTGGTGTGTGTGCTGTTTCTAACTGCAGCTGACAGTGTTTTGATGATTGAGCTGTTTTTGGATCTGAAGGTAGCACATACAGAAGCACACATACACACAGAGGGAGGAGGTGAAGGAGGAGTGGCAAGACAGGAGACAGACACCAGATGTTGCCATACAATCCAGCCAGCCAGCTAGCACAGGAGTGGCAAGATTAGTATATGCAGTACAGTAGCATGCAGTGTGTGTAATTATTACCCTGGCCAGGACATGCCCATAGCTTGGGTGGTCCAGCAGAAATTCAACAGTGGCAGTAGTAGCAGAGCTATTGAGAGATTTGTGATTTGTACCTTGTGGTGAGGAGTAGAGATCCTTCTCACTGGAGGAAGTGGTGCTTGAATATTTGGAAATATCACAGAATGTATGAGGGTGCATGGTATGTGTGTACATGCAGATGTGCTTATAAGATAAAGATCAGATGAAACTTTAATGATCCCAAGGGGAAACTGGGTCACTGCAGCAGTGTGAAGATAAAACTACAACAAACAGAACATTGTGAAGATGAAAGATGCAGCAGCTACATCATTTTAATACGGAGCTTCTACAGCCTATAGGCTTTGAAGGAGCTCTGCCTCAATCTGTGCATCGGTATGTTTTCTTATCATTTTGTTAAACGTTTACCTTCCCTAAAAATGGTTGCTAACCTCTGAAATTGTTAGTTGATGTGTCACTTCAATGAATACCAAATAGGACCGTTAAGCTCCCTCTTTGACCCTCCACTCTTGATGTGCTGACAATGCCTGTAGCCCCTCCCACATACACACAAATACAAACACATACTTGAGATGCTGATAGGGTCAAGCCGAGGCTATCTCTAGCTTATCTCTCCCACCGTTAGATCTAAAGCTCTGTCTGTCAGTGCTGAAGAGAAGAAAGCTGAAGGTCTCGACTGGGATCACTCAGCCTCACAAAAAGACTAGTGCACGTTCACACAGCTTCCTCCTTAAATCTACAGCAGGCTGACTGGCGAAAAACACTGATGGGATAGCAGAGAGGAGAGATGCTGAGAGGGTGGAAGAGGCAGGGAGGTGTGTGTTTGTGTGTGACAGAGACGAGGGGGAGAAAGAGAGGGAGAGTTATCAGTCATGCTGTCAGTCACCGGGGCAGGTTGTGATAAGAAAGGCAGTACGGCAGCCATTGGTATCTATCTCTCCTTCTCTGTCTCTCTCTCTCTCACACACACACACACACACACATAAAATGGGGGAGAAAGGCCCTGTTGTGTTCCCCTCTACCACCCATGAGTGAACACAGCGCAGGTGTGCTGAGGTGAGGAGCTTGACTGTATGGCAGCCATTTGTCGACTGTATTTTGGGGCAGAAAGATGACAGAGGGAATACAGATGGTAAGACCTGGGGAAAAATACATTAGAAAAAGGGGTTCACATATTGCAGCTGCGGGTTAAGTGTCTGATTTCACTGCGGTGGT
The DNA here is from genome assembly GCA_032362345.1 of Sandelia bainsii. Taxonomy (NCBI): domain Eukaryota; kingdom Metazoa; phylum Chordata; class Actinopteri; order Anabantiformes; family Anabantidae; genus Sandelia; species Sandelia bainsii. The sequence continues at coordinate 9,435,417 of JAUMHL010000013.1, forward strand.
ACTTAAACAGCCTCTGACACTGAGGCATGCGGTGTCCTGTGGCTTTTTTAGACATGGGCTCATAGCAGGCCATGTGCTTGCAAGGATGTAAGTTTCATTTTAGTCATTTGCAGCATATCTCACTCACTACACAATATAATAAATGTTTGTCTTCAGGTTTCTACTGTAGCTTCTTTTAAATAAATAGAAGAGGAACTGGGTCGGAAACTTAATCTTCAACAGAAACTTCAAGAAATAAGGTATCATGATTTCTGGGAAATACATTGCAGCATGTGAAATATATACCAGTATACCAGTGCATATCATATACAGCCAACATTCCCCCTGTATGTCTTTCAGGTTCTCTTGTGGACTGTTGCTCTCCAGTAGCCATGCGTTGACCCAATATTTTGGGGGTGGAAAGCTGATGGTGGGGGCAGAGATGTTGACAAATGGGAGAGAGGAGTATCAAATGACCCCTGGGGACTGGGAGCAGGGGGGGCAGAACAGAAAGTGACCCTGTATTGCTTGAAAGTTTTGTACTGGCTGTGTGTTACCTCTCTCTTTATCTCAGTGAAAGGGTCATTACGGGGGTTAAGCAAAGATCACCTAGTGCTCATTAAAAAGAGTTTAATCAATGCTTTCTCATCAATAAACACACAACGCACACATACTGCAACACGCACGAGTAGAACAGGAACAAATAAACTCACAGGTATAACAACTCCACAGTTTAGTGCATAGCAAACTGGTTTATGCCAATGTGGACCCCCGCCCTGAGACTCAGATTAGCCAAACACAGTGACGTCTGACAACTGCAGCTCCCTTGGGCTAGAAGTGGGCTTAAAAATGACTGACAGGCTGTAAGAAAGCTGAAAGTTGATGGCATCTAGTCAACCTGGGGGTGCAGAGCAGCAGGGGATGACGGGTGACTGAGGTGACAGACAGTCAGGCAGTGACACACAGACCTGTCATACAACTTTCTGTCAAGGGCATTTTGGGCTTTTGTCGACAGTGTTTACTGTCTCATCATAATTTAGGGAGAATAAGGCAAGGTTGTGTTTGTTTCCACCAACTTGCTCAGTGTCTGGCACCAACATTTGTGCTATTAGGTCCAGTACCTCTAAAATAAACTGTATCTACAAATGGGGTAAAGGATCCTTCAGAAGGTGTACATTATGTTACATTGCCTCAAAAAGTTCCCCATGTGTGCTGACCTTTAGGAATTCACTTAGCTGTTCCAAATACAGATGCCAGCGAGGCTACATATTGTACCTTATTACACAGCCAGGCCTCAGCCAGTCCATTACATTACACGGTAATACAAGCCATAGGCAGGGCACATGGACGCTGGAGAGGCCTTTCTCAGCAGATTATTTTGGGCTCACTACTGTGTCATTATATGTCCTCCCGCTCTGTATTTAGGCCTGTTGATTGTAGGGCTGAGATTGGGCAGGGCTGAGGTGGGCTCTCCCTCTATTGAGTTGAGGGCTTTGACATTGGTTTGTTCATTTGATGTGTTTTTGCGGGGAAATGTGCCATGTGCTGAGCAACCACCCCCTCCCCAGTCAGACATTCCTCCCTCTCACACTCTTTCTGGGATTTTCTATTCCTCAAGTCTCCTCTCTGTTCCCTTGAAAACAGCCCTAGGAGAAGTTCTGCTCCGTGGTTTACCATTACAATATGTCTTATCTCGGCCTTATCTGTAGAAGACTTCATATCTGCGGTATCTTCTGAAAGAGGGATGCGTCCCTGTGTGTGTGTGTGTGTGTGTGTGTGTGTGTGTGTGTGAGAGAGAAAGGGGGGGAGAGCCCGGGGCGCGTGCACGTGCGCTCTCTCCCTCCCTATAATCAGCGACCGACGGGAGGGGGCGGAGCCGAGGCGCCGTGACTGTAACGCGATAGCTGCTCAGCTCAAAAGCTCGATCACTCACACACAAACTCTACACACACCTCCCAGTCGCGCAAGACAGACGCCGGTGTCGGAGCGGAGCGCAAGCTGTAGCCTACGGAGCCCTGACCAGAGACACACAGGAGAGAGGAGCGGTGCCGCAGGAGGTGGCATGACTGACATGACAGTCGTTTAGGGAAGCAAGAGCTCAGCACTTTTTCCTTACTTATTATTCTGTGACTTAAAAAGGAGCTTCTGATTCTCGGACTGAGGCTTTTATCAGCTTCCAGAGCTGTTATTGTGGACTTAAAAGCCGGGACTGGAGAACCGACCCTCGTGTGCGCAAAATACGCGTGGACGCAGAGAGGGAGATACGGGTAGTGGGAGCCTCTCAGTCGGAACTTGACTCATCCTGAAAGCCCCGTCCAGACTCTCCGGAGCGCAGACATCGCCCGAAGCCTCCCAGTTGCTGGCAGTATTGATCAAGGAGTTTGTTCACTAGTTTCTGGACTAGGTCTAGTTGCACCGCAGCGCTAAATGTACACACTTAAAACGCTACGCTAATAAAAGTCTGAATTTCTTCTGTGACATGTAGTTGGCACATAATTTTCCCCACTAATGGTTTAATAAGCGCCGTGGGATTATTACTGAAGTGGCTTAGTTGACTGCCGCCGGCGGTTTTCGGGTGGATTTTTTTTTTTTTTTTTTGGAGGAAAATCAGAATTGAAATCCTACGAGGTGGGAACCTTAGGAACTTAAAAGCTCTCCGCGAGTTTCTGCATCATCCAAAATGGATTTTGTGCCATCGCTGATTGGATTTTTAGTGGCACTGTGTCATCTGGCGTTGAGAGTCAGAGGACAAGAGGGTGAGTTATAGTTATTTCTTTGATTTTGACGAACGCATGGACTGTCTGAACCGAAACGCACCAAATGGTAAAGAAATAATATTCTAATTCACATAACCATGGATTTAGTCTAAAATTACACTTAGCTCAATTTGCTGAGGGATATATCACAGTTATCTTACTTATTTAAAATAGATTGCCAACAGCTCATTGTTATGTGTTTTAAATGATTTTTTTTTTTTACACACGAGCGCCTGGTATCGTAAAGCCGTCAGTGAAACCAGATCCAGGTCTCTCTTGGATATTTTGCGCTCTCAGTAGGGTAAATATGAGAGAAAGCGAGAAATGCAAATTGCTTATGTCCATATAGGCCTGATGTTTGTTTGTTTCATCGTCACAGGAACCATGTTGAGTTTTTCTTTAATTGAAGTCAGTGATTAATTCAGTCAGACTTGTTGTTAAACATTTAAACTAAAGCTCTCAGATGCTTTCATCATTTCTTATTTAAAAGGTAGGAAACGGTTATCTGTCCCAGCTAGACTATACTCCAAGATAGACTTTACCATCAGCTCACTGGACTGTGAATAATTTGATTATATGCATGAAGCTTTTGAAATTTCAAACACATTGTTTACTCCGAGTTAGCCGTTGTTTTTCTTTGGTTTAATTATTCATCAAGGGACATACACAGACCCCTACCTGATTAAAATGCTATTTCACATCAGTATGAAAACAGGTTTTAGGCGTAGGCTAGGCTCTAACCTGCTATTTTACCAATTCGCTGGTCTCCAAGAAGCCGTGCGTAAAAGCTACACTGTCATTGGGGGATTTGACTTAAGCGACTGCAATCATTACCATTCTAATCATTATCTTCATCGGCCACCACAAGTCTTTCCGTCATCATCCCTTCGTGCTCCTCGCGGCTGCGTGTGCAGGGTGAAGGCAGGGCTGCTGGTGGCCGAGCGCCGGTGGCAGCTCCAGGCGTCGGCGCAGCGTCACCTGCGTGCGCTCTCAGCAATCAAACAACAATAAGCGGGGAGATTATAGAGCAGGGCGAACGGCGGAATAGCAGCCCCACAGCTGGTAGGGATTCAGATCCTCGCTTAAGCAGGGCTAATTCTTGCTGTTAATAAAAATGGCACACATTTGATTGACTACCGAGAGAGCAAAGCTCAAGCATGAAATAGCGCCAAATTTATTTAGAAGCCTAATTAAATGGGGATTTAGCACCAGGGAGCACGGTGTACCGTCTGGTCACCTGCATAGAAATGATCAAATAATAATAAGGTGTCGTTCACTAGTTGCAGAAATGTGCAGGATGGAGCTGTTGGTGGGGAAGGGTTGTATGCAGGGGCTTACCATGCAGAGAGGTGACGCGGCTGGTGGGATGGCACATGGCCTCTCGCTCACTCATCCTTATAAAGTAGCTACTCAAGCATTCTGGCTGCTTTTACGGTGGTTTGACTCCGGGTGTCATAGTTTTTAAATTTATTGTGGATGCGCGTTTTTCGCCGCCTGTTGACAGGTGGGATTTTTGCGCAAAAAAAAAAAAAAAACATACAGAAGCATATCTAACGTTCTTGTAGCGTTATGTGTTATTTAATTATATTTATTTATACATTAATTTAAAACACCTTTAAATGATCCTATTATAGTACTTTGATTGTTCCAAATTAGATGTATATTATGTTATTTGTAGTAATCGACACTGTTGAGCCTTTACACTACACCCCACCCCCCGCCGGTCTGCTTCAAAACAAAACTGAGCTCTGGTTTGTTCTAATGGGCTCTTCCTCTTGTTTGGGCTACTTGTTCTTAAGAGGACAGTCATATGTGCGTGCGTGTGTGTTTAACGGTGTGCCTGTGTACCCCTTAATCAGAGACAGATGTGGACCTTTTGGCAGCCAGAGCCCTCTTTCTCTCTCTCTCTCTCTCTCTCTCTCCTGCCAAGATACTGCACCACATGTCCCTGTCTCCATTCTCCCCCCAAGAGCCACATTACACACAGAGGCCAGAGGAAAGACAGACTGAAAGAGAATAGAACTTAGACAGAACAGGAAGGTTCACAAAGTCAGAAAAGAGGAAGAGGGTGCAGCAAGAGAGGGAGGGGGATGTGGAAGAGAGAGAGAGAGACAGTGACTGCAGAGGAGAATGAAATGCAGATGCAGGCTTACACAAGGCACAGAAAAGTGAGCATGGCTTCCACCAGGCCGTAACAAGAATAAACACAAGGGAACAAGGAAAGGAAGAACAGTACGAGAGAGTTCAGGGGTGGATTATGCATCAAACAGAGTGTGAGGGGAAAGGGCAACATCAAAGCGCACAGGGGTCACAGAGTTAAAATGGCACCGAACAGGGAGTTAACAGATCATATTAAGGGTTGCTGTCGTTTGGGGTGACACATAAAGTGAGGTAAAATCACAGCCAGAGCTCTACAGAGAGGTTTAAAATAAAACAGGTGGCCTGTTGCTGTGACATTTTGTTACAGAATGATGCTCTCATGAAAGTTAAGAACATTGGAGTCACTTTAAAGGTTTTACTTTCCAAAGATTTTCTGGTTTTGATGATAGACACCATCTGGGTTTTAATAGCTTGTTGCAGTTCCAGAAGCAAAATAGTTTCATGAAAATGTAACGTTTTGCAACACACAGATTCACACCTGAGGCGTCTCGGCCAGAAACCTCTGTAAGTGTTAAAATCTTACACGGTCTCACGATAAACGATTCATGAAAGATGTTTGATGCTCAGGCATCTCCTGTTGTGACCTGCTGTTCTCTGCTGCCAGCACCAAGACCTTTTTACTCTTTGCAATCTTAATGCTGGAAGCAGAGAGATTTAAACTCCACTTGTACTGTAATCACAATAGTCTGACTCAGTGACATGTACATTAATTACTCCTTACCACAGACATTAATATTCAGGCCATTAGGCAGTTTATTTGCATGTTTATTGAGTGGGCGGCTGTGCATGCACTCAACCTATGGCATCAACCTCTTCTGGAGTTAGATTACTATTCATCTAATCATCTCTTTTCCAAATGTTAGCTACTGGGAGAATGGACGTTCTGATTTTTATAATTATTGCCCTTCTCTGTTTGTTTGTTTTTTTTATTCTCTCATGCTGCAGTCTGCCCTTCAGTTCTATGCATTTTTTTGTGTTTTAATCTAACCAAGCCTCAGAGGTATCAGCTGCGAAAACAAGGTCACCTATTAGCATTCATAGCCAAAGACAAACTGAGCGGCCTGTTCAATACCAGTCAGGTATGAGAGTCACAGGCTCGCACAAAGCCTGGGAACAGCCTGCCACACCTGGGGTGAAATTAAAAACAAGACCCCCATAAATAAAACAGAGCTGGGTCTTTCACTCTACCACATTAGCCTCACAGGGGGGTCTTAACGGGCGCTCAGGGACGGGTTTAGATGGGAGCTAGCATTGTCAGGAGGCACTGCATTTCCAATTTATTGTGATTCACAAGAGGGGTTAAAGAGGAGAGGGTACAACAAGAAACAGTTAAGGCTGTAAGAAATAACCCAGAAAGTGTTTTTGAGCAGTCAGTTCCACTGAAAGGTAACATTCTGTGAGGCGGGGGTTAGAGGGTGGGAACAAATCACCAAGATACCTGCAGCACAGCTCAATTTTTCACAGCCCTCCCTTGCTGATGTAGGCTCTGCTGCTTCCACTCTTTAGACAGGGAAGTGTGTTTGTGAAAAGTGCTTCAGCTGTGCAGGTTTGATGCTTCTGCACAGAGACTAAAGAGGAAGGAGACATGATACTGTAGTCGGGTAGTGTTTAGGATTAGGCCCACGCCGTTACCCCCCTGCAGGCACCAGCAACCATCTGTTTATTCGATTGATCCATTGAACCATTGATCAGGATGGCCAGCACTGTGCATTTAGCTGATTAGCATGGGGCACTTATCCCATTAGGGAGGGAGGAGTGGAAAGGGAGAAAAGAAAGAAAGGAAGAGAGAGAGAGAGAGAGAGAGAGGAAAAGAGGATTTTAGGATATTATCTGCTGTGGTGTGGCTTTTGTATGTTTAACAAAAAGCTGTTGTATGTTTCATTTCTGAGGTGATTGTTTGCTGGCGTGTCCTTTGGTCAAGTTTTTTTTTTAATTCTAGTAGCTGGATAACTGGATTATATGAGTTTCTGTGAGTCACTTTTCAGTCATATTGGGAAAGTCCACAATAAGAAGACTGATTTCTTCGCCTAGAGTGGCCTCAGTGCAACATTTAAGATTAGATGTTGTGTGCTAGGCGCATTTAGTCCACAAGCGACGACTGTAGTTTCCATTTTGATCCCACTTTTACAGTTTCAGTTTCATTTACCCCCTAAAATCTCTCTAAATTGTACTTAGTTATTCTCCCACTGTCATAATTCAGTGGAACAAAGGACGTGTTAAAACGTTGATATCTGATATCTAACCATGTATCAGTGAGGTGGATTTTACATTAATGTGAATTTTAAATTCTTGCACACACGCTCACTGCTACCAGCGCTACTTCTCACTCTGCCTCAGCATAAAGGTCTTAAAGCAAAAGACACTCGACATGAATCTGTTTTCTTCACCCTTCCTCCTCATTCTCTCCCTCTCTCCTTGGGTCCAGTCTAGTGTGGAATGGGTGAGATTAAAAGCAGTCGGAGAGAGACAACCCCTGACTGAATGGATGAGTGCTGCCCACTCTCCCCTCTCATTCCCTCACTCTGGGCGATAGCACTTTTTAATTAAGGTGGGGGCGGGCGGTGGGTGCAGAGGAGTGAGACACTAGGAATGATGGAGGGATTTATCAGAGACTCTCCTCACACTCGGAGCTTATCCCAGAATGTGACGCCGTATTTCCCCGATAAGGCAGCTAATAGAAATGAGAGCACAGGCATGTATACACACACACACACACACACTACAGAATGTGAGCTAAGACATGCAGACCAATGCACATTTCACAGATAATGAAGATACAGGCACTCACAGTGGGTACAAAGACATCTCTGAGTTTGGCTCGGTCTGAAGTGATGCAGCCATATATACACATTTATGGTTTTCTGCTGCATCTCAAAACTCAGAATAATGAAAAACACACTAAAACAAATACACTCTCAGTCTTACCGTGTGTATACACAAACACACACACACACACACACACAGTAGTGGCATTGTTCTCTTGTAATAGGGTTTTGGTTCCTGCATGGTAGGAACATATGTGGCAATTGTGTGTATGTGTTTGTAGACAGATGGGCTCCTCTAGCAGAAGAGACAGTGTAATTCATGAAGGTCGCTGGCAGCTCCTGAGTGCTTCCCCTGTGTTACTCATCCAACACAAGTTCTGTTCTCACCAAAACATTCTGCTTGACATTCATATACGCATACCTTGCAACTAACTAATTACCCACGATATCTAAGCAATTAGGAAACAAATACACGCATCTGTCATTATAATCAAAAGATATTCTCACCATGGTTCATTTAGTGCAGGTATTTTGTTGCTGCATCCACCGCCAGCATTAACTTCTTCTCTTTTTTAGCAAACAAACACACTCACTGGCACTGGCAGTGTGTGCAAGCTGACTGACAGAGGTTTCCCAGTGGGGTCAATGTCTACAGGGAGCCGCTGGATAGCAGGCATGTCTTAATGAGGCTCGTCAGGCTCTCTGTGTGCCACACACACACATACAGTCCCCTTGCGCCATCGCGTTACTCTCTCTTACTGTCTCTCTCTCTTCCTCACCCTCTGTATTTCTCCTTCCTCATCACCTTTTGTCGCCTCTCTCTCTCTTTGACTGTCTCTCGTCCTCGCTCTTCCTCACACCCGCCCCTTTGTGTATCAACCCATCCCACCGCCTTCACTCTCCTCTTCTTCCGATCAATCTTCCCGCCCTCTTCCTCAAGCCCATATTTTATCCCTGCCCCCCCCCTTTTCAATCCACCCTTTTTCCTCTCCCTTTCCACTTCTTCATCCCTTCTCTTCACTTTCATCCTCTCTTCTTTCCTCTCCTTTGCCAATTCCATATTTCTTCCCACTGTAATCCCTTTCCTCTTCTCTTCCCACTCCTCCTCTCCCCTTCCCATCACCCCTGTTCTTCATCCTCCTTGGAGGCCATTGAATGGGCAGCTCAGGGAAAAAGTGTCGAGGCTGCAAGATTCTCCCCAAATGGCTTAATCTGTCGGGGCTCTCCGCGCTGATAGCCTCCTGAACACAGTTCCCTCCATAGGCTTCCCAACAATGATGGTCTGTCTGCACAGCCGCAGCAGATAAAGAGGTGTGTGTGTGTGTGCGCGTGTGTGTGTGTGTGTTGTTGGGGGTGGGGGGGGGGGTGCATGTTTGTGTGCCTGGTGTGTGAACATGGGTGTTGCTCATCTCCAGCAACAAAGTAAGGAAGCCATCGCAGCTCTATCAAATGTCAGAGAATCTTAAGTGTGCCTTTTAAGCACAATAGGCGGTGGAAATGTCAACACTTGAAGGGTCTATTACACTTCAAGCCTTTGGTGCTGTTTTTTTCTTTTATTGATGCTTTCACAGAAATTTGAAAGAAACAGGCAAGAATATCAATCCATTTATGTCAAGAATAGACTCAGCTCAGGGGCTGAGTGGTTAAGCCCAGCATTTGGCAGTGCATTGTTAATGGTGCCATACCTTAAGCCTCAGTTTGTTGTCTGATAGATCACTGTTTTCCTTCCTTTGTATGCTGTTTTCTTCATTTGACCAACAAACACGGGCAACAATATTAAAAAAACATTTGTCTCTCTTCTAGCTCAATATCACAAAGTTCATTAGATTTAGACATCGCTCTGGTGGATAAGCAACCACACACACTCGTGCGCGCATATATATGTTCGAAAGAGCCAAACTACCCCCCGCTGTTGTCATGGAGAACACGTTTCGCCTTTTCCTCTCCGTAAAGAATAATAATGCCTGCAAATCTATTTGTAGTGCAAGAGTAATAAAAGAGCATTGTGCTGAATGATGTGTGTGTGTGTGTGTGTGTGTGTGTGCGTGTGTGTGTGTGCGCAGAATGTACATATACATGTTCCTTTTCTATGTGCATGTGAGTTTATGTGTTTAGTGTGTTTATAGGAGATAACGCGAAGCGCGAGAACTGTTGGGGCATACGCAGAGAATGGGGCCTTTGTTGCCATGTTAGCTTCTCATTACAGAGTCGGGGTGACCCCCAGAACCCCTCTAGACAGGCCGTCTGTGTGTCACTTCCTGTCTGAGCCTTCCGAGCAATGCCATTGGCAGGCTATTGTTCCTGGGAGAGCATGATAGGATCAGGGAATGTGTCCTAATGTTTGCAGATTGGCTTGCCAGAGCAACAATTACACTTGGACAACAGTCCCAACGGGGGAACTAGAGAGATAAGAGCCTGGGTGTGGAAGAGGGTGAAAAAGACACACAAGATAGGCATGTGTGTGCCCATGTGTGGGCGCCCGGCAAATGCGGCAGTGATAATCTTTTATTGTTTTAATAGCTTACCCAGGTGGCCCCGCTTGCATTCACAATCCACAATAGAGAAGTTTTTCCAATTTCCTCCTAACTGACGGCCTAAATTGCTTTCTTTGTTTTACTGTTCATTTGTTGCTCATCACATCTTCATACAGAGAAACACAGCAAATGAAGGAGCATACTCTGAGTCACTGCTCGGGGGACTGCGCCAGTTACACAGGATTTATATGGTTTGACAGTTAAACACAGTTATTTTTTAAAAGAAAATGCTCAATTTACTGAATTGTTTCTTTATTTTGTCTCGTTTCCAGTCAGTAACCACCCTTTTGTTTCTGTCTGTGTCACAGCGGAGTGCGGAGGTGTTTTAGATGCCAGCGAGGCGGGTTACATCACCTCCCCTGGATATCCACTGGAGTACCCCCCTCACCAGAACTGTCACTGGATCATCACAGCGCCGGAGCCCTCCCAGCGCATCGTCCTCAACTTCAACCCGCACTTTGAGATCGAGAGACTGGACTGCAAGTAAGACAGGGAGGGGGCAAATGGCCAAGTGGCAGATTAGAGAGATGGAGTCATGTCATAATAGTGAATTCTGTAAAGCACTCCTTTCTGTCAGAGTAACTTAGCTTTAACCAATAAGACTTGATGTGTATTATTATTCTGGCTGAAAGATGATTTGTGTTGACATTTTCATTAGCATGCTGCAAAAGCCTTTGTATCTCAAATAATTCATTTCCTGTTGAAGCACATGGATTTTTACATAGTATTATAATTCACTGCAGTGGTTTCCACAGTAGATTTCCACATTTTGACCACAGTAGGTCAGTCGCAAAGAAAATTTTAATTGTTGATACAAGTTTTCTGCAAAACACAGAGCATTAAGTGGACTGTGGTTTATCTTTTAGTGAAATATTTGTTTATTGAAAGAATGGAAAGCACAGAAGCTTTTACCACCACTGTCCTCTTTCACATTCACAACACTACACACATTATGCCCTGGATGTTGCCCAGTACAACCACTGACTTTTAGTATTGGGCCTTTTAAAGGCTTCTCCTGAGCAATTACCGAGTTATATTCCTTGCTCAAGGACACGTCAGCTGCACATAACCTCAGCAGTTCAGAGAGAAGAAAATGTGGCTCATTTCAGTTTCCACATCCTGACTTTTTGCTCTCATTCACACGATGGAGAATACAAACATGCAAAGCAGGTTACAATAAAAACTGAATGGAAAGAATGACTCACACGTCAATAATTAGTTCATGTGTTCACCCTGATGCAGGACACAACATACCTTGTTTTCCAAAAGCTATTTTTGTTTTATGCTGCTTGGAACCAGATGATTTAAGTGTTTTTTTTTTTAAATGCTAAAGGGCAACACACCTATTTATACACCACAATAACAAAGTTAAGATGAACTTTAAGAATAAATTTTGAGTTTTTGTGTTTAACAACTGATCTGACATTATCAGGACCATCCAGCTGTAATCCCCCTCCATACTCAAATGCCAGGCTACGTTTGAAGATCTGTGTGTCTGGATTTGGGCACAGTGCAGGGACAGAGGGAACATAATCTTGATGTAGTTAGAAGTTTGTGAGGGGGGGAAACAGACAGAGAAAATAAACAGGGAAGGGAATGAGAAGAAGAAGAAGAAGAGAATGCAGCCCAGCTGTTTGTCTGGATATGACAACATTGGTCAGTTTCCTTTCTCAGAGACATGAATAATCCAAATCATATGGTCATCTATTGTCTTGGACCTCAGAGGAAGTAGAAAGAAGTCATAGTCTCCGCTGTTTAATTCACTGTTATACAACTGAATCAGAGAGACTGTGAAACAAATCACCTATTCTGAGACTCTTTTTGTCTATTTGGTCTGTCTAAAGTGAACACAGACTAGAGCTATCAGCGTAGTCTCTGCAATTACAGCCATTTATTTCTCCTTTCCATTTTCCAGCCCTCCCTTCTCTCCGTCAATTGAAGAATTAATAATCCAGATGGGTGTTTTTGCATTGTTCATTGACAGAGCATTTGTCCGGCCGAGAGAAGAATGTAACTTTTCATGAGGACATCAATGGCTGCTTTGGTGAAAAGGTTTTGTAATGATTGTCGGTTCTATTCACACAGTTGTGTCACGTCGCAGTGAACTGGAAATGTTATTTTGATGTCTCGGCTTTGTGTCTCCAGGTTGCTGTCGCTTTTCGTCAAAGGCAGAAATGCTGCATAATTATCTGCGTTGTAATATGTTTCTCAGTAATACGGCTTTAACATCAGCGTCGCAGTGTCAACGCTGGTGTACCACGCTGGACTGCTCCTGCTGTAGTGGTAGTGAAGAGAGGATCGGCTCAGCTGTTGATTAGCAGTGTGTCAAGCAGGGCAGGAGGAGGCCGAAGCAGGAGAGGAAGAGAAAACTGAAATGCCTCCTCTTTTCTCCTCTCCTGTTAAGTTTTATTACGATTTTTTTTTTTTACGCTTGCCTGGAGGGACTGAGGCCTTGGTCTGCCCTCTGACACACACTCCCACTCAGTCTCCCTTTATCCTGTGTGTTTGAGTGTGTGCATGTGTGTATGTGAGAAGAGGAGTCAGTGAGCGTGGGTGGGAAAAGGCGTTTACGTGTGAGTAACCCTGCAAGCATGTAAGCAAGACTAGCTGCTCCACTTCCTATTTCCCTCCATCCATCTATCCATCCAGCCTCTGTGTGATAACGCCTATTATAGAATTTCTGTTAGAGAAATGGGGGATCATGCCAAAAGTTATTTATGCATAACCTCAAACACTAATGTGTTTGCCCTTCTGTGTTTCATGGAGGAAACATTTCCCTTTGGGGCACAGAAATAGGAGCCGAAATAAGTGGAAAAAGCCAAAGTACAGCTCAATATTGCTGCTCTCTCCGTCCTGTGTTATGCTTTTTACGCGGATTGATCCGAGCCTTGTAGCGCTCTTACGGGTTGCTTCCTTTTTTGACTGTATGATTAAGCACGGCGGTGTGAGTGAGCGAGCAGAGAGTAGATTTTTGCATGTTTTCACGGTCTCCGGTGAGGCTGGGGCCATGAGCGCTGGAGGGGGTGCAGAGGTGGAGGGCTCACCATCTCGGTCAGGGTTGCAAATCTGCGTGACAGCTGGGATTACAGAGACACTGTATGTTACCTGAAAGACGCAGAGCTGTGTGGCCCAGACTGCTGATCATGGAAACACACCTAACAAAAAAAAACAGAGATGATAACATGCCCATCAAAATTGCCACATGTTTTTGTTGGATACGCTTAAAAACACATGCACGTACACACCTAAGCATGCAACTTGTCGGTATAAGAGTGATCATTAGCCATCATATCCCCCCTTGGGCACTTTAGGCCCTTATAAAACTGAGAAAAGTGCTTGGTCAGCCCAGGCAAGGGATCTGAACTCTGGCTAATATCCCTGGCCAGCTGGTGAGTTTCCCTCAGTGGGTTCAAACAGTCAGTACTCGGACGATGTAACGTAGCCAAACAGCGGCTCTACTGCAGCAATCAAATCCGCAGCCTTATGCAGGCGCTCCATGTCTGAGGTGGCACTTTAATTCAGGATTTCATTTCAGGGGGAGTCCGGCCGCGTGCCAAATAGCTCTTACCTACAGGCTGCCAGCCGATTGATGTGAACTAAATGTAATAAAGGCTAGATGAAATATCAGGCCTATATCTCTAATGCAATCTGCCATCACCAAGCCCCAGGATGCTACCTAGTGATATACCAGGAGCTGAGGAGGGGAGAGAGAGAGAGGAGTGAGACAGAGACGATCCCCCCTCCTCCCTATTTTTCTGTTTCTCTCCAGCTCTCTTTCTTTTTCGCTTCATCTTCCTCCCTCCCTTTTCTTGATCTACCTCTTTCCTCCCTTTGTTCTTTCATTCTCCCTCTCATCTAGCTCGAGGAGGAAGTGTTTTATTTTTACACACTTGAATTATGAAACAGGCAGAATCACATACAGACAGCACTGCACAAACATACACACACAAACACACCCCATAAAACTGTAGTCATTCAGAAAGATCCATTTCTTCCACCTTTGTGGGTTTTATTTTCTCACTTTTATTTGGTTATTTGTTATTGGATGCAGCCTGGGGTGGGAAGATTTAATGATATAACTTAATAACTTAATACACACACACACTGTGCTGTGAATCCCCTTGGCCTGTGACATGTCTCATCACGGTATTAAGAGGTGACTGCAACACATAGCAACAATTCTCCTGTGTTTCCATGAGTGTGTGTGTGTGTGTGTGTGTGTGTGTGTGTGTGTGTGTGTGTGTGTGCATGTTGGTGTGTGTGTGCATGATATCACCCTCTGACTAATAACCAATGGGGGAGCCAAGAGGTGTGGGATCAATGTCTGTATTCCACTTGTAAAGGGAAATCCATAGATGATCGGCAATGGCTGGAGAGAGCGAGAGAAGGAGATGAAGAGGAGGAGGGTGATGGTCAAGGATGAAAGCAGAGACAGATGTGTTGCCAGAGGTCATGATTAAAGGGAACTGTTCCAATTCTGATGTGTCAATAGCTGGCACTTGGCCGATGTTTAGGACAAGATGGTGGTTATCACTGTCCAGTGGTCATGACTATTAAAGCTATAATGATGACATAAAGAGTAATAGAAACACTGGTATCACCACCATGCTTTCTGTGATCACTTGCTGTATTGCTATAGAATGCAAACTGTAACTGTGCTGAGGTTCTCCAGACTACAAACATGTAAGCAAAGTGGACCGAGGGATCTAAATGAGTGAGGAGGAATTGCCATTGCAAATATATGTTGATAGAGGCTGATGAAAATGCGTCCAGCAGGGGCAGCGGGGTCTGATGTTTCAGATCAATGCCGCGCTAGAAGGTCTGGGGCCGAGCCCAGACTGCCTGTGGTCAGCGGTTTGGCCCTAGTCATCTGTAAGTATGAGTCGGTGATGGACAGCAGGAGAGGGAGGTGAGGCAGGAGAAGACCAGGAAGCGCAGTGCTCTTTGTCTTTGGGCTAGATTGAAGATGGCAGGCCCTGTAGATCTGCAGGGATTTTGCTTGCAGCATCTAGTAAATATTTCAGAGGCACTTATAGTTTATTAGAGTCCCCTTCGAGGGTGGGAGGAGTGGGTGGTAGAGTGTGTGTGTGTGTGTGTGTGTGTGTATGTAGAACCATGAGTATCTGGTTGTGTATCTACTGTACACCCTCCGCCTTACTTAATTTCTGCTTCTGTCTGCATCATGAAGATGGAGAAGAAAGAAGTGACAGTTCTTTATTGTTTACAGAGATCGGCATCTTGTGGTTTTCTGTGTTTCTAGTGGGGAAAACAGGAAAAACAGCACAATGGAGCAGAGGGGGAAATTATTTCAACTGAAGGTCTCAAGTGTCTGAATACAGCCAAGTTTGGTTTGGTGATATGCGAGAACAGCTGTTGTTCTTTTATTGGCATAAACAAAATAAATCAGACGGCCACAGCAAATTATGTGCTAATCTTCGGTGCAATTTTAATGCTTCCGATGAACGCTTTGTGTTTATGTAGCCATTTAGTCTTAAGTAAATGAAACACAATATCGCAGGCTAGTTCACACCCAGACAGGCAGTTAAATGAGAACTCCTTTGCTGATTTCACATAAGAAGATAAGAGGACTTGTATAAATATAATTATTAATGATCTCTCGAGTAAGAGGACCAAAGTGTTTATAGCAGGGAGGATGGCAGCTAGCAGCAGGCCACAGAAGGCCAATGATAGACTTATAAATATGCACAGACCTACATACAGTGTGTATATAATGCAGTTATGTTTCTGTGGTGAGACGCTGATGCGCGCAGGAAATGTCCCTGGTCCCCAACAAACAGCAATGGTGTGAAAGGCAATTAGTTTTTGGCGGAGGGTTGAAGTGATATATGAGAGCAGAGGAAGAGAGGACATGTCTGGACTGGTGCTGAATTACTGGCCCTCATGGGTTTTTAGTTTCCTTAACCCCTTCTCCCTTTGCTCCAGCTATTCTCTATGGAGGAAATAAGGGGGGGTGAAACTTGTGCCCCTATAATGGCTCCCTAAACACAGAGCTGGCCATACAGACACAGACAGACTGCCAGACAGACAGAAAGCCGGAATAGGGGATGGGTGGTGTCAGACACCGACGGGCTTTGGATCAAAACAACTGCTAATGGAATCTGGACCTGGATGGGGGTGTCTACGTTTATGCTTGAATGTGTGTTTGAGAGGTATGCGATGCTAATGTGGGTCACGGGTGCGGGTTCGTGCGTGCGCATGCATGTGTGCAGTGTCCTGGAATGCGTTCAAGTGTGCGCTTGAGAGAGACAGACAGTGGGCTCTCACACGTCAGGCCCTCATGCATGTATTCATCAGAGCCTGGGGAGAGGCTGAGCGAACAGGTCAATAATCACATCTGAGGAACACTCACTCACTGACGCTAATCCATGACAGGAGAGAGCGAGACAGAGGGAAGGAGAGAGAGAGAGGATAGAGCCCCACTCCAAAATCAATTAAAACCTAATTAGGCTCTCAGCTCTTTCGCGGGCCTTTTATCCTTGGTGTTGGCGATACGACACTAAGTGTGTACACGCACGCCAGTGTTTGTCCATATCTGCTCGTGCTTGTGTGTACATGTCTGTGTGTGTATTTGTTGGCAGTGTTTAGTGTGTGTTTTCCCTAAGCATGTGTCAGTTACAGCCCTAAGCAGGCGTACTTAGGGAGAGCTGTGGCTCGCTCAGGCTCACTGTGGGAGCTCGCCGCTGAAGCCTGTACGATCGCCTCTGTAATGCAGGATTACAACCAAGACATGTATAAGAGAATTGGACAACACCTTCTTTACTCGCTCGCATGAGTGCTCTTCAGGCTTACTTTTGTAAAGATTTTCTTCAGCTCTAACTATCACATACCTTAACTGATAGGATGTTGTAACATTTTAATGCACCCACACACACACACATATATATATATATATATATATATATTGTTTCATGCTGGTGCACAGCAATTGCATTTCTCTGTTTCCATAAACTCAGACTTAAGAAGGACAAACAGAGATATTCTCACTTTTAGCACTAAGGGTCAGGCTTTAAAAACACCAATACAACTGTTTTCACAGACTGGCTAGTAGGTTAGTTAACATTACTAGTAGTTGTAACTGATCTCGGTGTGCACCTAGATGGCGACTCCCTTTAAATTCAGCACCAGGCTCAGGCTCCACAATCTCTCATCACAGTCTGATAATATGCAACTGTTGCATAATCCAACAATTTGATCATTTTGTCCTTTTTTTTTAGTTCAGTGTAACAATGACAATGTTGTGGTGACATGACAGGCTCATTGCAGCATTTTCACACTTTGATCCTCACCTGTGCGTGTACTATCCTGACCCAGATTAATGTGGTTGGGATTATCCCTCCATCAGCAGTCTTAGCTTGAATGCTCTGCATGGGAATCAATACACTGCAGGAATGAGATAACCAAAAAAAGAGGCTTAGTGACTCTAGTTAATCCAGGTTTTATTCCAAGGTGGGAGTACTTAGTGCTTAGGAGCCACAGAGAAACAGCCTAATGCTGATTGGTAAATGTCATTGTGACTGAATACTTTTCACTTCAGGGAAGTAGTTAAAAAACTGTTAGCATTTGTTAGCAAGATGCTGTGTTTACAAGGGGCTGAAAACCCAGACACGTCTGTGAGGCTTTTTCAGCATCAAAGAGCCCATCACAGTAATTAGTGAGACAACAGAAACCCTGTTGTTTTTTGACGGCTTTGTCATATGAACTAATTGAGACGAGTGTGTATGCCTGTGCGTGCACGTCTGTGTGTATATTGGGAGGTTGTCCTCAACGTAGCTGCAAGGCTCCTGCGGCGATGCAGTTAGTTACGCAGGGAATCGCAATATGGGGGATGAAGAGACACTTGTTAGCACTGCAGAGATAGAGCGAGAGAGAAGCGGGGATGAATATTACGGAGACGAAAATTACAAGGAAATTATTCACAGTTGCGAAACTTGAAATATAACAACACACATGTTTAGCAGCAAATATAGATACACACACAAATAGTGGCAGCACAAATACATGCCTATAAAAAGAGAAGTGAAAAGATTACTTTTAGTATTTTTTTGTGTAACTTACTTAAAATAGTGCTTAAGGAATGGTGGTGAAAATAAAACGTGGTGGTTCACTGTCACATGCAAAGTATGAGATGGTACCTTTTAATCATATCTACAAAGCTACAGTATGAGTTATTAGGGTGATTTATAGAAAGACTGTGTTTTGTAGTAGATGACTGTCTGAGGCCTAAAAAAACTTTTTTGGAATGAGTAAAACTTTCTGTGGAAACAGCACACAGAGCACCAGATTGTTTTTCCACACAAGCAGAGAAATTTAAGTGTAATAAAGAGTGTAAAATCAATTTGAACTCTCTGATAGTGATGCACTACACTGTATTACTGCATACTCTCAAAGGCCTATATTAGTCCTGTCTATAGTGTCTTGTTTTGCATATTCTTAGGTACAAGGAAAATGCACAGCAGACTAGAAACATGACCAGATTAACATTGTTGGCAATGATGACATTTTTCAAGATGAACTTCAACAAATTTGATCCAAACATGCATATAAAATAAGTTTTCTGTGACTGATGTTCGTAAACCCCACCCATCTGGTGTTCCAAAATTAGTAAATCAAACATCACCCACAGGCATCAAAGTGTGTGTGTCGCCTCTCTGTGACTCTGTGCTCTGCTGCATGTATTTAATAGTGTTAGAGGAATGACACACAGGGCTGTGAGCTAAATCTGGATCAGTCAGGTGGGCTCTCTTGCTCTCTCTCTTTGTCTTTCTGTCTCTCTCACTCACTCACACACACACACACACACACACACACACACACACACTGACCTGGCAGTTAAGTATTTGCTTTTATTGTTCGGGGTCAGTTGGCAAAGTCAAAGGTCACAGTGAGCTGAGAACTAAAGCATGTGGAGGCAAAAAAGTGAGGTGTCTTCACATTTATTTGTCCTAATTCCCCTCTCTTACCCCACCTCACCCCCGCCCAAAGCTCTTAAATGTCCCCACCTTTCTTCTCCCCCAGTCTAAATTGCTTTATTTTTTCATGAGCTTCTTTTTCTATTTTTAAACCTCCTATTAATGAACCCATTCAGCTGTCTATTGGTCTGCGTCTTCACCCTTAAGTTACAGCCACTTGCTTAAGTGTCTTCTGTTGGAAACGCAGCCCACCCTTCCATTTTCTTTCCTGTAAGTCAATGATTTCTGGATTGCTTGCTCCAATCTGATGACAAAGGAATCTGAGTTTGTTGTCCCGAGCAAAACTGGGTGGTGAGAGGTAAATGCATTGATTGAAGTTGAGGGGAAACAGCACATTCATGCAGCAAGAAAGGTGGAAGATTTTTGACTGAGCTCCAAGTCTGCAGCACATATACAGTATTTATCTATATCTTAATTTTGTTTATTCTGACCTGAGGCTGAAATCTGATGGTAAATAAATCTGCAGTCAGTTTTTTATTAGCTTAGCTTGTAACCTCATAATTATCTGTCTACCTTTAACTCTCAGTCACCCACCTTCTCTCCTATGTTTCTCTTAATCCCTTTCGGGTGAAAATTTAAACGCAACAGGAAATAATCCCCATCTTTGTTTGTTTTGTCTCCTTCTTTCGGCGATCAGGTATGACTTCATTGAGATTCGCGACGGAACTTCAGACAGTGCTGACGTCCTGGGTCGACACTGCAGCAACATCGCCCCACCGCCAATCATCTCATCTGGATCCTCCCTCCAGATCAAATTTGTTTCAGATTATGCCCACCAAGGGGCAGGCTTCTCTCTGCGCTACGAGATCTTCAAAACAGGTGAGGAAACCAACCCCCGTCTCCTAAAAATTACGTCCGTATACAAATGAACTGCAACTGTGATTGCATTTATGTAGCCAACGTAATTATCATGTTGTGTAGAAACATATTTTTTCTGATTGAATGACACATAATATTGATTAAGCCGGTTGCAAGGAGGTGGTTGGGGTGCATGGCGAGCGTATACTGTGCAGGAGTCACCAAAAGAGAGACCAAAGTTTGGTACTGAGGTTAAGGGTTAGAGAACAAATGTGTTTTGGTTTCAATTTTAATTCAGGGTGTGAAGCGACTTTTACATTTTCATCTGTTAACCCAACCCACAGTCTGTCACTGACCCTAGCCCAGGGCTTCATGTCTGAACCCAAACATAAAACATTAATAATGCTGGAGTCACATATCTGGATGCTGAACTGCAACATTGGATATTTTCACGGAAGAGAAAACAGGACATTGTAAATATTTTGGTGGACAAAACCACATTGCCTGTGGATGTGTCATTAATTTGTTAGGTATTAACATATTTGCGACTTGTCATTTACTTTAATTGTGAACATATGATCATTATGTTAACAGAAAACGTAATCTGGTCGCAATTACATTCCCCATGAAAACATATTTGTAATCACAGATTAGCTGTATACTGAAACTTGTATTAGAAACCTGAGTTTCAGACAGCTCTTTAACCCTCTGAACCAAATAGGGCTGTGCTGTACATTAATATTACTAAATTATTTGGTCATGTTAATGGCCCAAAACTTGTGATCATTCACCCCAACACTCTCACAACACTTTACATTCAGCAGAGGCAAGCGCGTAAACAAAACTTAAAGTGAGAGGGAAAAACAGACTAAACCACTTTTAAGCTGCCTGCAAGCATGCAAGGAATGCTTGTTTAATTGGAAGGATCTGCTTCCTCTGGGGAGATGAGGAGGGCTGGGAGTGGGAGGTGGTGGTGGGATGATGGAGAGAGCTCCAAGGCAACTTGGAGTTGGACTTAAGGTTAAAGGTTTATGGATAGAGGTGGAGGCGAGGAGATTGATGTGGATGACTGTGTGCCGAAATGGAATTTTCTCGAGGTCGTGGAACTGCACGAGGTAAAGTGCACTTTGCAGGTGAGGCTGAGTGGGAAGTATATTTGTTTTGGTGGTGGAGTGTGTGCATAGGTGGAGGAGAGGTGAAATGGTCAGGTGGCCTTGAGGCAGCTGAAGGATTTATGCTTAAATGAGTTATCCAGGTCTTTGTGACATTTGCAGTATTTTAGGTATCCACTCAGCAAGGCAACATTCATTTAAATTCAGATTTCTACATACATTTTGGTTGAGGAACAAAAATCAGATGTATTTCAGTTTGGTTCAGAAAGCCACTGAAAAAGCTGAAATTCTGGTTTGTATGTGCTCCAAGCACAACAAAATAAGCATTCTTCTTTGATTGGAAGTGAAGGAAATGCATGACTACCCGCTCCTACCTTTGAAAAATATCACTGGTTTTGTGTCAAATTGATGTGACCCAGATTTGACGTTCAGCTCCATTACCAAGGCCACCAACTCAAACACTGACAATGTAATAGTGCAGATTGCATCTTTTTCACACACATACACACACGCAGATGGATTGAAGGCTGGTGGATGGGGGATGCAGTTGCCATGGCTTTAACGAGATCCTGGTATAAATTCAGGGGGTATAAGAGATTGTGTCACTGTGTGAGCACATGTAGGTGTCTGCTTGCAACATGTGTGGGTGGTTTCACTCAATGTGTCTGTCTGTCTGTATGTACAGTATGTATGTGGAGGCGGACTGATGAGTGCATGTGTGTGTGTGTGTGTGTGTTTGAAAGAGAGAGAGGGAAAGATATGGAGTTAGGTGAACAGAGACAGGCACAGTGGGAAAATGACTGGGGTGAAGTGAGATAGAACGACAAAGGGAGGGGGGTGAGTGAAAATGTATTCAGGATGCGTGATTGAGGCCATGTGTTAATTACGGCATTTCCAGTGCCTGCATGCTCTCTCATCAGAGCTGTTTGTTTTACCGTGGCAGGCCTGGGCCATGGGTTTCCACTGTACACAGCTTTCAACTTCTGACGGGAACACTGAGATCCTCGCTGAGATGTGTTTATATACCAGAATGGAAGTAATTGCTCTGCCATCACTTTCAACCTCGTTAATAGATTTTAGTTGCATTTGTGTGTACTAAGTAGTATTTAGTTACTTAGTACAGTGTTATTACATTTACTAAAGTATGATTTGGTTATACTTGCTGCTTTCAAAGATATAAAGCTGTGAGGGTATTCCTAGATTGCAGTGAAAAAGATACAGTGTGGTTTGTGTATGAGCGAGTCTGTGTTTATGGGTGCGTATGTGTTTTTAAAGGGTGCGTCCTTGCAGTGATAGAAATCTCGTGTGTGTGTGTGTGTGTGTGTGTGTGTTCAGCTTCCTTCCCATCTTAAACAGACAGCACAGCTTACAGCACAGGCTGACCCCACCACACTGTCAGACAGTGTGTGTCTGCTTTTGGCTCTGTGTGTGTGCGCGCATGTGTGAGAGAGAGAGAGAGAGACTGAGGGAGAGGCATCTTGGTCTGTTTTCAGCACTATGAACTAATGATACTGTGGCTTGTTTTTGTTTTGTTCATTCAACCCTATTATATAAGCAGTGACTATAACAACTCTAGGGGCTTTTGAATTAGACAAGCAATCTGTTTGTGTCATTGTGTGTACGTGGGTGTGTGTTTGTGTGTATATATAATGGAGTACAGTGCAGTGAAAGATAATTATTGCCAGCAAGGAGGAGCAGGAGTCGACCTTTGACTCCACATCCATCCTGATACTACTTCACCCTTTTGAGCCGAGCAACTGTGCATGATTGCCCCAAAACAACATCCTTCCACCTGCTTGCTCACCCCCCCCATACACACACATGTACATACAGCATGCCTTAATCCTGCTGTACAGTCAAAGTGCACGACTTCCCTCCTCCCCCTTATTGTTGTGGCCTACTTTGCTCCTGCTCATGCATGCTTAACCCTT
>JAUMHL010000013.1:9458541-9550902 GCA_032362345.1 Sandelia bainsii
CCCCCCCCCCCCCCCCCCCACACACACACACACACACACACATACCCCAATCATACACTTTCACTTACACACAGTCACGTGCTGCTGACTCTGTTACCACGGCTACAGGGGGAAGACTTGCCAGTAAAGCCCCCGTCTTCCCAGTTCCCCAAAGCCCACCACTAATGCAGAGGGGGCAAAACCGTTGCAGCCAATCCAGAGTTAAGATGAGGCCGAGTGCACCCCAGGGCTTTGGGTCCCCTTCATGATCACTTGTGACCTCTACCGTGGCATCTGTGGGGTCGCAGCGGGAGTACACCCCAGGGCAGAACCTCCTCCCAAGCGCCAGTCATTGCATTCGTTGTGTGTGTTGTATGTCTGATGCCATCGTGTTGATTGGATGTTGGCATCAGTGATGCCTGTTACTTTATGGCTGATTGCCATGTGGTGTTTTTTTTCCTGAACCAACCGAGTCATCCCAATGCTGAAATTACACTCAAGTAATTAACTGGCAATGGTAAATTAAATTCATGAATAAATGAACTGAGTGCAAAGCGTGTTAAAGACTGATCAGTGATGAGGAAAACACGTCCCAAAATGAAATAATAATGCCTGATCATCAACGGCATGAATAAGACTCAAGAAATCTTAGAGCTGCTCGAACATTTTGATCACAAACGGCAGGAAGCTTGTTGGCGTCTGCTTTTTATGTGCTCAAGTTTAAAAAAACTTGATGATTGCATTCCACTCCACACAACATAACAGCGGCGTCGGCGTGATACATGACTTAGAAGGAGCATTCCTCTCTATACAGACTGATGCAGAATGTCTCTCTGGGTCTATAAAAGTGTCGAGCCGTGGCACGCCAAGAAGAATGTTTTTCTTTTCTTGGATCTTCTTGTTGTTTGCGATGTTGTTGTTTTCGTTATTGTGGGGTTTCCACCCTAACCCCACTGTGTAGCCCCCCCCCCCTTTCTGCCACACATTCACGCATGCATACAGACTCCCTCCTCAGATGCCTCAGGAGAGACTTCCTTCAATTAAATCGTGAACTGAGCTCAAGCAGGGTTACATGAGAGATCTCCGTGTGTTTGTGTATGAGGAGTAGATGTATGTCAGACAGAGACAGGCAGGTAGAGAGCAGTGGGTGAGGAGGTTTTGATGTGCAGCAGACACTCCCAAACGCAGAGGTGAGCCATCAGCGAGACTGGAGTGGCGAGGACAGGAGTAGCTAGACAACAGACGAGACTGAGAGTTAAAAGAGTGAATGAACACAGACTCTGCACATCGCAGCTGAGAAGAGAGGGAGCGAAGAAAGGGATGAGAGAAGGAGACAGGAGGAGGAGAAGGAGGAGGGAAGGGGGTTGCCCTGACACAACATGTGGAGCTGCTACTACAACAGGCACTCATGTGCAAGTGTCGAGTGGTTTCTACCCAGCAACTCACCCTCTCACCCCACTGCGTCTCTCACACACACACACACACACACACACACACACACTCACACTATGACCTCCCCCTTGTTGCCAGCAGACAGCTCTTGCCAAATGGCAGCTCACGGTGCGATGCAGGCACCAACCGGGGTCCAAGACGTGGGCCGAGGGATGACGGAGGGCGGTAGGAAGGGGGATTTGTTTTTGGCATGTTCATGTACTGTGAACTAATGAGCGCTAACGAAAAGAGAAGGTACTCGTGCATACGTAAACACTGCACACGCAAATATGTGAACGCTCGCGTGCACACACTGTGTTGGCACGTGGTAACGTGTCGAGTTTGAGCGCACCGAGTGTAAAACACACAGTCCAAACACAGAGTGGTGTGTTTGGAGGCAATGGAGTCAAGCTGCGATCAGATTGAAGTTTTCGGCAGAAGGACGGCAGACTGCTGCACTGTGACCCAGTAAGAAACAAGGCCAGTGTGTTACTGGGTCTCACACATACAGAGAAGCTGTCACACACCTTCAGTTACACATACACACACACACACACACACATAGGAGACACATACTGAGAGACAAGCATGCCAGCAGCAAAAGATACATGTGAGGAGCTTAAAAAAGCCACAGACAAAAAAAGATATATTCATGAAAAAACACACGTTGACATGTGGCTTATCCATGCTGCATAGTTCATTTACTGTTTAAGCATGTTACAATGCATGTTGCCAATGGATTCATAGCATTAATGTGTGGTTGAATTCCTGCTGCTCACTTATACACTAACTATAGACAAACCCACAAAAACACATTTAACACAAAGAGGTGAGGTCAGTAGTTGTGGGGATAGGGAGATATCGCCCACAGCTTGCTGTAAATTACCGTCATATTTCAACATGCTTGGTTGTGTGTGTGTGTGTGTGTGTGTGTGTGTGTAGGCAGGCAGCCCGGCTCTGAGCATGAAAGCAGATGATTCATGGGAGTCAACATAAGAGGTTCAGTGCTGCTTTTAACATGTGGGGGAAGATGCGTACATTTGTGTCAACATCTTCAGTACAACATACAGTATGCACATCCACATCCAAAGTGAACTGATAGACAGATACATACTGTACATGCACATTGTATATGCTGGATGTGAGTACGACACACATAGTGAGTGAAGAAAAGATGTTTAAAATAACTGTCACTGTGATAATGAAGGAGGGAAAAGGTTAGCAAGAATAAAACAAATAAAAGGAAGCTGCAAGAGAACATGAAAAACAAAGTGAGAAGAGCTCAGACAGTGTGTGTCTCCCAGTTTTTTTTCCCTGTCTCTCTTTGCTGATTGGGGTCAGTTCTCTGCCATTAACCAAGTGTAGACAAGGGAGGGCCAGAGCAGCCAGTCGACCCCTCCACTTTTACAAGGCTGTCTGATAATAAGGACTGGTGCCTCGGAGGAATGCTGCAGTAGGAATGTGCTGTGAACATGTCTGTGCTCCTAAACGCTGCTTTTATGAATATGTATCTGGTTATCAAACACAGCCTGACAGTTCTCTGAGACAGTGCAGTGCAGCTGGATGCAGCCCCACTTTCCCAGGTTTGAAATCCACCATAAGCTTCTCCCCTGAGTCTCTTTAACCCGACCTCCTGCTCTGCTTTCCAGCACATTCAAGGATACGAAAATACTGCAAGAACAGACTGTTTTCCTTATGGTAGATATACACTTGCCAGTTGTAAGAAGAGAGATTTGTGTCATCAATTGGCTTAAAAGGTCACTACAGGCATTCCTGACATGTGCCATTAAATAAAGATCAAAGATGAAGATGTTTATAGACTACATATTAAAATAGGCATGTCCGAGGAGAATGGGCAGAGGTTTGTGAATGAGGCTGTGTGTGTGACACTTGTGTAAAGTCCCCTGTCTGTTTAGCGTGTGTGCATGTGCTGCACCGTCAGCTCTCTCACCCTCATTGATGTGCCGGTCCATAAACACTGGGCCGTGACTCAGGTTCCCCAGTGGGACGCGGAGCAGTGGCTGATAGGTAGATGATCTGAGCCGCACAGCTGCCGCCGCTCAAGGTGAGCCGCCCAGGGCACATAAATCTGCATGGCCAATGAGGAGGCGCCGCAGAGGGCCCACTTAGAACCATTACACAGCGTTTGTGGTGTGGTGTGAGAGTGAAAAGCACAGAGAAAGAGAGAGATTGCAAAAAAAGAACGGGAGGGAAGGAGAGTGGCAATATTTACTATCTACTCCCCTCCCCATACATGCTAATTGCTGTAGCATGTATGTAGCAGGAAATATATGAGGACTGGGTCTTTTAACAGCACAATAAAGCCATAAAACATTACAATCTTTCTGAAAGTACAGTTGATTTTTGTTCACACGACTGACAAAAAGAGCCATTAGCCTGCTCGTATCACAATATACAACGTTAGACACGCCTACTTGAGCATTTGCTCACTGTGTATTTCTCCTCCATTGGTAGCCATAAACCATGTGTGTTTTTGTCTCACAGAGAGTGCGGTTTTTTGAGTCTAATATATGATTTTGTTTGTCTCACTGCCACAGCTATTGTGTACTGTGTATTCCAGCTTGCTGTCAGTGATGAACGACTCTCTGAAACACCCTCTGCAAGTCAGATGAGATATCCCCATGTGATCGATTGCTTATGCCTGTATCTCCTCCTAATATGACTGATTGTTCATTCCTTTCTAAATATCCTCTTATCCTTGCATCCGCTCAGGGTCAGAATTCTGCTTCCGCAATTTCACCAGCCCCTCCGGCATGATCGAGTCCCCAGGGTTCCCGGATAAATACCCCCACAATCTGGAGTGCTCCTATATGATCATCGCCCCGCCCCACATGGACATCACCCTCACGTTCCTGACCTTTGACCTCGAGAACGACCCCCTGCTTGTGGGAGAGGGTGACTGCAAGTACGACTGGCTGGATGTGTGGGATGGCTTACCACAAGGTGACGGCACGCACACAAATTACATAGTTACACACATCAGTTTGACTGCTTATACATTCAGTGAGGTGCATAGACACACACATGCTTGGAAAATCGATGTTTCTAGGTTCTGGGGATAATACACACACACATATTACATTTATAGCCGCATTTAGAACACACACCAACACATGAAATCCTCCGCATTCCCACACAGAAATCTCCATACCATACCAATTTCCTGAGCAGCCAGCGCTCTCTTTGATGTAAGCAGCCTTGCCTTAGATGCCTTTACATTACATAGAGGAAACATTATTTCACACAGGGATCTGAAAGTGCCTCAACACCCCAGAGGAGCAGCCCTTTCCCATGCCCCTCTTCCCTCTCCATAATAACACCCTTCATCACCCCCTCTCCTCCCTTCTTATCACCTAGCACTTCCTTCCTCTCCATAGCAAGTGAGAGTGACGACCATGATGAATATCTGTTTGTATCCAATAGGCGGTGCTAAACATTTCGAAGGTGGCCTATCAGCTGAGATCAGGAAGTACCATGGAAAAACATATGAAGATATTATCAAGGGCTTTGATAGTGACCGCCACAGGGTCATGTTTGTAGCTGTGGTGCTCATGGAAACCACATTAGTAGTGGTGATTGGTTCACTTCCCACCTCTTTCTTGTTCTGTTCCTTCCTCGTTTTAAAAAATATGAAGCACAGAACCGAGGATTTGCTCTAATTATTCCATTTTCATGTGCTTAAAAGGGATCCAAGTGGATTTAAAATTCCAATTATAGCCTTGAATTTGGGAGCTTTGATAGCTAAAAACAATTTATACCATTCAAAGTTGACAATTAGGAGGAAATTAACGTATAACCCAGTTCCAGTGAGCCGAGTCCTCGGGCATGAAAAAGGGATGGGGAAACGAGACGGAAGGGTGAAAAATTTGGTGTCTAGTGAGGGAGCTACTCTTGAGACTATTGTAATCCTCGCTGGTGCATTTGTACATGTGTCAGTGTATGTGTGTGTGTCTGCAGCTGATCCCAGTGCAGCTTGCATTAAGGCAGGAATTCCAATCCCCCTGCTGGGTCCTGGCTGAGACACACATAGCAGATGGAGGGATGGACAAGAGAGAAAAGGGAGAGGAATGATGGCAGGAAGAGAGTTGGGGGGGAAGCATGCTGTGACTCATTAGACAACACTTACTGAAGTAGAGCAGACACTGAAAAACCTGTCCTTGCAGTCAAGAGATCCTTTTATTTTAAATGGAATGGAGGCACTTGTTGGTAAAGATACTGCAAGACGAAACCTTGTAGAACCTTGTCGGAAAAGTAACATGTTAAGTAAAGTAACAGGTGCTACTCAGTTAAAAACAAAAGCAAAATCACCTTCATGTTACTTTGAATCAAATGTTTAAAAATGGATTTTATTAGAATATCACCATGAAAATGTCTTAAAATGAAACAATTTAAAGTTTTGATCTATAGACTACAACATAACATTCATGATTACAGTTGGATCCATGTGTTTTTGTCTGCAGTGGCTCCTCTGATTGGCCGTTACTGCGGGACAAAGATCCCCCCAGAGATCCAGTCGTCATCGGGCCTGCTGTCCCTCTCCTTCCACACCGACATGGCCGTGGCCAAAGACGGCTTCTCGGCTCGCTACAACATGACGCACAAAGAAGTCACTGACTGTGAGTGCGAGATAACTTTTACAGTGTGTGTGTGTGTGTGTGTTTGTGCGTTCAAATGCTCTCCGTGTAGGTTTGTTTACCTGTTCATATTTCCTTCTCTATTTTCTCTCTTTGAGCAGTTCTCCATCATCTCTGCTGACACTCATCTTTCGCTCTTCATCTTTTTCTCCTCTTACCCTCTCGATCTTTTCAGCTTTGCCTGCTTTAATGCTATTTCAGTCTCCAAGATCTCTCTCTCCCCTCTGCCTATTTTGCTTTCTCCTCAGAAGCAGACTCATACTATTATCTTTTAGAATATAAATTAACTTCACCTCAATTTACCTCTTCTCACCTGTTGGCTCGCTTCCTGTCTCCCAATACCCTTTCTCTGTCTGGATTTACTTTTCAAGCTCTATAATATGCTGCTTAGATCTTCTCTTTCAGTCTTTTTAAATGTTTTTCTTACATCTGTCATCCATTCTGTTGAATGTTTCCTTCCTCTTTTCCTTCTTTCTTTCCTACAGCTCACTTTATCATTGTCTCCACTATAAAGCCACATCAACAAATACACAGTTAACGCTCTGCCTTCTCCATTTCCCTCTCTCTTCCTCCTATCAGCATTCCACTGTAGCATGGCACTCGGTATGGAGTCAGGGAAGATCAGTGATGATCAGATCACGGCTTCCACGACCTTCTACGACAACCGTTGGTTGCCACGGCAGGCCCGCCTCAACAACGACGACAATGCCTGGACGCCCTCAGAGGACAGCAACAAGGAGTATATACAGGTGTTTATCCTGAAAACGATATTGTTTCACATATCATCTTTGTTGCTGAGTGTATATTTGTGCAGATCACAGATTTCTACCTGGATGTGCTGTTAAGGTGTTTTTGTTTCCTGATCTCAGGTGTTCAGAGCTGTAATATACAGTAGGTTTAATCACTGTGAAAGAAATCGCCCACAGAAAATAAATCACACAAAGAGAAATATGAATCAGCATTACTCTAATTTGGTGAGGACACAAAATGTAGATCATTTTTGTGATAGAGTGATACTACTACGGAGAAAATGATGCACTAGCCAAGCCATCAGCATCTTGCATACAGTGAGGACATACAGAAGGACATACACACATAAAGGAAATGGAGAACTGTGAACTGATGATAAGGAAGTGCTGCTGCACTCTCAATCTTTCCTGTCTCAGACACACACGGTTCCACGCGTACGCTTGCATACTTAGATACACACATACGCGCACAAGCGCCGAGGAGAGTGGTGAGAAGCCAGTGATTGATGACGGTGCTTTTCAGGATTGCACCTGAACACTGTGCCATTGATCTTTGCCTCCAGCTTTCCTCCCCTCACACACACAACAATGCAAAGAGACACACACACCCATAAACATCACCTAGGTTTTCTCAGCAGCAGGCCACAGTCGGTGTCCATCCCCTGCTGTCTGTGTGGCAGTTAGACACAGCACATCTGTATCTGTTATCTACATAAATCCATAAATCCCTGCAGTAACCAACGCTCTCGTTCCGTTACTCTACTCTTTTCTAATCTGTTCTGTTGTCTTATTAAGAAAAATACATCTTCAATAAGAGAAGTGTAGTTAAATAATTCATTTTTTCAGGTTGACCTCCAGTTCCTGAAGGTTTTGACGGGCATTGCCACACAGGGAGCCGTTTCCAAAGACACTCAGAAGTCCTATTATGTCACCACCTTCAAACTGGAGGTCAGCACCAACGGAGAGGACTGGATGGTGTACCGTCATGGCAAGAACCACAAGGTAGGCTTTTGTACATGCACTCATTCAGGAACATGTAAAACAAGGCAGAATGTGTCTTTACTAACAGCTGAAAGTTGGAGGTCAAACCTACTTGCATGAAAGGAGAAGAAAAGAAAAGAAAGACAGGAGATAAAGTGATGAAACAGACAAGAAATGGAGCCTGCAACAAAAACACACTTTTCTCAACCAGGGTTTTAACTTTTAGTGCCCTTTTTCCAACCTTTATACAGCTGTTATGGTACGTTCTCCAACAACAGGGCATGTTGTGTCCATATTAATGTACGCAACATTCCAGCAGCAGCCGTTCCCCTTGTAGAACTGTTTATGAACCTCACTCATGATCCCTGCCATGAGGTAGAGAGAGAGGGAACAGGAGGGAGGAAGAGATAGCGATAGAGCGATAGTGGGGAAGCTGACAAACAAGAACAATGGAGTCCTTTATGTGCCCTTATCTGGGCTTGCTATTCATCATCTCTCTCACACCAGCACACACATAAACAGACACCTGGGGTTGTGAAACTCCTGGAGTCACCCCAGATGGCTGGTAGCTGAGCGAGTTTGTGAAACATTATTTTCTGAAATCATTTAGTGCGTCAGTCCTTGTGTGTTTGTGTGAGGTGGGGGGGAGTCGGTACATACGCAGACTTGTGTATGAACGTATATGCTGTTGTAGCGCTGTGACCTACAGTAAGCCCGTCTCAGGGGATTCAAGCTCAGTCCCTCAAATGTGGGTTAAGGTCATTGTGGATTTCAAGCAGAAAAATAGAGAGTGACAAGGGCTGGGGGGGTGTCGAAGGGAGTTAATCCACACATACTTACAGTACCCTCGCGAACTGGAACCCCCCCTTCTGCGTATGCCAGTGATTGGTTTGGGTGGGGCCAGTGGGGGGTATTTGATGTGGAGATTATTGAGTGAAATGTGGATTTGACTTAAAAAGTCAACATCTGTGCTATTTATTAGAACCCCCCGGATGCCCCCCACTCCTTCGACACACACATCCACACAATTCCACAACCCCCCCACTATAAATAACCTCTGGCTGCTCTCTCTGTCTGGAGAAGTGTGCGTGTGTGCGCATATGCTTATGATGTGTGTGTGCCTGTCTGTACTGTGTAATCTGAGTCCACTAATCTGTTTGGGCAAAAAAACTGTTCAGACATGGGCGCAGACAGATGCATTAACATGCGTTTGGGTGAGATACCGCTCGTTCCATGAGCGGTCGCTTAGAAATTTTTAAAATCGGTCATGTTTTCGGATTTTACAGTGCAGAAGGAAGACGAAAGATCAATAAAAAAATAGCAGATTTGTGATATACAGCCCTTTCTTTTTTTTAGTGCTGTGCACTGTATTCAAGGCTACGCTCAATTCAGTTTAATATTCCTCAAAACCAAGCTCAAACCAGTAAATGAAGTCTGCTGCTTTTACTCATAGGAACTGACATAAATAATCTACATCAGTGTATTGACATAGAATGTAAATAGTATACATAAATATACCATTTGTTTTTAATGATTGTGACGAAAAGATGACAACGCATGATAAGCTTTCAAATTATATTTAAAATCTACAGGGATTTATTGTGCATTCACGCTCTGTGATGTATAATATAGAGCCAAGACATCTCAGATTACGTTGTATTTGTTCTTGACCACAGTCGGTGATGGATAAATGGGATTCAGAAATAACAGTTTTGACAAATTGCACACTGATGCGCAATCTGCAGTTATGAATACAGCCTGAAACGACTTTAAAATAATGAAACTGAAGGGTTCACTGTACTCATCACTATCTTCGTCAGCCCCAGTTCCCCTCTGGTTCTCGTGGGCCACGGTTGAATCTTCCGTGACTGCTAATCCACCAGTCATGTCGTACAAACTCCCAGTTAGCCCGTCCTAAGCCCCCCAAAGAGCCCTTAAGTGGTTGAAGCTCTATTCTCATCGGGGGGTCCTGTAATAACTGGGATTTGGTTCTTCTAATTGTCATTTAACAGTGAGCTTGAAGCTAATGTGGCTTCCGAAGTGTGTGCCTGCGTGTATCTGTGGTGTTCAATTTGTGCGTGTTTGAGGAAAGTTGAGCCATGAGTGTGTCTATGCATCACATATGAATCACCCATAAATAAAAGGATTGGTTTGGTAGTTCCTACCTCACTGTGTTTGTTACTGAGAGTGAGCACGTTGCGATTTATTGTCAAGATTTGTGTCTGTTTATTTGCTGTGTTAATAAAGAGCGAAGGATTTAATGCAAGTAAAGATTATTTGACAGAAAGAGAGAGAGAAAGAGAAGCTGAAAACGAGATCACCTCAGTCACACCAGCAAACAGGCTTTGTTCACATGTGTGATTTTCTTTTTCGTTTTTGACACGTTTTCAGTTTGACGTCGGTGTGCCTTTTTAATTCTAAATCACACTACTCACATAGGCACCTCATTACTTGATGAGACGCCAGCACACTAAGGAGTTGCTCACACATAGATAAAAACACACAATGATTTTAACAGAGACACACATGTGCACCCAAACAAATGAACATGAAAGACACACAATGTCATCCGTCTTTGAGGAAAATCCCATCATCCCCAGTGCTAACCAAGCATTGTGTTAGTGAAAAGCATTGGGAGGTCGTGCTAAATCTCTCTCTCTCACACATACTAGTACACACACATACAACATAACCTGGGAGAATAAAAGCCCACACAGCATTTTAGCCTGCTCCTCCATCACTCTGTGTTGCACACCCACAGACAGACACACACTCAAAAGCTTTGTTTTATCGTACTCGTTCTTCATACTAATACAAACATAACTCTGCAAATGAACACACACACAAGGAAGCTGTTATACACACATGCACATAGACACAACTGGTACCACTGGTACAAAGTGGGAGACTTCAACATAAAGGAGTGTAAGACAGTTTGCAAGGATGGCTGCTTCAACCTTAGCACACACACACACACACACACACACACACCCGCTGGTCCCTCCTAGAGCCAGTAGTGAAGAGCGGCCAGCTGGAACCAGTTCCTACTGTCAACATCTTCATACCAAGAGCCGAGAAGAAGGGAGGGAAGGGAGAGAACGTCTGGAGCAAAGATGAGGAGGGGGGTAATGGCTACAAAGAAAAAGAGAGACAGAGGGAATAACTAGAGCAGGAAGACGGGGATGAGGAGTGTAATGGACAAAGAAAGAGACTGGGACCGAGGGAACAACACATGGATGAAAAAACAGCCGGCAAACCAATAATGTCTTGCACAGAGCCCGCCACGTCTCCCAATGGTGCCATCAGCAGGAGGAACAACACTGGCAGATGAAGAGACATGTGCCAGAAAGACAGAATTGAGAGAGAAATGGTAAATGAATCAAGTTGTGATGTGTACATCTATCCATGCCTCGTTTTCCGGACGACAAATGTTCTCTGCTCTAACAAGACGCAGTGAAATGTAGTTGTTTAGGATGCACAGTAGTTTTTTTTACTGTCAGTTTCCTGGTCCATAGCTTTCTATCTTTTTAGAGGGTGTTAACAATAACACACACACACACAAGTCAGTCACAGTGACCTCGTTCTCTAAAGAGGCCATCAATAGTTAAATACCCACCGTGCCAGCGTCCTGCCAATGTCCACAGAAATGACCGTGTGTGTGTGTGTGTGTGTGTGTGTATACAGGGCGATCTAGACTACGAGCGGGGCTTCGTTATATTTTCATGACTCTGCGCACTGGGAGACACAACATGACAATGTTAATTATTCAGCCCACCTCACATACGTGTCACGTGAGGCTGGAGGCTCAGACACACACACATACACAAGCATGAAAAAAGCACGCCAGTCGTCAGGCAGATTACAGAGGTGGTCCAGACAACAGACAGGAAGCTTTGGCCTTCTGTATGCCAACACACACACAGCTTCTATGTCTACCATCGTCAATGAGAGAAAAAACATTTCTAGCAGCTTCATTCCAGTTAGTCAAAAAGTAACCATGCTATCAACACGTTGGTCAATGACCAACCATCTGCTTCCTAAGGCTGTTGACTTTTAGCCTTGGGAGTAATGGGTCAGGGGTCAAATGACTGACCTTTCAGGTACCCTGACAATAGATGGCAGGAAGTGAAGGGGACAGAAGAAGCTGAGAGCAAACTGACAACTTCTCATTGTCTTAGTCTGTCTTCCATCTCTTTATTTTGAGTTTGTTCTCTCTCCTCTCGCATCCAGAAGACGAATGGAAAGAGCCTCTTAAGAGCTGATTCTTATTGAACAAATAGTTTTTTCTGTGTTTGTGTGTGTGTCAGTAATGCTGGCCAAATTCCCTGCTTTTATCCAGAGAAGACAAAGTAAAGCAGCTGGCAATATTATAATGCACCAGCTAATGGCCTTTTAGTCATGGTGGGCATTTTGTGCATAAGTACAAGACTTTTCTGGGAAGCCGTGATGGACAAATATTCTACAGACATTTCCAAACTTTCCACTTTTGAAACTGCCCTGTTTATGGCTCTGATTATTATTGTATTTTTATTATATTTATTTATTTATTGAAATCTTTGGCAACAGTGCTCTTAAGATTGTGGCATTTAGATGGTTGATAAGGCTACACAGTATTCTGATGCTTTAGTTATGATGTTTGTCCGATAAGGTGCTTACAGTAAATGCTAACTTGGGATAGCAGTTTATTTCAAAACTGAGGAAATTCCCTTGAATTGAGCTGTTTTACCTTATTATAAGATCAGCACTTGAATGAACCATTTCCTGTGTCAGTGATGAATCTCCTCGTTGTTTTTTCCTTCCCACTCACCACCACTCCCCGTCTCCTCTTCCACATTCCTCTGTTCATATTCTTCATTAAGTTATATCTGCTGCCCTCCAGTCGACCTTTTCTTTCTCTCTCCTCTTTCTGACTGACTGATCTGTTTTTAGCTATTCTTCCTCCCTGCAGTCATTTTCTGTTTTTCCTGTCCTCTCTGTCTTTCCCCCCTGCTGCTCGTTGTTTCTTGCGCTGGATATCTGGGAGTGGCAGTGAAGATGGGTCGGTTGCATGTGAGGCAGACCCTCTATCATACACTCGTCTTTGTGTGAGCATGCTCGGGTGTTTACATAACCTCCATAAGAGCCCGCATCCACTGTTTGGCCTCTTAGGTAAACATAACGGCCATCTATTCTCAATGCAGCCGCAGATACAGCGGAGATAGCCCCGCTTATCTGTTCAAACACTCATGCTGCTTTGTATTACCAGTGTCAGCTCCACTTGATTAAATCAGGCCATGCCCAAAATCAAATAAAACCCCTCGAGTAGGATTTGGAAGTCATATCATTTATATTCCCACTGGTTGTGGAATTTCTGGAATATATTGAGAGGCATGTGCCAGACAGGAAATTTTACAAATGGGTCACTTTATACTAGTACAGTGTAAGCACTGTTGCCGACAGAGTAGTATTTTCTAACTCTAAATGACACACAACTGTTTATGAATTACAATGAAAAACCCTATCAAAGGAGGAGGGAATCAAATTTTTAGGCTATGGGAGCGTGCTTAGGTTTGATCATCCTGTGCTCGGATTAGAGTAAAAGAGAATTCATGTAGAGACTTTTTTCTAGACATGATGCCTTTAATCTTTAATTCGGCTGCTTGTAGCAGATGTCTTTCTATCTTTCCATTGTGTGTAGTGGCTGTGATGTCAGTGTGGTTTCGCTGATATCCGTCGGTCAACTGCGGCTCTTCTATCAGCCGGCCCAGTCAACCACAGACAGATAGACTGAATGACACTTAACAGTCACTTAGTCAGTTAAAAGACGCTTCCTCTGCTTATCTGACTGTGTAGGATGTATGTGCGTGTGTGCTGTGTGTGTTTGTGTGGGTTCCTGTGGCTTCCTGTGTCTTTGTGTGTGCGGTTTCAGTTTGTAGCCACCAACAAGAGGAAGAAAGGCATGTGGCTGTGAGAGAGGAGGAGTGGAGGGATATCAACTGTACAGTCTCGAAGTAGAGATTTAAGGAGAAATGGCTGTTTTGGGATGAAGGGATTCAGAGAGATGTGGTAACTACAGACAGGGTGGAGGGAAGAGGAAGTCGTTCATAATTACAAAATGGGAGTTTGTGCAAACCTTCCTACCACAAAAAGGAATAAGTGGAAGACTCATGTCTGTCATTGAGTGTCCCCCTCCTACACCCTTATGCATAATGGGATGTTTTTTGCCCAAAACAGGAAGTAACTTGAGCACCCTGGCTACATTTGCCCTGTGACCCCTGCTGCCCCACCCCGCTGCTTAAAGGCGAATGGAAGGAAGGGAGGGTTTCATAGAGAAGTGAATGTTGATGCTTGTGGGCGGACACCTCAGGAAGCAAATTTCACTCACATCCTGCCAACCTGGGCAGCCTTCCTGCGCCTGATGGCCCATCATGATTTGCCATGTCAGGTCATGTCTCCCACAGCTTCCTATGACCACCAGCATCGAGGTGTATGGAGGTTGGTGGATGAATGAGCATGGAAGACAGAGAGAGAGAGAAAGAGAGAGAGAAACCCTCATCTATCGTCAGGCTTTCCCAGACTCCTAGCGCCAAACCTTTGACCCCAAAACACATTGACAGCTGGGCTTGTGACATTGGATCCATGTTTGGGTTGTCTCTGCTTTGTCCGGACTGCAACTGTGTGCGTGTAGCCATGCGAAACCGTGCACAATGGGTGGGTGTAAAGCAAGAGGTAGTGTGTGCGAGGATAAAGAGAGAGGTAGGACAGAGCAGGCGTGTACAGTAACTTCTTCTGACAGTAACCAACCTCTGTTTGCCTTCTATTTGTCTTTGTCTTCACCAGATTTTCCATGCAAATACGGACCCAGCTGAGGTGGTTCTGAACCGGGTCCCGCAGCCCGTCTTGGCACGCTTTGTCCGTATCCGACCACAGACCTGGAAGAACGGCATAGCCCTGCGCTTCGAGCTCTACGGATGCCAGATTACAGGTGTGTGTGTGTCACCGGGTTATATTATTCTAACCTTCTTCTTTTTTTTCTTTTTTTTTTTGCATGAAGAAAGTCAACATTGCCAGTATCATACTGCTTCACATACAGCTTCTGTTTGAACAAAAAAACATCAGCTTTCTGCCGCACATGTGGGTTCGGTTTCTTGTTCAAGGGCAAGTTAACAGTGATGATTAAGGAGAGGAGAAATCCATTTTTGTTCACATTAGTGCTTTTCCATTGTTTTGCCAAGAAAACTAAATATATTTGGCACATACACATTCACAAATCTACAGTATGTGTATTTAGGGTTTCTCCCACACTCTCCTTGGTTTAAGCATAGAAAGCCTCGGGCTAATTAAAGGAAACTTTACTCTCTCCTTCCTTCCAAAGACACCACCAGTGTTGTTTCTCTCTTTTGACACTCTCCCTCGTCTTGTCTGTGCTCACTTTCTGTCTCCAACTCCCCCGACACCTCCTCTTTTCCCTCTCATGGTTTTGGTCTTTCGATGTGTCCTCTCTGCACTGTGAGCTCTTCTAGATCGCGAAATGAGTACGGATCAAACATTCATGGCTCCCTGTGCACTCTTGTTATCAGAAACTGTGATTCATTTTCAGACTCAACAGCTGCTGTTGAAACAGCTATTAGATGTTACAGTACAGGTACATCCACACACACACAGCCAGTTTCTAAATATAGGAGCTGACCTCAAAAGCAGACGCGCCCTGTGAAATGTACACAGGCACCACTGACATACACACACACTTCCTGTTCCTTTCATTCATTATTTACATCCCCTGCTTTTGCAGTGACATAACAGCATGAAACTTTGATCTGTGTTCTCTTAAACCGTCAGCAAAACTAACATCTTCCCATCTCCCTTCCTCCTGCCCTTTCTCTCCTCTGTGTCTCTCTTTTCCTTGTCGTCAAGCTCTCCCTACCTCCCTACCTCTCACCACCCCTAGTCTCTCACTCCTGCTCCTTCCATCCTTTCGTCTCCCACTGTTTGTCACTGTAGGAGTCTCATCTCTACATCATGCTCTCCTTCTCCCAGTCTCCCCAAGCCTTCTCTTCAGCTCCGAGTCTCTTTCGCTCTTTTTTTTTTTTTTTCCCCATACACTTTCCGCTCTCTACTTCTCTGCCTCCCAGCTCCTCTTATTATACCTTTTTATCCCCTTAATCCTCATTTCTCACTCTCACATACTCCCTCGGCAGGTTACTTTCAACACTACCCAACCATCCATGTCTGAATGGGTTTCATTTCCAAGTGCTTTCCCTCAGTGATTGAACGTACATAAAACATGTGAACAGACAAGCAGTTCTATAGAATATAAAGACACAATACAGTGAACAATGTATTTGAAGGCACTTAAATATTTGTGTGACACGTGAAGGGATGTGTGCCCATTCAGCAGTAGACACAACATATGCTGTTATCTCACTAATGGCAGTCTAATTGCATAGTGGACATGACGCAGTGGTGCTGCGCTACACATCTCTTTTCCCTCCCTCCCTCTCTTGTCTCTCACCTCACCCTCTCCTTACTGTTTCCAGTCTAAACTCTTAATGCTTAGTAGCCAGTATTGCAATCCTGCGGTGAAGCTTAACAGCTCCCAGGTGGGAATGTGTGTAACAGTGTGAGTGTATGTTAGGTTGTTGCAGAAATGTCTCCATCAACCCCCCAAGGTGAAGGTTAAAGTAATC
The DNA here is from genome assembly GCA_032362345.1 of Sandelia bainsii. Lineage (NCBI taxonomy): Eukaryota > Metazoa > Chordata > Actinopteri > Anabantiformes > Anabantidae > Sandelia > Sandelia bainsii. The sequence continues at coordinate 9,475,003 of JAUMHL010000013.1, forward strand.
TTTGCCCTCTCTGCTTTCCACTCCAGATGCTCCATGTTCAGACCTACAAGGCCTGCTGTCTGGCCTCCTACCCGATGCCCAGATCTCAACCTCCTCTAGTAGGGACATGGTGTGGAGTCCTGGTGCCGCCCGTCTGGTGGCCAGTCGCTCTGGCTGGTTCCCCGCCCCTGCACAGCCCCTTGCTGGAGAAGAATGGCTACAGGTACAAGAGGATTTCGATTGCATTAATTCATCTTGCAGATGCAGGTTTCTGTATTTTTCTTAGACATAAAAGATATAATCTGTGATATATGAAGTGTATGAATGAATCATTAATTATTTTGCATTAATATAACAGTATACATTAGTATAAAAGACCGGCAGCTGATTCTCCTAAATGCATGCCAGGAACTAATGGGAATAAAAATGAGTAAACAAATAAATAAACATATCTACCTGTGCCTGTAATGCATTTTATATGATGTCTCATAGGGTCAGGTCAATACAGGGTTGGCATCTGTCTGGTTGTTGTGTTATTATAAAATTCTGGCTTCCACATACTGTATGGCCAGAGACAACTGAGCTACAACAAGATGCTCTTATTTTTATGCAGTTCATTAATCACCATGTATTACACTACAGGTTGACCTGGGCATACCCAAGACAGTGCGTGGTGTGATCACCCAAGGAGCAAGGGGAGGAGATGCAACAAGTGGGGCCACGGCAGATAACCGAGCATTTGTTAGAAAGTACAAAGTAGCGCACAGCCTGAATGGAAAAGAATGGAATTTCATCATGGACAGCAAGACTAGCCTACCCAAGGTGGGTGAGAACAGATGGAGAAAATTACGTTTGTTTCCAAATGACACCAGTTCACTAACCTCCCCCCATATGGATAACCCCTTGAGATTACATTGCAGTTTTGAATTTGTGTATTTTGTGCAGATTTTCGAGGGGAACACGCACTATGACACCCCAGAGCTCCGCCATTTTGACGAGACAGTGGCCCAGCTCATCAGGCTGTACCCAGAGAGGTGGTCTCCAGCAGGGATCGGGATGAGGGTGGAGATACTGGGCTGTGACCTGCCAGGTAGGACATTCTGGTGTTGCCTATATGAATCATTTTATATTTTGATGCTTATTGGATTCCAGTCTAGACTATTTGCCCAACACTGTACACTGATATTGTTTCCTTAAACATATAGGTACAGTATGTTCACTGTAAGCTTCTGCAGCAAGTGTTAGCATCAGCAAGGAGTGGACAGGGTTAGGTTTGGAGGAATGTGTCCCCACTGAGAGAAGGATAGAGAGCATTAGGTTGTTCACTTTCTACTGTGGTCTGTTATCCAGATGTGAGGCAGCGCTGGAGACACACACATTCACCGGCACTCGCCCACATATGGACTCTGACTGATTACCACTCCCTCTGTGCATTAACAGGATGACTGGGCTGTATAGTGCCGCATGCTCAGCACTTACTTACATACATGACACACAAACACACATTTAGACACACACCAAATTAACCACAGAAAGACATATACTGCTCATAACATTCACAAACCCACACACACACACACCACTGTAATCATGTCTCTGTAAATGCAAGTTAGGCTATGGCTTCATTGAGGTGATTTACCGCGTGTGTCTGTGTGTAAGTACAGATCAAGTGCACTGCTCTCATTTGTCTGGACAAAGTAATATATGTTTAAAGCACTTTCAACGATGCAGAGCCAGCCCATACCTGAGATAAGTGAGGGAGCGATGAATTTTATCATTCTATAGGAAATGATTTCTGAAGTGATAGAGATTTATAAGACAGTAGCAGGTACGACTGTGGCTTTATGTGACAAAAAGAATGTGTATGACTCTTTATGTTTCTGTATTGTCATGAATGAAACAGTTTTATGCATCTGATCCGTGGTGTCTAATCATTTAGTTTCTTCTAAAAACCTTCCATGGCACATAGGTGCTGTTAAGTGACCTATAGGAAGAGCAGTGCAGAAACACTACATAAATGAACACTAATCCAAAAGATGGAGTAAAAAAATTTAAATTCAAGAACCTCAGGGATTACCACTTTTTGTGGAGGGGTGATTGTTGTCAGATGGAGCGAAGGTATTCTGTGGCCCAGAAAACTGCTGCTGAGGATCACACATTGTTCACAGGCCTAAAAAACTCAGCAGGGATACTGGACTACCGCTGACATCCTGTAAATCATTCACTTCCTCTTCCACTCAAACTATTCACTTCTCTCTGTCTGTCCTCGGTTTTCTGATGAAATGCATATACGTTTTACCCAAGATCTTGCCTAATGTATTTTGAACATAGCAGCAAATGCAAACGAAGCAGTATAAGGTCTCTTCCCAATCCTACACATGGCTGCAGTTTTTTCTTATCCCACCCTCAGGCCCAGTGCGTGGGCCTGTAAATGTTTTTTTTTTTTTTCTTTTCATTTCCATGCCTCCCCTCCTTTCGTCTCCTCCCCTTTGCTGTTACTTATCACTCACACCTCTTTTCCACTGCTGTTGGTCCCGACTTCTTCCGTTTCCACTGTTTCATGCTCAGCTGTCACACACACACACACAAAGCTGCTCCAAATATGAAAAATTTATGAGCTCAGGTAGGAAATTTTAGAGACTGATGTGTAAAAAATGCAAAATATCATCTCTTCCTTTTCCCAGGAAGTATCATTGTACTCTTAGGAGGACTGCAGAGCTCGCACACCTTAAATGTCAATATTCGGTAGATTCACAGTGGCTTTCTGGTTTCTTCAAGGTGCCAGTAAATATAACAGAATGGACTGCAAAGTGAATTTAAACAATCAACACATTGTGGACAAAATAAGTATATCTACGAAGAAAATCTGTGTGTGTGTGTGTGTGTGTGTGTGTGTGGATGAACCTTGATCTGAGCTCTTAACACTAACCGACAGAATATAAAACGTTGGCTACTTGTCTTTCACATCACGTTCCTTTGGGGGGTGTGTGCTAGTGTGTGTGTGTGTGTGTGTGTGTGCACCTACGACTGCCAAGTAGAGATTTATAGAAAGGCTTTCTACATAATTGAAGATTTTTTTTTATCTTCTCTGACATTTCGCTGAGTCAGATTCTTTGGGAGTGAGTGATATCTTATACAGAAAGGCCTGGCCCGTGCCACTGTGTGCATGTGTGTGTTTTTGGTGTCAGTGTGTGTTGAAAAACAAGCATTCAAAAAGCACTGATCCCTGTGTGTGTGTTTATGAGCATGTGTGTATGCATGTGCTGCTGCATCATACATAAGTGTCTATCTCCATTATCTAAGTGTTGGTGTCTCATCCTGTGCATGATTATGACTTGCATCATCACCTGCAGCAGTAGACACATTATGTAAGACAACACTGTGCTGCAGAGGGACTTTTCCTGCATTACAAGGCCCTCTGCTGCACATATACAAGCCTGCCTGTGCATATATGGGCATCCATATGCAGCCCTGTGGCACAATCCTCATACACATCAAGGACAGGGCTTGGGGCAAGGTAGGCAGGTCACATACATTTACACACTTCTCACATAAACATATGCACACACCCACAAACGTACAAGCCGGTCCCATTGCCCCCAACACTCCTGTCACACCCTGGAAAGGTCAGCACATTTACACTGTGACAAGGCGTGACCTTTGAAAGCATAGAGTGCTCAGGAGCTGGGTGGAATCTTAATGGGCTAGACTGTGTGTTTATATGTGTTTACTTGTACTCACACGTGCAAGTGTGTGTGTTTTCTGGCACCCAGGTAATGTTTAGGCGCTTGGTATTTTTTAACGCCTGGTCCCAGGACTTAACTGGGGGACTCAAAGGTTAGACTGGAATAAAAAGGCAGCAAAGGCTAAAACAAACAAGAGTAGAGAACACGAGATAGAATAAAAAGTAGAAGGGGAACAAGAGATGGTTGTGCATTTAAAACTCAGGAGGAAGAGAGATTTGGGAAGGAAGGCTCGCTTTTCTGGCCTTACCTTCCCGGTGGGCCGGCACCGATAACAGTCTCATTAGGTAGTTAATGACTGGCATAAAGGACATGACATTAACGCTGGGTTAATGTCAGAAGCCATCACCAGCTGTGGCCGGCCCTTTCAAGTCTGCCATTTCTCCAGCTGCGGCGCCGTCGTGCTCATTTCCACAGGAAGTTCCTTTAAGCAGATCAATTGTGTATCACGCCGCGTTTGTTGCCGCTAATGCCTTTCATATTCTTTAAATGATAATGGTAGACATGCAGAAAGAGGAAAATGAACAGTGGGCGACTCTAGTACTGTCACAAACAATCGTTCAGCAGGGTAAATCCATATGACTTTTATTTCTAGATGTTTGCTTTTTGTGTTCCTTCTCCAAATGATGAGCTCCGTCTCACATGAGATCATCAGGCATCCAAGCCTCAGAGTTATTTGGATAGACTTAAATGAGACAAGGCAGGGAGAGCTAACAAAGGAATATGAAATACAATATGCTTAATAATCCACATACTCATTTAAGTGATCGTCAATGTCAAATTAGTGCAATATGTTTGAATCTAGCGTAGTGAAATGTGACAAAAACAAGTCAGTGCATAAACATGTGTTGTTAATGATTTTTTTAGTTTGTTTATACAGACAGAAATTGAGAGAACAGCAGCAAACACAGTTTATTCCCATGATAATTTGCATGAACCTTTGTTTGAGACCTGACCCAAACCTCTGTGTAAACTCCCATAACACACCAAGGTTCACCCATCTGCTCCTAATAACACTGTTGCTTTCTCTACTTCACATTCCAACTGCAGCCTGCTCAACATGTGTCTGTTTGTGCGTACATGTGATGTGCTTTAATGAGCTGTTATCTTTTTTATGGCTTTGTGTGTTGTTTGTCTTTCTTCATGATATATGTGCGCTTAAGTAGATGTTAAGGGCAGAGAGAAAATCATGCATTTGACTTTGTGTTTGTTCCCCCTACCATGAATGCATGATAGAGTAAGGGAGACACACACATACACATGACAACTCACACATGCACAAGACAACAGAGTGTGTGTGTGTGCTCTGTATCCTCACTGACAGCCAGTGAGTGGTCCCAGAGTGTGATCATCCTGTCTAAGGTCGAGGGGAGTTTGTTGGACACGTTCATCCGTCAGCCTGCATCTGTGTGCCTGCATATTTGAGTCCGTGTGTGTCTTAGACTAGGGTGCACTGAGCCTGCCTCCACATGTTTCTGACACTCTGGGTGAATCTGGCCAAATCAAGACAGGCCACAGGATATAGAGCTAATTTCAGAAAAAGACCTCACACTTTCAGTTATGACGTGCACTTTTATTGACCCTTAATTGACTTAGAACACTGAGGCATGATGTTTATGTGCTGGATCAGGACTAAAATAAAACTGGTTACTGGTTACTAAAAACAGCAATAGAACTCTTATCATTTCCACTCCCGTCTGTGTTTCCTGACACGTCCATACAGAGAGACAAATTCCTCATGTATAATCTCTTAAAGAAACATTGTGTGATTAATGTGACTTTTTTATACAGTGATCTAATGTCTGGGGATTGTTTCCTTCTAGCATCTCTGACCTGAGCTGTATTATGTTTGTTTCTGCAGAAACCTCCACACCCGCCGACACCGTCACGCCAACTCTGCCTGCCGACGTTGAAACGACCACTGTCCCCATTACAACCACAGGTGAGGCCAGACGACAAAGTGCTTCACATGAAAGCAAAAAAAATGCTTAGTTAATAGTGTCATTAGGAAGCTGTGAAGATGAAAGCCTTTGGAAGAGTTGTATGTCATTATGTTGAACTGCTGTGAATTTACCTGAAATGATTTCTCTTTCCTCCCTGCCCTTCTGCTCTCACTCTTACTCTGTCTTTTCTTTCCTCGCTACTCTTCACCTCTACAGTAGCTACCTCTCCTCCATCAGACAGCGTGTGCGACTTTGACCACGGCCTCTGTGGTTGGACGCATGACCCCAACGCCCCTCTGTACTGGTCCCTGCACAGCCACGGTGAGTCTCCTCATCAGTCATGTGAAGAGTCTGTCTGACTCACTGCAGCTGTCTGGTTAGCGCAGTGATTCACAGCTGCTTCACACAGCTTACGTTTTCCTCTGAGCAGCAAGCAGTTGATGGACAGTGATGTGCAGAGGCTTCCCTTAAACTGTTTAAATGCAGTTTAATATTTAGATCTGGAAGGTTTTCCAAAACAATCCAGTTAGCAGCTGAAGTTGACAGTGGTTAGGTTTCAGCTTCTTTCAGTATCAGAACATTTGCCGCAAAGCTTTTCTGTATGCAGCTGCAAGGGGGAATTCATTTTGGTGCAGAAAATTGCACAAGCACAAATGCATTAAGTTTATTTTATCAACTTCAGTGAGTCGAGACTCTGTTTTCTATAATTAAATGGAGTCATTCTCCTTCTGCTTCTTCATTGAATTTAGCAGCATCATCGTCTGCCAGTCACACTGCTCTTTCCAAGCGAATGAGAATGAAAATGAAGCGAGGGAATCGGAAGGGAAAGAGACACCACTGCCGTGTCAGGCGCATACAGCTTCACATATCACACACACCAGCTCTCTGTCTGATTAACTCTGTGCGTCAAGATGTGTGACGTCTCGGCAGGAAGGGGTTAAGATACAGTAGCTCCAATTAAGTTTAGAGCAGCAGATTCCACAGTCGAGCACTAATTCCCAGCCGTCCCTTACTGCCCCTCCATTACTTCAGGCACATCCCAGTTGATGCTGTGTAGACTTCCATCTACTTAGACACTCCTTGAAGAAATAATTATTAATTTTCCCTTTATACATAGCCATGGATCAAAAGTGCAGCTTTTGGCGTGTTATTAAAAGCTACAGAAGATGTTTCCTGCTGGGTTTAAGCCGGGTTTTTTATAGCACTGTTTATTATTTTCCCTAGGCAGAGAACAGGATTGGTTCTCAGCTAGTCTCCATGAAAAATTCAGCATTTCTCCAGCTGGAGAGAATTAAACAAAAGGTTCAGCACGCCCCCTTTTTTGTCAAATTTGTGATATCACCAGGGTCATGTTCACCCAGTCAGGTTCGGCAGATATTCTCTTGAAGTGTGACCTATTTAGGTCATAACCACCTTTGTCCGGGGGCTTCAAAGCAGCGTCTTTCATCATGGCCGGATTGGAAAGGATTGCTTAGATTAGTCAGGTTGTGGCTTTCATGTATGGAGTATCATTTCCAGCCATTTTGACACGCCACGCCAGCCTTTGATTTTCCCACAGATGTGAAAGGTCAGAAATCCCAGCCGACACAGGATCATTCTATCACCACCATCAAATCACTGTTTAATCCTCTATAGAATTCCTTTTTCACATGTGACCCAGAAACTACCATCTCTTCACCTCTTGACCTCAGTCATGAAACCGGTAATAAAGTACAGAGATGGAATTAGCCACCATAAACTGTCGTATTATTTGGCTTAATATACCCCCCCAAGTAAAAATGTGCTAACTAGGCATCATAGATTGTATCCTTGTTTGCTTCTCACTGCAGGAGACCACTGTGAAATGGATTAATAATGCTCTGTTGTGCTGTGTATGGCGAGGCAGTCTCGATTATGAGCTGTCAGGCGAACAAGAGGCACAACAATAGGGGGTTCGCTGCAAGACGCCGCGCGTCGACACAAGGCAGATGGAAGTAGCTTTGGTGCACACATTAAAATGAGTGATAAAACGCCTTGTGGAGTCACAAATACGTTTCACTTGCACATCCTCTCCAGGCATATATATACACACAGTGCATACACCCCAAAAGTGTGCAGCAAGGGAGAGTGCACACACTCATTCCAGGGCTGCAAAAGGGCCAAGGGACAAACTGTCACACACAATGTCTGAAGTGTCACACACAGGCGAGTCTGGGCGTATGGCAGGCAGAGGGGAACTGTCAAGTCAGAAGAAGATTCGTCCCTCCAGATACTGCTTGTCTGATCTGCTGAAAAGACCGCACACACAAATACACACACACAGCGAAAGGTTATCAACCCAGTCGCTCAATAGCTTGAGCATTGCTGCGCTAAAAACACACACTCGTACTCAATGCTGCTATGAGTAAAGAAGGAAAAAAGACAAACCAAACCACAAATCAAACTTATTGTGGCAAATACCCCTACGCTCCCTGATTGGTGTCAGACAACTTTCACACAAACACACACACAATTGTTCATCATGAAGCAGGTGATTTAATCTGCACTAGACGTTTCCCACAGGACCCACTTAAGAAATTCTTCACCAGACGCCTCATTGAGTCTCTCTCTCACCCATACATGGGCACATGTAGTCTCTTTTTCTCTCACGCACTCATATACATGTAGTAGGCTCACCAATCACACTCCCTCACAAAACTTAGTGTCGATATCCAATTTTGAAGCTAAACATCCTTTGGTATAAGCGAATGGAGTGGTCTGCATTTTTTTAAACGTTTCCATCAAGTCATTTACCCTGATGGGAATGAAGAGGAATAGGCCCTGAGGGTCTTGGTTGGAGTTCTGGTAGCACTCTGTGTACGCTGGACCTATTCTTCTGTGTGTTTATATTTGTCATATCCCTATTGTTTGGTGTGACTATTGTGCGGTGCGGATCCCATTCCTGTTAGCAAGTGGTGATTAGTTTCTTTTCTGTTTGAGAGTCATGTTGGAAACTGTGAGAAAAACACATTCTGTACATGTGTGCATATGGTGTGTGTGTAAATCTGCCTGTCTTTGCAAACACTGATGATTAATGATGAAGATCGTGATTGTGTACTCATATAGTATGTGTATGTGCTCCATTTGTGCCCAACAAACTAATTTCAGCAGCATCCATTTACATTGAAAATCAAAGGTCTGCATAGTCTTTCAAAGTGCCTGGTTTATATTGCCTCGAGGGCTGAAATAAAAACCCATTAAATCTGACTTTATTCACTTTCATTTGACTGTAGCAACCAGCAAACTCAAAGTTAAAACAAAGCTCCACTCATTTCCGACAATGTGTTAAAATACTAAAACAGCTTGAATGCATTTTATTGCTGTGAAATTCCCAGTTTCAGCATTTTTCCGTGTATTCCTAAGTTTTTTTTTGTTGGGCACTGACATAGCTCAAACTTTGGAGAATATTCAAAACTGATCTCTAATCTCTAATCTCCCATCTTGACATGTCTCACTCCCTTCCAGAGCTCAACAGCTATTTGTACATGGACGCCAGCCTAAAGACGGAGCAGCAGCGAGCCAGGCTCGTGAGCCCCGTGGTGGCAGCTGAAACTGGGCCCCTGTGCCTCGTCTTCTCCTACCAGCTGTCTGGAGAGGCCCAGGGCCACTTGAAGGTCCTGCTGCGGGATGCTCACAACGAGGAGACCCTCATTTGGACGCTGAAAGACGATCAGGGCCCTGTCTGGAAGGAGGGTCGCACCATCCTGCCTCGCTCCCCTAAAGACTTCCAGGTAGTAATAAACTACACCCACATCTTTAGGTACAATAAGAAAGGAACTATATCTTAACTGGCAGGAAGAAGTGCAAGTGTAGTCTTAACAAAGCATCAGAATTCTGGCCAGTATCATTGAGCAATAATAAAGTATGTCTGCTTGATAAAATAGGTATAAATAGGTATCTGGGTCAGACCTCTTTTTTATGTCTCCTCAGAAAGAGAAACATGTCTTTAATGTCTTTATCAGGTTTGGTTAGAGAGAGATATATTCACATCAGAGCGTGCACAGAGCTTCGGTTTTAGCTTCGGTTTTAACTTCTGTCACCTTAGGCCAGGTTTGACTTCAGAAGAAGCTAAAGTAAGTCATATTGTCTCTGTTGGCTGCGTGATTGTTTGGGGATCTCTGTGCATTTGTCAGAGACATCACAAGCAGTTAATGTTCTCATAAAAAAGTAAGTTGGTGAAACTTGCAGAGAAGGGGAGGATGATTGCAAGTGTTGAGTGGAACTTTGAAATCACAGGCGCCATATTAAGTTTTTACCCTCTTTCTCCTCCTCCTCCTCCTGCTTGTCCCCGTTCTCAATTTGCCTCCACCACCCCCTGCTCCGCCTTGCCTTCATCCTGTCTCTGGCTTCCTCTTCCTCTTCTACTTTTTCAACTGTTCCCTCCTCTTCTTCCTCTTCCTTCCCCCCTTGTTCTGGCTGTGGTAGGTTGTGATGGAGGGTTTCTTTGTGCACGGCACCAGAGGACACATCTGGATAGACAACATCCACATGAGCTCGAGCACCCCTCTGAAGGAGTGCACACGTAAGTCGCACACAAACACACACACATACATGCATGCATTTCCAACTCTTCAACAGACAGACAGACAGACAGACAGAGAGATCTTTTTACATTGGTTTGTCAAAATCATCTGGAAGAATAATGAAAAATAAATAAACACACGAACCCACACACACACCCTCTATCAATCTGCCTTTCCCTCTCTTTCCCTTCCATCTCCTTCACTTTTTAGCCTTAAGGTCCTTGAATAGCAACACCCATAAAGTGATAAATACACACACACCTCCCAGTCTCCCCTCCCCTCCCTCGCTCTCCCATCCCAGTTTCAGAGACAGCTTCTCCTCCATGTACCCACCGAATATCGAGATGAAAGGAAGAAGGAGAGGGAGGGACAGCGTTTACTCCTCCACAAAAAAAGAAAAGAAAAGAGAAGAAGAATAGGAAAACTAGGCCATAAACGCCCCGTGGGCCCCGGCGATGCTAATCTATGTTTCATTAGATTTCCCTTCTTCTCCTTCTTCTCTCCTCTCACTCTTTCTCTCTTGCGCTCACTCCTCTGTCGTATTTGTAAACAGAGCTTTTCCCGAGCCGTCAAAGGGAATTACTAGACAGGCTGTTTCCCAAGCAAGTTTTCTGGGCGCCTGGTGTGAGTCGAGCATCAGCGTAGCCTCCTTAATCTGGCCCGAGCAGGAGCTTTGGAGAGGGTCTTAAACAGATCAGAGACCAAGCTGGGGGTTCAGAGCCAAAAAGCTGCCTTCATCGCTTCTGACTGACGTCCAGTGTGCTTTGGAGCTGGACCACAGTGACGAGCAGGCAAAGTGTTATTGAGGGAAAGTGTGTGTGCATATGTGTGTGTCATGGCCCTAGCTTGTGGCACTTTTATTTTTCTATGTTTTTGCCACTTTGTGTTCTGTCAGTCGTGTGTGTGTGTGTGTGTGTGTGTGTGTGTGTCGTGAGTCTTGAGAGAGTTGAAGCAGCACAGCATTTGGAAGGCAAAGATGACTGCTGCGTTTCCTCCTTCCCCTCTTCCCTCATCTCCTTTGCCACTCCCAGAGCATGCTGGGACGTTGCTTATCACCCAGCGCAGTTGAGTTTTTCACAGTACGTTGGCATTCCCGCCAAAAGGCGCCAGTTCCCAAGTCGGTTTCCCTCTTTCTTCCTCTCTCACCCACCCCCTTCCCCCATCTCTCCCCCTCAACCCACACATATACACTATATTACACACACTGTGATGAGACACACACCCTAGTTCTTTGTGTTTGCATTCCAGGCAATCAAAGGGAAGGTTCTGCTCTGTGCATTTGCAGCAAGCCAAAACCCCCCAGCCCACACCAGTTTAACTGGACTCAGACGCAGATAAACAACTTGAAATACGTGAACTTTGCGATCACTGACACACACAAACACACGTAGCCTGTACACTCTCAGCACAGCACAGCCCATCTCAAATCCCAAACTCCCACAATGTACTCTGTTTGAAACTGCATTCAAGCAAAGGAGCTGAGTAAATGCCATAATTCTTGTGAGCCATCTGAGGAATTAACTTAAATTTCCTCAGGAGGAGTTTGATAGTCTTGTGACATTTGTGTGACATTTGGCTGACTTTTACCTCATATTTAAAGTTATCTAACAGCTCCTTCTCTCTCTTTCTCTTTCTGTTCCTGTCTCTATGTCTGCCCGACTCTCTCTCTGTCCTCGCAGAACCCTTCGCAGCTTTTTCTCCTGAAAATCCAGGTGAGTTTTACTTTGGTGTGATGTCACTTCCTCTTTGGTCTTGCTTCCTGCCCGTTGATATGCACTAGCCTGGGGTTTTTTGCTTGGTGGCGCTAAGTGGTCTCAATGGCTAATCAATCAGCCCGAACCAGTCCTTCACACAGAGGCTGAGTCTGCTAGAGCTGTGTGATTCTCATTTTAAAACTAGTGATTCATCGCATCATCAGCAGCACATAGACTTCACCAAACAAAAACTTAACTAAATCTAAATGCAAATACCAAATTAATTTTGTCAAACTCTAACCAAGTTGGAAAATAGATTATTTCAGTGCTGTATTGTTGTGCATTAGTTTTACCTAGTCAGTCTCAGTGGAAACAAAGGATTAGTCTCAAAAGAGCAAACACTGTGTGCAAGGCAAGCTAAATCAAGCACACGTCATGGAGTCAGATATTTGAAAAGAGCTACATATTCTCATTTCTAGGCTGCCTGACACAGCCTGAAGGGTTTTAAATAACTGTCTGCCTCATGAAAAATATTTAGAGCATCCTGGGGGACTCTATGAGATTGATGTTATTGTTTTGGCATCTCATAATGTCTTCCAATAAGATAAGAGCTTGGCGGTTTCAGTGCGAATGTGATGTGTGTGCACTTCTTTGGCTTTTCCACTTCTCCGTCTTCACACACTCACACGGAGTCTCCAACCCTTGACAAACATGCACAAACACACACATTAATATCACCGCACGCATAACACACACACCACCAGTGTCCCCAGTGAAAAGCAATCAGATAGAGTGACTGAGCAGTAGCAAGCACGGTGTCTCTCTCCTCTTCCTAACTCAGCTCTGTCTAATGAGCGTGGGCCGTGTGAAGTAGCAGGAGCACGCACCATTTCCTTCTGTAATTATGTGACACGGTCCAAAAATCAGGATGTATTCAGCTGTGCTTCACTTTCCCTAGTTCAATGTGACATTCTCGCAGTCTTACAGCTCTCCACATCAAGTTTTAATGATACATGTGGACTCTATTTTGTAGTTTTTCAGTGTCTTTCAGGGTTTGTTTCTGAATAGCAGACTTGGATAGTCGTGTAGAGGCTTCTTGGAAGGTGTTCTGTTGGTTCTTACCAAGAATTTGAGAAAGGGGTTCAAGCCAGGGGCAGCAGTATAGAGGATCTGTGGAGATAGTCTCCAAGGAGACAGAGCTTGGCTTGAGGAGGAGAGGACTGGCCAGGAGGCTGATGCATGAGAAAAAGGAAAATGAAAAACTAAGAACAGAGAACAGGATAAATTATGTACTCAAAACAAATCTGCCAACTCAAGCCAGCTAAATAACAAATCCCAATCCAATATCGGCTCAGAGAGAGCTCTGGAACATTGGATTCCCATGTGGCGTCTGACTGATTCTTGCATGGTTCTGAGACTTTATCAGGGGGCTGTTTGTGACTTCCTGTGCCAGTGCAAAACAGGAAGAGGAAGCTCCTTAATTCAATGTGTGTGGGTGCTTTTATAACTAATTATTTTGGCTTTCATTTCACACCAAATCATTCCACTGGAGCTTAAAAAATAATAATTTTATTGCATTTGATTGGATCAACCATTGGACTGATTTCAAACCAAATCTCTTGATGATCTTGGTGTGAAAATTTGTCCTCCAACTGCAACCCAAGCTACATGAAAGAAATGGATGCATTTTTATTTTATTCTTTATTTTTTGGCCTTGGAGATTTATTTTGTTTTTTGCAACTGGCATGCTTGTGCATGCTCATACGAGGTGCACGCCTGCTGTTCACAGTATGAAGACCAATAGGGATAGAAAATATTAGAATAGAATTAAATGTAAAACATAACCAAGTGCCACTCCTCTATTTTCCCGCTGGCCAATTATTCTGTATCTCTCCACCAGGGGGAGGCGTTCCTGTGCCTCCCTTGCCCATCCACTGGTATTACATAATGGCCGCCGGAGGCGCCCTCCTTCTCCTGGCGGTGGCCATCTTGGTCAGAGCCCTCTGTTGCTGCCGACAACACCTGGCCACCAAGAAGAGCCAGCTGTCAGTGGCCTATCACAGCTCCTCGCAGTGCTTCCAGTATTCTAACTGGTCCTCCAGTATGGCCACCCCAGGGGTGGAGCCAGTCCTGACAGTGAGGTTGGACAGCCGGGACAGACATCGTACCCTCTGCTGAAAAGAAGCACTTAGCTGCATTGTGTTTGGCAGAGCAGGAGACCAACTTGTGATGTCAGTGGCAGTGTGTGTTGTGATGCTGCAAGATTGACCCAACATCCACTCTACCAACCCCTCCCTCCTTTAGTTTACAGTTGCCAGGGTGATGATGACACAGACATTGTCCTAAACTGCCAAGGGGAAATTTGTAAAGAAACACTGTGCTCTCTGTCTCTAATGGATGTAGGTTCGGTAGCTGTTTTCATCTTTGTTCCATTAAGGAGTTTGCTGTTGACATTTCACACTATGCTGCTCCTGGTGAGAGGACTGAAGTCTGAGTTATTTATCTGAACAGCTTGTTTCAGATCATTGAGTGCCGTCTGGCTCCTCATAACCCCAACAGTCCTCCTGGAATGACCCCAGCATGGACATACACACAGCTATGTGTGGGCTGGGAAGAGGAGGGGGTCAAGCCGGTTCCACTGCGAGAGCCAGCCAGAACTGCCAAACCACAGGCTAAAACAAGACCCCAGAGACATGGGGAGCTCTGCACTGCTGAGACAGAAAGGAGAAAACTGTTACACTGAGAGGCATTCAGTGTGCTAGCTGTGGAAATGATCTGGCAAGCCCCAGAAAATAAAGCTCTTGGTATCTCTGTAATAACACAAGATAGCTGTGATATGAGTTGTACCAACAGTGAGGGAGAAAAAAAATCCTTCCATTGTCCTTTTCAACCGAGCATGTGCACCTTTAAAAACAAAGGAATGCAAATCCATCATACTTAAAGTCCTGCATCACAAATGGAGATAACCAGCTCGTTTGATTGAACATCTTGTCTTCTCCTGATAAAGGCATCAGTCAGTGATGGATGCAGCCTCCTTCAGTGTTTAGTGTCTCATCTTGATTCTCTGTCGTAATAAAGCACGTTGTACCACTCCCATTTATGCTTCATACCACCCAGGTCCCCTGTTTCTCTGTTTCTTTGAGCGACCCAGATGACAGCCATGCTGAGCCAAGCCTTGATGTGTTTTCAGTATGAATGTGCTTGTTGTTTTTAGGGTTGTAAATAGACACAGCTGTCTGCCATCACCGCTTCATTCTTGAGTTATACTCCTACAAATCCCACAATGCCGCTGTACCAGTTGGAAGCCGTAAGTGTAGTGTTTGCTGTATATTTGCACCCTTGAGAAGGATCCAAGACATTATGAAAACCAGAGCAGAGCTCCAGCTATTGATGGTTTTTCCTTTAGTGCCATAAGACGCCAATGATAGATATTAACAAAAACATATTTATCAAATCTGGGATCTAAAAGCCTATTTTATCATAAAAAAAAATTATACTCTCACTGAGACAGACAAATTGGCACCAATCTTTCTCTCATCAGTCCGTACAGAGGCACTAAGATTTGACACAGGCTCAATTTAACACCCTGGATTGAATGAAATTGAGGTCTTCACTCCGTGGCTTAACGGGGCGTGCTTTCACGATCTGTCACAGCAGCAAAAATCCATCACCTACTAGCCCACAGCTCAGCAGAATGCACCTCCATTTGTTGCCCCAATTTAGAAGCTGCACTTTTCTCTCCGGAGTGAAAAAATGTGTTTTTTGGCACACGCTCACTATGTGCTTTTAAATCAACTTGGGAAGGTGGGATTGGACACCCTACTTGGTCCATCTCAACACCATTATGCTCCAAGCCTTTAATAGTTGTAATTAGTTAATGGACAGATAACATTTATTAAGGCTGTGCTAAGCACTTTTCCCTTCCATCTACCGCACCTCTGTCACCCAATCCGCTGCCAACTTCAGTTGCCCTGGAAACAGAATTAATAACGCCATTGGCCATCAAAGACCTCCAGATCTATACTTATGTCTTGCCAAGCAGTTACTCCCACTCCTGAATGTTTGCCAAGAGCAGCAAGCGCAAATACACAAATACACACACACACACAAAAAGTGAAAAGAAAACTCATCTGAAGTACACTTGAGCGATTGGGCTCAACTAAAGTGCTGCAGCCATTGCTAGTTTTACCACACTTGTAATCTTCCCATTCAGACACTCGCATACATATCAATTTTCAGTTCACATCGCCTGGCAGTGCCGTGAAGTTAGCAGAACGGAAAGCGAGACTATCGCATGCACTTCTTAAATGTTGCCATTACTGTTTGTTTTTTTTCTTTGATCATCTTATACACTGCTCTTAAACTTGACAGTAACAGTGTCTATGATTTTAATGGTGATGATTATGGGTAACGTTAGTTATTTGATGATATATTTGCGTCTTTCTCCACATGGAATGAACAGTCTTATACCATTAGTATCTTATGTGATGACTGTGTGTGACAAGAATGTATTGTAATGATCTTTCTCTATTAATAAAGTCATATTTTTCTATTATGACACGACTTATGTGTGTGAATGGATGCCAGATCTCTAAATTTTTGAAAATGAATTCATTTACAGTAGTACTATTGTTGCTGATGACTTTTAACATTATAAGGGAATTAAATGCAATTCAGAAACCACCAAATATTCCATAACATAACCTGATCCAAGTACTAAATATGTTGCAACTTGTGTTAGAGTTTGTGAATGAGAGATGAGTTTCCAGGCCAACTTAGTCTTTTGGTTCACGTGTTCAGCAATGTAACAATAATGATGTGTAGAATTAGCTTGATGCTTAAAGGCAGTGTTTCCTGTGCTTCTCTCTGACAGGTAAAAAATCTAATGAATTTGGAGATGGACGACTTTTCAGCGGCAGAAACCCTTTAGGTGGAGGTAAGGCAAAACACAGCAAACGTTTTTGTAATTTTTTTATGTCATTTGTTTGTCATCATCATGTCAACTTTATTTTTCTACCTTCCTGTCACAGGCTTACAGTTCCCCGAGTGGAACACAGCATCCCCGTCATCTGAGCCTCCGGTGACCCGTGTTTCAGAGAAGGACAACTCGTGGCTGTACACCCTGGACCCCATCCTGGTCACCATCATCGTCATGAGTTCCCTGGGGGTCCTGCTCGGGGCGGTCTGCACCGGCCTCCTCCTGTACTGCCCCTGCTCCTTCGGCAGTCTGTCGTCTCGCTCTTCAACCACCCTGGAGAACTACAACTTCGAACTGTATGACGGCCTGAAGCACAAGGTCAAACTGAACCAACAGCGCTGCTGCACTGAGGCGTGAGGGAGGAAGCGCGAAAAGAGACGGAACGAGAGCAGGAGACAGCCTTTTCGTGAAAAAAAACTCTCACTATTTCATTTCCTCCAGTTCACTTTAGTGTCAGTTTACTTCCTCAGCGGGGCAGATCCCTGGACACACGGACAACGAGAAAGCCACTGATAAGCTCAAATTAGAACTTGTTTCCAGTTTGGAAAACGTGGCACCGTCCAGTGTTTGGTAGTTTTTGTGGTGAGAGATCCAATGAGAGAAAGACTGGGGCTACCCATCCATTGCTGGGATGTTAGGCCTCAAAAAAGTAAATATCTACACATATCAATTACAGATTCCTGCTCCACCAAAAGAGAACTGTTTCTAAATGCATCATAGATTTGTAAGAGCTCTAGTTTTGAAACTGGATACTGTAAGCTACACATACTGAGTCAGGACACGTTGTGTTTGGAAGGTGGTAGGTTAGGAACGTGCTTAGAAAGCATCTTTTTTGATCACATGTGAACACAGTGGCCTAGAACTTAGCTCCTTTGTGTGGCCCGTTGGCTTTTTTTTTTTTGTTCCATCGTAGACTCTGCTACCTATCAATCTCAGTTATCTTCTTAGTTCCTGACAGTCTGTGGTATCTTTAGTCACCGACGTCCCTCGAGTTTGTCTTTCCGCTCAGTCACTCTCTTTCTGTTTAATGTTTTCGTTCTGGTGTATCGGCACTCTGTGATGGCAGATAAGTAGAAAGAAAGTGTATGTGTGTGGGGAGGGGGGGCATTTTATCACATTCTTTTAACCACAGAGAGAGCTATTGTTAGGTATAGTTGTCAGAGAATGTTGTTACTGGCTCCTGTCAAACAGAAGGTCATGTTTACATTGTGGTTAACGGGGAAAGGTCAAGGATCTTTGGTCGGTGCAACCTATGGATTGCTGGTAAGAGCGGAGACTGAAAACCACTGAAGAAAGAGAAACGGAGAGAGAGAGAGAGAGAGGCTGGGACTGACAGAGCACTAAAATCCCCTGCCTCCCTCTGTCTCTCTCTCTCACATGGACAGTGTTCTCTCTGTGCTTTCATAAGGACGAAAAATAAATGGGATCAAAAACAAATGCACAGCTTTCTCAATCGACTGACTGCGTGCCCAGATACAAACAAGCCTTAAAAGCGAGTGTTCGCCAAACTGTTGCCCAAAGGAACGTTGAGGCGACACCAAGACAAGAGAGGAGGTATCCATCTTTCTCTCGTTTTACATGTGAGCCTCATGAGCCATGATTTAAAGGACCTACCCCCACATACACACACGTCACATCACCCCCCGCCTCAACATACTGGCTGATGACGGCCTGCTTCTGAAGTGATTTTTGTTTTGTTTTGTTTTTTCATCTGTTGGCTCAACACGGCAGACATTTTTGGGACAGCTTTGAAACCAACAAGAAAATGTCTTGCCTCACACGCTCTGAATAGACTCATAAGCCATGAAAAGGCGAGTGCGAGAGACCCTCCCACGCACACGAACATACACACTTCACATGTGTATACAGATGTGTATATACAGAACATCACTCTCAGAAACAGTAAACACACACGCATAGAGGCCTTCAGGCCTAAAAATGAAGAAAACCATGGCTGCTGCTGAGAGACTGAAGTACACAACTGCCATGGATTCACTGCACACACACACACACACGCGCAACATTTCATCTCATAGACCTTCACCATGTACACACACACTTGCAGTCCCTCTCCTCTGAGGCCCGCATCTCTGGACCCCACTGACTCTTTTCAAAGTGCCTTGGAGCCTCGGGGATCCAGCTTGCCTTTGGAGCCGGAATCAGACACACTAATTTGACGCTGACAGGGACAGTCGCAGCGCCCCCTTCTGCCTGGGAGGACCCAACACATAGGAAGAAAGGATCCCCCCCCTTTTCGCACTGTTCGGACTGCTGTTGTTGTTGTTTTAAAGGGGTCTTTGTACAGAAATGCGCTTTTTATTATTGTTATTATAATTATTGTTATGATTATTTAATAAAGGATTTATACCATACTGTGGAAAGAGCTGGTAAGATTTTCTCACTGTGATACCTTTAGAAGATACGAAGAGGAGCAGGAGTGTTAGAAACAATATATTCTTATTCTTATGTATTGACATTCTTGCAGTACATGTGGATACAACAAAAAACTTCCTGTCCAATTACCCACAAACTTCATCTAAGTCAAACTTTCACTTTGAATTGCTAAAAGAATACACACAGGGAATCTCACACACACACACACACACACACTTTTCTCTCTCTCTCTGTCTGTCTCATACACATACATGCATAATGTTGCTACACTTGGCCTCTAATCTCTGCATGATGTCCCATTAGTCCAGACCTCTGGTGGCCCTCATTTAGGAGCTCCAACATCAAAGCTTTGAAATGCCCGGCATCTTAGCCACACACACATGCATGCACACACACACGCACAGATTCATACTGTACACATGCAATTACTCTGCTTCTCTTTTACAGCTTGCTGAGTCTCCCACACACGGTTCCATTTATCTACATAAGCTTTCTTCACCTAAATGCAAGCCATGTTAGCAAATACAGCACTGAGTTTCAGATCCAGAATTTGATATCTTTTTACCCTTCAGGGTCTTGTGGATGTTTGTAGTAAGGCAACCATTGTGGTACAAAAATGTGCACAGGGAGAGTTTATGGTAGCTGTTACAGCCATGACATGGAAGATAAATGAGAGTGCCAAAGTTAATGTTGCATTCTTTAACTTGTGAGCTCTCCTGCCATGTGTTTTTCCTTACTCAAACAGACTGTCATCATTGCTTATTAATAAAGCAACATTTAACACAAGTTGGAGTTGATGTGAAATGGAGCCTGTAGCACAGGTACCACATTATGAGCAGTACAAAGCAGAAGGACACGTGTTGTCACTGCACATTGGCTGTTAGCATGCTCCGGTCCGTGACATAGCGGGCCAATTACCGTATCTGAAAAAACAGACAATCCCCAGTCCGCTAGAGGAGTGCGATGCCATCTGCTCACAGGTCTGATTGATCCCGGCAGAACAGTCACGACCACATCACACAAATGAACGCCGACAGGAAATTGCCAAAGGAGCCAGATTGTCATTGTTCCATACCGCCTCTTGTTTTTACAACCAAATTATTCTTAATTCTTTTTCTCTGTGAGTGTGTGTGTGTTACCCAAATGTTGTTTTCCTAGGTTTTTTATCAGTCTGTAACGGCACACTGCAGGGGCCCTTTCCTTTAGCCGTCAGATCAGAGAGTTCTTTTGCCTCTGAAGCCAAGGCAGCCTTCAAAGAAAAAGCTTTGGCGCCCTGTAAGTCGATAGGCCAGATTGTGGAGAGAGCTCATTTGAGGGTTGCACTACAGGAAGTGGCTGGGACACACAGCTAATTAATCTGGGGATTATGTAATCAAGATAGAAGTGGGGGCAAACATGCAGCATGTTATTCAACACAGTTAAAGAGGAAACTTTGTTTGGTTTTCTATCTCACTACATCCTTGATATTACTACATAGAGACCTTTTACAGTGTCCTTGCAAGGGGTAACCCTTGAAAATAGCTTGTGATATAGTCATACATAATATTAATATTGATAAGAATTAAGAAATCCTAAATGCAAGTATTTTAAAATCCTCCTTCACTGACAGTCTGAAGAATTAAAGAACCTGGAGACTAAACTTCACATGTCTTTCAACAAGATCCAAAGTGCTGTCACAAACTGCTGAGACCCATGCTTACATTTTTAAATATGTTTCATGTGCACACACACACACACACACGCATGCGTATCCCAGTGGTCTTCCCGGGAAGGGGGCCCAGATAATCTTGTCGGGCCTGCCAGCGGTTCAAAGCACCTATATGGGTCAGAGCACGTAGGGTGTGTGTGTGTGTGTGTGTTTGTAGAAGATGTAAAGAGGCTCTGTGGCAACTTGCCTGCCAATGACGGCAGACCCAGTGACAACAAATGCCAAAGTCTTGCATAAACACCAGGCAGACCATCACTTTCCTTCCTCCATGACATGATCATCTCCCTACCACCAGAGGATACAGCCTCTGAAAACAAATATATGGAGGAAGTGATTTGAATGAGAAAACCTCTATTCAGAGCTCCAAACTAGGCCTGGCTTCTTGTCATTGTGAAGCAGCACAGAGGAAATGAACATGATTAAAAGATACTGAGGATGATTCGAAGTCATTTTGAACCCAAGACCACATCTCTAATGGTCTGGTTATAGTTTTGTTTTTTACCTCCAGACTTCAGTGCTAGCTATAGCCTCATACTGGTTTCACTCAGCAGTGCATGTTTGTGTGCACAGCTCTGGATTTGATTTCCAGAAAGCATCTCAGCTCTGGTATATTCACCTTAAACGAATCTGAAGCAAAGCAAAAGCATTTTAATCGCAAGTGAACTTTTGTTTTGCGGGTGCGCAACATGACCAGTGGTCCTATGTGGTGGGCCACCTGTTCGCTCCACTTGAGGCTGGTGTACAGTCACGGTTGCCCCATATAGTCCAGGAAACCTGTTATCGGGCATGGTGGGAGGCCTCTCACAGTGGGTCCTAACCATCTGTCTGGAGTGTTTGTGGCTGAATTTGAGTGACGCTGGTGCAGTTTAAGCACTTGATGTCGGGAAACAATAGATTTTTTTTTTATATAGAAATGTATGGTTTAAGTAATAGCTTCAGATTAAAGCTCTTAAAGCTCATTAAAATGAATCTGTGCCCCCTGTTTTTGCAGATCTATTAGCCTGACTTGAATGTTTCATTAAATTGAGTTATATGTTCACTTTGCCCAAGGAAATCTTTATATGTGTCTATTAGATTAAACTGTATTTTGGTATTGGGGTCAGTGTTACTATACCAATTTCGATCAAAATTTACAGGACTGAGTGTATTTTTTATCACTTTTCTTAAGTAGAACATGTTCACTCACATTCAAATAAATCTTCCTAATAACATGTTCCCATTTAGATAAGATCCACTTTTAAACACTCAGTCCAGCCAACACCAATTATGGCTTTAAAACGGAGGAGGAAAGAGCGATAATTGTGTTGGTGTTTTAAAGATGAAGGGAAATCTGATGAGTCTCAACACTTTTAACACAACCCAGCTCTCAAAACAGATCAAATAAGTTCTGTGAAACCTTAATCAATATGAACTCTTGAACCATAAAGGGGTAAAAACAGCTAAAAATGTATCTGTCAATCACAGGTTAAGTAAAGGAAAGCTGTTGGTGTAGCAATCACGCTTGACAGGTTGTCAAGATTTGAGCGCTCTTGGACAAAACATCTTAAAGCTTCTGTAATAGTCTGTTCGATGCTGGCACCGTGGACAATTCTTTACTCCCAATCTGTCAAATGATTTCAGCAGAGATGAGTTGCCAAGCCTGTTATTATTCAAACAGGCGTGTCAATAATAGAACGAAAAACAAAGTTGTATTTCATGAAAAGCGGTAATCAATTAAAAATGACAAAAGCTTCGCACTTTTTAAGAATGCAGCTGGGGCAGATTTCAGAAACAAGCGAATAAACAGCTGCGCTCATCATGATTCACTCTCGCTGTCATTAAAGTGGAAGAAAGGCAGAAAAGAAGAAATAGAAAATCATCGGCTGTGTGAGGCTGCTACCCTGGTTTAGTGTGTTGAGTAATTGAAATGGCCTTCTCATAGCTTTCTTTTCAAATTAGGGATTTTTCATTATGTATTCCATTGAAGCGATAATCAAATTCAATTGCACTTTGAGACCCATCTGTTCCAAAATAACTGACGATTCTACCTTACCAAAAAACAAAACAAAGAAACAACCTCCCGAGTCTCCATGGCTCTGCACACAAATCTTTTCATTGAATCAAATTAGCTCCACGAGTAGCGTATGTTTACAACGCAGCTCTGTAGAAACACCCGCCACATTTCCTCTTTGAAATCAGCTTTGAAGCTGATGTCGGTAGAAATGCAGCAGTAAATCAAAAGGTAATAACAAATATGCATGATGGGAAGGGATCGTTCTCTTAAAATGCTCTGCTTTGCTATAAACCCCATTTCCAGAAAAGCTGGGACTTTTTCTAAAATGCTATGAAAACTAAATCTGTGATTTGTTAATTAGCTTGAAATGTTATTATGTTTTTCCCTAAAGTAAACTAACAACAGAATACATATCCACTGTCTTTCGATCCATCTGACATGAGCTCGGGCCCTGAGAACTCGGCTGCGTTTCTGCACAGAGTTGATATTTGGCTTCTTCGTTGCATAACAGAGTTTCAGTTTGTGTTTCTGGATGCACCAATGGGTGGTGTTAAAGTACTTTATACACTTTATACAGATTTGCCTGGAGTCCCTGAATCTCTTCATAATATTATTTACTGTAGATGGTGAAAGACCAAAATTTCTAGCAATCATGCATTGAGAAATCTTCTTCACCGTGAATTCTCTCATGTAGAACAAAGTCAGCGAGTCACAAACCTTCATCACTTGCAAAGATACCGTCTTCTGTTTCTTAAAAAAATGTCTTTAAATCTGTGGTATTCTGGGTGATTCAAACAAATAAAAAATAAAAAAAATAGGGTTTGTATAACAAATGAAGTTACACATAAATTGAAAGGTTTCCTTAATGGCATGAAATTGTATGTGTCATTCACTGACTGTCTTGTTTTGTTGTTTTCCCTTTCCTCTGTTTTCATGATTTGATTGTAGGCAGAGATGTGGCAGAGGGAGATTGTGCCCGTGAGGCCAGTGTAAATGTGCAGCTTCAAGAGAAGAGGTCTCTGTGTTTGGTTAATGTGGGATGGAGCTCTGTGCTCTGTGTATATCCTCAAATCCTCTGAGTGGGTGGCTGTTGTTGGTATGGGTTATATTTTATGCCTTGTAGGAGGTAGAAAAAGCATTTTTATGTGTGTGTGTGTGTGTGTGTGTGTGTGCGCAACTGTAATGTGGTGACATCCTTCTCTCTGTGATAGCACGACGCTCCGAGTAACTGCACCCAGGAGAAAGCGGATTTACAGCCTCATTCAACTGTGCTGAGCTCCAGTTAAACATCATTCAAACCGCCAACTTAGCAATCCCTCTCCATTTTTCTCTATCTCACCACACACACACACACACACACACACACTAACACCTTTCTTCATAACAATACACACACACAGGCTCTTGCTGAATGACGTCATGAAGATAGATTCATGGGACATTTGCAGTCGATGTTTTGGAGATTTATCTCTGCGCATTCCTCTCAGATTTCTGTGCGCTATTGTTTTTCACCTGAATTATTATATCGCAGAGGCCAATCTCAGAGTTGCATGGACTTGAACCCACCGTGCGCGCACAAGCTTTAGCACTCACACTCAGAAATATTCATGCAGTGATTTAGAGAGGAAAGAGTCAGGGAGAGCATGCAGTAAAAAGCAGAAATACACTGTATACAGATGAAACAATCATTCTGCTTATAGTAGAGAGGAAAGGGGCCTGCTCAATTTGCTTATCAGTCCCTCTCGAGCTACAGTTTGGGCCCTTGGAGACATAACAGCATCAGGCCACTGGGGCACAAGCATGGAGTCAAGTAAACACATCTTAGTAGAATAAGCAAGCCACACAAAAGGCCTTCCTCCCATGACCGTGGCCACACACAAAGACACAGCGCTGCTGTTTCCACATATACACTGGGAAGAACAACAAACAAGCAGCTGAATCCACTGACAAATACTGCTGCAAATATCAAATCAATATCCCGTCTTTATTTTTGAAACTGTTTGGATTTGGCGTCATCGTGGGATTATTTGTAACAGTAATAACCCTCAGAGGATGGAACCAGGGGAGCACGCACCACCTGCCCTCTCCTCTGAACACACCTGGGGGGTGAGAAACAACACAAGCAGGTGGATGGGTGGGCAGATGCAGGCTGAGTGCGTAAAACTACAACAACAACTGCACGGCTGTATGTACAGCACGTTTGTTTGCATGAACAAACCTTGCTTGTGCACTTGTTTTACATTACCAGTGTGTGCGTATTCACAGGTTCAGTTCCCATGTGTCCTCCCACCTGCTGGCTGATGTGCGCTTTTTTTTTTTGGTTGGACGCCTGTCTCCTTTACCTGTAGTTGTTATGGAAACAAGAACGTTTGCGGGGACAGCATCAGCATAGGTGCTGCATGTTAGCCCCAGTGAGCATGGCATGCTAAATGGAACAAGTTCAGCAGGTCAAACTATAGTATCTCTCTATCAGTACCTTGCCGAGAACGAGTGCTTCTGAACTTGTGCGCTTCTGTATTGAGCAGATTGCCTCCCAGAGGTATACAGACGTTGAAATACAAAAGGGTTAGCAAATTATGCGCATATAAATTCACTTCTGCTATGCTTTTCACCTGTATTTTTCCAGCCATTTGTGCCTAAAAAATTTTTTATTTTTTATTTTTTCCCCTTGCAAGTGAGTCAGGGAGCATGTGAGCCTTCCTGAAGCCTTGTCTGGTGACACTGACAAAAAATGTTGCCATTAAAAAACATTTTTCATGAATATGAAATAATATATAATGTGTGTGTAGGCAAAGTGCTACTTAATGCATTGTCTGCTACCCATCTGCCTGGTTGCATGCCAACATCTGGTGCTGGTAAATAGCCTTTGACACAAAACATGCATCACCACTGACAGTGCAATGTGTCTGAGGGCATCAGTTCTTCATTGGCAAGAAGATGCATGAAGTATTCCTATGAACCCCCACCCCCCATCCAAATTAAAACCAACCACCATTTGACACCAGCAACAGTCCTTGTCTCCAGATGCTCTACCTGCAAGGCCTCCTCTTCCACCTCCTCCCGCTTCATCTCCCATAACCACACTACAGCCTGGAGGAGAGCAATGCTCCCTGCATACAATAAGCACATTCACATACTGCACACACACAGACACAGAGACCAAATGCATGCACACAGCCATGATGGATGGCCTTCCTGCTCTCTGTAATGCACAGAAGCATTATTCGTCACCTTCCAGCCCAGAGGAAAGAGATGCTCCGTTAAAAGTGACACAACCAATCACCCCCACACCCTCCCTCACCAGAAGCCGTGGCAAGATGTGTGGAAGTTTCCCCCACAGACCTGCTTGTGCATGAATGTACAGGGTGCAGAGAGCTTTGGATCATTTACATATATCTATTTCTTATTTCTACTCCATACTTCATCCATCATATTTACTATTTATGTCCATTGTATGCTGTGATGCAGTTATTTTTGCACATTCTACATTTTGTAATGTCACCATGTGTTCATGCAATGCATGCATATATATGGTCTGCTGTGTGCCTGCTCATGTTCTTTGTTTGAAGAAGCTACAGTTCATTGAACTGCCCCTTTCACCATTAAAATGACTGGCTAAACATCAGACAATTATTTTTGGGGTTTCAGATTTTTTATCACAAAATTATTTGCCAGGGCAAGGAAAGAAGCACAGCCTCAGCAGGTGGAGTTCCTGGAGGCAGTGGAATACTGTGGCTTCCAATCAGGCATAAGGCAAATCAGGCTACTGTCTCACATGATGGGCAAGCATCAGCAGGAGGTCACAAGCCATTGCAGAGAGGCTGGGACATGAAACAGGCCACTTCATCATCCAGAGAAGGACACTCTACAGAATGTCTTTCTGACCTGGGTAGTTGTCTGTCTCATGTGTGTCTGTGTTGTAAAGAGCGGACTTGGCAGGTGGGAGCAGGTGGGCTTGGAGGGAGTTGAATATCAACCAGCCAGCTGAGCAACATCAAGTCAGGCACTTCATCATTCAGAAAAAGAAACCCTATGGCACTTCTTCTCATCATTGTGCCACATGTCCTGATGCAGTGTCGGCCGGTGGAGGACATGAACGTAAGGGGCCCTCAGAAACCAGTACACTGAGAGGCTTTGGTGCTACTTCAGTGTCTACATGCAGAAAAGAAAACCCCAATCAAACACAGATCTGGGTCTCCTATGTGGATGATGCAGATTTTAAGAAGCAAGTTTTGTAGGAGACTGTTTTAATTAATTCAATGTCAAACATTTATTTAGACACTTGCATGTCAAATGTAATCAGAAATTAGTTAGGAAGTTCTAGAAAAGGTCTTACCTTTTCTGTCTCTTTACTTGCAACACATTCCACTGCTCTTGAAATATCTCTGGGTTTTATAAAAAGATCAGTGTTTTGAGTATAATCTCACAAGAGCACTAGGTTTGTGCTCTTTATTAGTCCATGTGGTTTAAAAAACACATCTGCACCAACAACTGTCAAATTTCTCTTCTTCACTTATTTAGAGTGAGGATGCAGTTTAGTGGCTTTGATCAACAGACATACAATGTCCAGAAGCAGCTTGTTAAAGTCACCGCGGCTCACTGTGAGGGCTTCAGATTTGGCAGAAGTTGCATTAAAGTAACTGAAGGTCAAACGCATCATCCTCACGACATTTGCAGCAGGGCACAGCAGGACTCATCTCGTCTGCATCACTGGTGGTCCAAAAATCTGTGACAGGAAGAAGGGGACAACAGATACTATCTCAAACTAAAATGTGCATCAGAAGACTCAAAGGACAAACAGACTTTTCATCTATTCATCTTTACATTACCTTGGGTCTACCTGTATTCCTTGCAGGAGTGGGACGCAGGAAAAAGGTTCTACTAGCTTTCCAGTCCATAAAGCACACAGTTTATTCATTATGCATATACTATAGTCTCTGGTGCAGCATATCAGTCACCTTAACATGCAGGTATTAAAATGATATGGGACTGCCCCCAGTGGCGCCACTCAGGATGTACCAGCTTTGGCATGTATAATGTTTGTTTTTACACAGTGAAAACCAGATTTTGCAGCTCAAACAGCCAAATCCACATTTCAGCCTCTCAAAGTGTGTGTGTTTCCGTGTATGTGTGTGTGTGTGTGATGTACAGGAGAAAGGTGCTGATAGTTTTCCAGTCAATTGGGCCTGAACTGTGGGGTCTGTGTCTCTTCTACCTCTCTGCCTCAGCCTATCTGCATCACTATCTGTGACAGATTCACCCACACACTTACGACACTGGGGCGTCAGTCGGGTTTCTCTAGCCTGCATTATCTTGCACACACTCTCTTTCTATCTCTTTCCCCCTCTCCTTTCTTTCTCTACCACTTCTCACTCACCATCAGACTTCCAAGCCCTCCCTTATTTCTTTCTTTCTCTGTCTCCCTATCTGTCTACGTAGAGGACTGTGGCAAGGGTGCAGTTCGGTAGCAGTGGAGGGAGCCCCTTTGTGTTTGTCAAGAGCAGTTTGACAGGAGATCGTATCACAGGCGCAGTTCTTTTCACAGCAGGAAAAAGTGACTGAACTACCCTCAGTGGGCTGCCAGGGTCGGACAGTTCAAGCTCAGGAGACCAAGTGGAAAGTCTTTCCAAGTGGACAGCTTAGCAGAGCTAATTTAAGAGCATCTCATTGTTTATTATCCTTTTGCTTACAATCTGCTGAGTATCCCTTAATTCAGTACAACAACTGTAGGTGGGCCACAGTGATCAAACAGGTTGAAAACATGATGAATGCAGAGTTCCTTTTCCGCTGCAGGGTCAGCGGAAGACTCTAGACCAGACATCTAAAAGAAAACCTTGGCGCACATTTTTTCCAGGAAATTCTGTACGTGATTAGAACTGCGGGGTCGGTTCTGGCAGATAAGCTTGTCTCTTCAAAAACAGACGAGCGGCAGTAGTGAAGGTGACGCTGTGGCAAGAATGCAGGTGTCAAAATGATTCGAGATATGACGCATGAACGTAGCGTAGCATCATTCTTCCACAAATCTAAATAACATAAGAGCCACCTTTATTTATCCTCACTGAAAAATATGATTAAATATTGCATAAGACATGGTGGAAAGTGGCTTGCAGCACCCACTATCCTCTTTGTGAACAGCCAG
Organism: Sandelia bainsii; assembly: GCA_032362345.1. NCBI lineage: Eukaryota > Metazoa > Chordata > Actinopteri > Anabantiformes > Anabantidae > Sandelia > Sandelia bainsii. The sequence continues at coordinate 9,504,115 of JAUMHL010000013.1, forward strand.
TCTGAGCACATGTCTGCTGCTCTGCCACACAGTACACAAGTGATTTGCCAGTAAAGGTATTAAAGGTCATCTGCCACTGAGCTTGTGGTAGGAACTAAATTCACAAAGCCTAGTCCTTCAATGAATACTACATTCAGAAAAAACTGAAAGCTTTATTGATCGTGCTTAGCACTAATGAGATTGGACACAGCATTCCTAACACCACCAGCTCAGTCTTTTCTCACTAAATCAGCGGCTTAGATTGGCACGCACATCTGTCTTATCCCTTCCTGGCAGTTTCAAGGAAACAAAGAGGTGTAAGCGAGAATGGGAGAAAAGGTGGGATTGTATAAAAGGAAAAGCTACACCTAAAGGACTTATAGGGTTCCAACTGGGTCTGTATGCTGAGGTAGAGACTCCCACAAAAGGGGAAAGAGATGAGGGTTGTGATGGGCAGGCCATCACATCCACTCGGGGACAAAAGAGCAGGGTGACAAGCAGCTGACAGACACAAGGTCCATTTCCACTCACACAAAAGAACCGAGGAGATTAAGCAGATTAGCAGCTCTTTATGCCCATTGTGAAGGCTCTAAATGATAAGATTTACCCCTTTTTCCATCCCAACCTGTGTGTGTGTGTGTGTGTGCGCACACAAGACATCAAAGCTCTTTCGCACTTCTCCGTCCTTGTTCTGTTTTTTTATGCGCCCTCCATCAGGATATGCTTCCTCTTTTTTCCCTTTTCATAAGCAGGTACAGACACACTTATACACTTTTTTTTCTGTAGAGTCTTTTATTCATCCTCATAGGAAGGGCAGACGCGACAGTTGGCTTTCAAGTCACTTCCCGTCTTTGTACTAAAGCCCGAATTTTCAGCTTGACAGGAAAAGCTCTCAACTTAAATCCCCTCACCACTGAAAGTTGATGTTCTTTTCATATTCCTCTGATTTGCATATTACTCTTTTCAGTGGAACAGGCACATTTGGATTGTGCTGCTATGGTGTCATTAATTAACATGCATTCACCTGCCCAAATTTAGTAGTAAAATGATATACTGTTAGCAATTAATAACACAGTGTCACAAATTGTTATTACGTTTCATCTCTAGTAGTGTACTAACCCTAACCCTGTACCACCTGTGTGTATGGTCATGGAGGTTTTATTAACTAAACGACTGTTTCCTCCCATTATACCTTTGTGTTTAGTGCCATCTACTGGTCATCTTGTTATACTACAAGGTCTCACTGCTTGATTTGTATTGTACATGTCACTTAAATTCAAAATGAGTAACACAGTGTTAGGTGGTCCAGCACTGGAATATACTGATTTACTTTAAGTATTGAAGTGAAGTACAGTTTTGATGTAGGCTACTTGTAATTTACCTGACGTTGCAAAAAAAAAACACTTTATGTATTGACAGCTGTTTAGCTGAATTTATAATAATACATTATGATTTGTTTGGTGATTATATTTAGTATTCATCAGAATCATCATCTGCAAAGTAAGTAAAGCAAGGTATTAAATCTGTCAATACATGCAGTGGAGTAAAAAGTAGAATATTTACCTCTGAAATGCAGTAGAATGAAAGTTCCAGAAAATGTAAAGTACCTCAAAATTGTACATAAGCACAATACTTTAGTAAGTTAATTTTAAAGTCAAATTGTGAATGAATGAATTTTATACTGTGCTTTCTACTTTTAATTGCCAATTCCCATGTCATTAGGCTTGATAGTTGCAGCGTCGTGTCCTTGAGTGAACTCCTGTCCGCCTCCTGCAGGGGGCGCTGATGTTCAGGCTGTGAAGTCAAACCTAAACACTGTTGTGGAAAGCGTCAATTGCCGAGTCATGGGTAACTGCACGTTACGAGGACAGTCAACTTAGCTGCGTTAGTACACACACTCAGTGGTAGCTATGGCAGACACTTAGATGAGTATCATTTATACTTTCAGCTGTAAGGCACGTTTAAGCTGTCCTTTGTGTTAAAGTTGTGTCTAGCCGGCTAACGTAGCTAGCATCTAACTAGCAGTCATTAGCAGACTTGTTAGCTTCTCTGGAGGACAAGCGGAGTGTTTGTTTTATTGAGGCACCTGCGAAACTAGGTAATGTTATAGCTTACGTTACCCATCTCTGCTTTATATCTAGACATTCAGAAATACGTGTTAATGTTTGTGCGTGTTCTCCATTGAGCTTGTCTGTCTTAACGTTATGTTGTTGGACAGTTTACACCTCGTCGTTTAGGTCCTTCGTACAAAGTGCTTTTGTGCTCTGCTTTGGCAGATACATTTACCACTTAGCTCACAGTTTGTTAATAGGTGGCAAAGGGGTGGTGTGCTAGTAATTCATAACCAGCACCCAAAGGTGTTAGACTAGCCTACCATGACTCAGCTAAATGTCACAACCAACTTTGTGTAGGCGGAAAGAGAGGAAAACCTGCTTTGTCTGGGAGGTATAGTCAAGTGTAAGACTTATTTTATTTTGTTGTACACTTTATTTTAATCTCTACAGTCCTCTGAACACTTGAATTGTTATATTTATTTATTAGCTTGATTTATTTAATTTTATACTGTGTTTCTACTAAACTTATTTCTTTCTATCCCCAGCTGCAGCCATGGTGATCATACAGAGCTACTGTGAATCCAATTCCTCCATCTCCCACACCTGGGTGGATGAAGGCATCTCCCCCTGCTTTTTTTTCACACTGGTCCCCACAATCCTGCTCACCATGTGCTTCTTCCTTGGCACCATCCACTGCATATTCTACAAGAAATATGGCACAGCAATGGAACCCAAGTTCATCCCTCGTACCCGCCTCTATGGTTTCCAGCAGCTCATCTCCATCCTTCTCCTGGTCCAGTTTCTGAGTGGGACAGTGTGGCGGGCTGCCAGTGGAGGAGAGCTCCCCGGCTATGTGGTGCTGTATGGCTGCTTCTCTGCACTGAGCTGGGCCTGGGCTATAGCCCTGCTCAGGATCGAGAGACGGAGGGTCCTTGTGATGGACCGGACAAGGGGACATAGTGTGGTCCTGCTGTTGTTTTGGGCTTTGGCTTTCTCAGCGGAGAACCTTGCTTTCGTCTCCTGGTACAGTCCCCACTGGTGGTGGGGTTTGGAGAACAATGAACAACAGGTGAGAGAAGAGAAGATTAAACATCACATACAATTAATTTATTTAATCATCAGTTCACCCCCCAAAGAATACACAAAGACTCGAGAATGCTTGGGTTTTAGTAGAAGTACAGAACAGAAGTATGTTTTGTTGTTGTTGGTGGCAGTGTTGTTTTTTTTTGTTTTTTTTTCCAGACTTGTTTTGATCAAAATAATGTGTATTGTTCTTAGAATCAGTATGGAGCCTGTGTGAGCCATTCAGATCGGCATAATGATAAAACCCTTGTCGCTACCCTGCCTATTAATATTTTATAATACCATAGATATGTGTTTTAACACAGGTTAAAGGTTTGTTATTTATTAAAGAGAGCTATGTTGAGTCACTTCACTGAGTGCAACCTGTTTTTCCATCATAGCTGGACAGCAGACACCAATATGAGCACAAGACTTTTTTTTATTTTATTTTTTTTTGCTTAGTCATTGCCTGACTAGTCAGATTTTCAGATCCTAAACACAACACTGTTAGCCAATGAGATCATACAACCAAATCTTGCCCCTCCTACGCTCAGTCAGTTGCAACTTTGTGATTATGCAGTTATCAGCAGGACTCATCTTGTCTTTTAAAAACCTCTTTGTATTATTTGTTCTTAAAACCATTTTTTAAACTGCAGTAGCGCTCTTTTAAGTGTTCATCCTTTATTTTACTCACGTTTATTTCTCCTTTTCAGTGTGAATTCACCTCTTTACAAGACCTAGAATAAAAATGATCTTGCTTTAAAATAACCTGACACAAGTTACAATGACCAGGCCTCTGAGTAACATTCACACAGCCATCAGAGTCATTTTCACATACACAGCTGTGTTATGAGCATTAAATTTACATCTGTTCCCTGCCTTTTAACTGTGTTGTGAAACCCATATTAAACTGTTTTCAATCGTCTGTGAACCCCCTTAGGTGCTGTTTGCCCTGTGGCTGATGCGTTACATTGGTACCGGGCTCCTCTTCTTCATTGGTCTGAAAGCTCCAGGGCTGCCGCGGAGACCATACATGCTACTGATAAATGAAGATGAGCGGGATGTAGAGAACAGTGGACAGGTAGCACTCAACTCACAAAAGTAAAACCAGTGACTGTTTGCTAACAGTATCTCTCTCCTCAAATATGCTCTGTATTCTGCTGTTGCACACTATCAAAGCCTGTGTCAGGTATTTAACATATTTCTCTGTGTGTGTGTCTTAGAGCCTGCTGGGCAGAACAGAAGAGAATCAGTCTACCTGGCGCGATTTCAGAAAGAAGGTCCGTCTACTTGTTCCCTACATATGGCCAAAAGGCAACGTCTTCCTCCAGCTGTTGGTCCTTTTCTGTTTAGGGCTAATGGGAGTCGAGAGGGCTATTAATGTGTTTGTACCCATCTACTACAAGAATATTGGTCAGTGACATATTTTTTTGCCTTGTTGGATGTAATGTTAATTTATATCAAAGCTTAAATGACCCGTTTGTGAGACATTCCTTCGTGTCTTTGAGCTTACACATGGACAGACAGACTTCTGACTTTTTTCTAATTTTAGTTTATGCTTTTGTCCCTTTCTCAGTGAATGAACTGACTGATGGCAGCAGCTGGCACACACTGGCCACTACAGTGGGCATTTATGTGCTGCTCAAGTTTCTGCAGGGTGGAGGGGCAGGTAAGATTTATTTATTTGTGTTCTGGATGGATAATGTAGAGAGTGAGCTCTGTAGTGTTACAGAAAGGTGTATAAATCCTCTGAAAGTGATACTATACATTGATTCTCAAATGACATGTCCCTTGATGAGTAGTTTTTCTGTGCTTTTCACCCATATCTTTGCCTTTTCTCAGGTGCCTCGGGCTTCATCAGTAACATGCGCTCTTTCCTGTGGATCAAGGTGCAGCAGTTCACCGACCGCGTGGTTCAGGTGCGTCTTTTCGCCCACTTGCACTCCCTCTCGTTGCGCTGGCACCTGAGCCGCAAAACTGGTGACGTGCTGAGAAGCATCGACCGCGGCACCTCCTCCATAAACAGCTTGCTCAGGTGAGATGGCACTGGATGTGATGGAGGATTATAAATCACAAAAATCAATGAATTGACTTTCTAACAAAACTGCAGCTACACAATATGTCAACCTTTTATATAATATATTCAGTTAAATTTAAAGATACATTAGACTGAATTATGTGTATTTTTCCACAGCTACATTGTGTTCAGCATCTTACCAACCATTGCCGATATCGTCATTTCTATCATTTACTTCATCACTAATTTCAATGCGTGGTTTGGCCTCATTGTCTTCATCTGCATGACCCTATACCTCGGTAAGTAACATGTTGAACATAATTACACACAATGCCTTTGAATTTGATTTGTAATTGGTTTAGTTAAACATATCCCCACATCTAGTGTTCCTTGAAAGATGTCTGAGTGCCTGTTAATATTTCCACCAGCTCTGACCGTCATCATCACTGAGTGGAGGACCAAGTACAGACGAGAAATGAATCAACTGGACAACAATGCTAAGTCCAAGGCTGTGGACTCTTTGTTAAACTTTGAGACGGTACAATAACAATTTGTTGTCACACTCATAATAATCCCAAGACACATAAAGATGTCAAACTTAGTTCCACTGATTTTATTTTTTATTTTTCTCTCTAATAGGTAAAATACTACAATGCAGAGAACTATGAAGTCAGCCGTTTTGAGGATGCCATCTTAAAATATCAGGCAAGTTAGATTAGAATGGAGCAGTGAAGGAGCTTGTGTTCTGCTGGGGTCCCACTGAATCTGCATGTCATTGTTAAAAAGAATACGCACAGTACAGTATATAGAGATGTATCCATTCATTTATTTAATTTATTAGCCAGCTCATTTGAGCATGGATGTGTCTAATGCTGCTGTTTTTAGGTGTCAGAGTGGAAGACCCAGGCATCCCTGGCCTTCCTTAACCAAACACAGAACGTCATCATCGGATCAGGCCTGCTGGCTGGCTCCTTGCTCTGTGCCTACTTTGTGACTGAGGGAAAATTCCAGGTACTGGTCGCATCAACGTCATCAGTGATACTGCAAATGTCATTAACAGTCCAAAATACATGGCATTATTATTTTATGGTGAACACATTTAAGATGATGAATTTGAAAAACATCTTCTAATTCTAGGTTGGAGATTACGTTCTCTTTGGTACCTACATAATCCAGCTGTACACCCCTCTCAACTGGTTTGGAACATACTACAGGTGAGAGGAAACAGCTCAAACGCATTGTGGTTTATAGCACAGTAAGAATCTGTGTCTGCCTTAAAGGTTCCTCCTGCTCCTGTTGGAAATTTCTGTCTTTTATTTTTATTGCAGGGCGATCCAAAGGTCTTTCATTGACATGGAAAGCATGTTCAAACTTTTTGAAGAAGAGGAAGAGGTACATTTGAAACTGACACTTCAGGGTCTTCACTTTTACTGCTGCATAATGATTTGCTTTTTTATATTGTCAATATTTCTTCTCCTGCAGGTCAAGGATGAGGTAAATGCAGGAAATCTTCAGTACAGACAGGGAAAAGTGGAATTTGAAAATGTTTACTTCAGCTACATAAGTGGGTTAGTTCACATTTATTTTGATGGTCTGATCTTAGAACTAATAATAGATAAAGTTGTGACCTAAGTTTCCGGTAAACCATAGATATAAATTAGAGTTTTACAAGACTCAGTATTTACATTTCTGAACTGTTTTACAGCAAGGAGATCCTTCAGGATGTTTCCTTCACTGTACTGCCAGGACAGACGGTTGCCCTGGTAAGTGTGCAGTCCTCTGCTCACTAGTACTGTTTGTGTTGATCCATTCTATGTTAAGTCTGTATCACTATTATTTTCTATCAATCTCCCCAGGTTGGACCGTCGGGTTCTGGGAAAAGCACCATCATACGACTGCTCTTCCGTTTCTATGACGTTCAGGGAGGCTGCATTTGCATCGATGGCCAGGATATATCAAAAGTCAGTGCCCTTAAGAAATGCACAAGTTACAGTGCTATTAATGTGTTTAGAAGCACACTCTGAACTTACTTTGGCTTCATTATGTTTCCTCAGGTGAAGCAGACATCTCTGCGAGGTCACATCGGTGTCGTTCCCCAGGACACTGTTCTTTTCAACGACACCATTCGGAATAACATTCGCTACGGCCGCATCTCTGCTAGTGACCAGGAGGTGGAGGAGGCTGCAATAGCCGCTGATATCCATGAGAAAATCATAACCTTCCCTGATGGTAACGTAAATATATCAACTCTTAACTCTCAACCCTTATTTTTTTCTCTTTGCCTGATGCATAAAGTTCTGTAAATAGTGGATGAAGCAGAATATGAATCCTCTAAAACTGTTTTACCACTTAACTGTGTTTGTGTGTGACAGGTTATGATACACAGGTGGGTGAAAGAGGTCTGAAACTGAGTGGAGGAGAGAAGCAGAGGGTGGCCATAGCCAGAACTATCCTTAAAGCACCACAACTCATCCTTCTGGACGAGGTGAGATTTCTTTCTTCTTTTATTTTTTTTAAAGGAGCAATTTTACCTTAGTGCACAAGCAGATGAGGCTCACATAAATAAACAATTCCGTTAATTTATTGAATCATCCTGCTTCTCAGCTGTTACTCAGTTAAGAGGCTTTCAGAAACCGTGTATATGTGTTATTCAGCATTGAATGATTCCAGTCACTGCTGTTATTTACAGTTTTATAACGTGATGTGTCTCTGCAGGCGACATCTGCACTAGACACACAAACAGAACGCAACATCCAGGCCTCTTTGACTAAAGTCTGTGCCAATCGTACAACAGTTGTAGTTGCTCACAGGTGAGAGATGCTTGTATGTTTGTTTTGTTTTCCTCTTTACTTGATGAGTGCAGTTCATTTGATTTGATGACTTGTATGGGTACCCCTCCACAGGTTGTCCACCATAATCGGAGCAGACCAGATTCTGGTTATCAGCAATGGCCGGATTGCTGAGCGAGGACGGTGAGTTTGTCCTAGTGACCTGTTGTTCTGAATGATATAATGATCACCATCCTCTTGTTTACTCAGTATTTACACTTCAAAACTCCAAGTGACTCACTCTTTCCAATACAGACATGAAGAATTGCTACTCAAGGGAGGCCTGTATGCAGACATGTGGATAAAGCAACAGCAGGCCCATGACTCAGATTCCTCGTCAGACACAGAATCCAAAGATCGCAAGTCTGAGAAACTGCAGCCACCATCGACGTCTTCAGGCCACCACGGCCACTGAATGTCATTGTTTGTTTTGTTTTGAAAGAAGACGATATGTTTTTAATTAGCCTTTTAATTAGAAAAACTTAATAGATGATTTCAGTGCGATGGATCACCCAACCAGATCAAAATTATTATTTATATACAATTTAGGTCATAATTTAAGTCATGGAAATAAGGGAAAATGTCTGAACGAAACAGAAGAGGTACAAAGACTAGGAAGTGCAAAAATGTGTCAAGAAATGCAGAAGTAAAAAGGTAAGTTATTACTACATCATAAAAATAACATGTAGGTAATCAATTAATTATATTTCAAATTAGAAAATATAATTACAACATAATTACAAGGCTACAAAATGACATGTTATCTCATTTCCTCATGGTTCAATTTTTAGCACCGGAAATTGTTTTAAGGGTGGAAGGCGCTGCTGGTGCCTTTTTCATGTAGTTTGTCTTTATTTTGTTATATTAAACCTTGACTATTGTTTGCCATGTTTGATTGTTTGAAACTAAATATTATTTTACCAGTGCAAAGATACAAAAGGGGGAGTTGCAAGAAGAAAGAGAATAACACTAATCACAGCCTCACTACTGCATCTTGTTATTAAGGGGCTAATGATTGTGTTGCCAAGAGAATAGTCATATATCTGACATGACAGTGGGTTGTTTGGTATACAAGCTGTCAGGGATTCTATTCAGTTTTGTTTTTCATATGTTCGTCATTGCTGATTTCTCATCTCTGCTGTTATTTAAGGAGGTGCTATTTTTTTAAAGTGTGTATACTTTTGGTCATCAAGGTAAAATGGGATGCGTTGATTGTCTGATTATTGTATCTTCTGAATTGTTAAGAAATAATGAATACACAAGATGTTAAGGTAAAATGTGGCAACCTTGTGATTTTTTAAACCTGCTTTAGACTGGCTAATTTGAATGTTAAGTGGTATAACCCACGTCTGCTCGTCTGTGGCAGATGTTTGACTGGATGAAATGGAATCAGTTTACTACTTATATCGTTGATTCTGCTGTATTTATAAGTTAAAGTGCCCTCTTGATAAAAGTATATCATCAAACTCAATAACATGCAGTGATAATGCCTGTTTTTATTCTTACTTGGTGTCATATCTTAAGTAAATATTGTGGCATACACAATTTCAGGATAAGGATTGTGTCTACCTCAAAAATGAGGTACTTATGATTATTATTGTAAACAGTTACTTTGACTAGCACTTGAACAATAAAAATGTTTTCAATGTGTTTCACTCTATTAAACAAACATGACCTTTTCCAAGCCAGTTTAACTATGTTACGGTTCTGATGGCCATCACCAATTATTTTGAATAATTTACATATTGTTTAGTTTTTAGTATTTTATGTATGTGACCTCATAAAATTGTTTTTAAAGTATTTAGTATGATTTATTTAATTATTAATTAAATCTAATAATAGCGTTAGTTGCATGATACAGTCAGTTCATATGTTGTTTCATTAGATTCTCCCTCACAAATATTGAATCAGTTTTGCATTTCAGATTTCACTCAAGGCAAAGTGATTACATCTGATTCAACTAATCAGTAAATTATTTAAAACTAAATAGAAACACCATCAAGAAGTTAAAAATAAGTACATAATTTGACAGATAAAGCTGTTACATAGCTATATCTACAGCGCGCCCCTCCCAGCGCCGCTGTCTGTCTGGAAAAGGAGGCAAAAAAACACGCGGAGGCTTCGTCACTGACTGTCAGGTCAGGGCGTGTTGCTAGCTGAGCTTTACCAGCCGGGCGAGGACTAGGTTAAACAGTCGTTTTCTTAAAATTCCGCAGACCAATGCTGATTCTATAGTAAATATGGATTTTGATGCCTTATTTAACGAGAAGACATTTCAGTTTTCGGACTTCCAGGAGTTCACGGTATGTTGTTGAGCTAAGACCGCGTTAGGTCAACTTACTACGGAAGCTAGCTAACACTAGCTAGTTCTCTGTAGCTAGCTAGCGTTAGCTACCTGACGTTTGTGTCGGTCAGCGTTAGGTTAGTTAAGTTAGCTAGTGTTTAGTTTCCTGTCCCTGTTGACCTTGGACAAAAGTTACATAACATTAACTTACTAATGTTAAATACTGCGTTAGTTAGTTATTTAAATCCATGGTCTATATTTAACGTTGACGTTTGTTGTTAGCGAGCTAATTTGACGCTCTCTATTCGTTGATCAGTTACGACTCTAGCCTTAGCTTGAGTTAACTGTGCAGTACGATGTCCAACAGTGTCTGTAAAATAAATCAGTGCTGAGTATTAAGCGTTGTATCCCGGTGTTAACCAGTTTATTGCCTTTCTGTTGGCGTGACGCTTATCGTTAGCCATCTGGTTTTATGAAACGAGTTAAAGTTATAGTTAGCCCTGGCTAGCATACACTATGTTATTGTTTTCACAGTTTCTTCCTGGACACCAGAAGCTGACTGAACGAGTGAGAAAACGACTGTATTATGGCCTGGATAAAGACGTTTCTTTAGATGCCCTCTCTTGCCCTGTTACAGGTGAGTTAACTACCCAGTGCAAAGAACTGGCCAAACTCTAATACGACGCACTTTAGTAACAAATACTAGATATCTCAGCCTTTTTTCACTTGTCATAATGCAGTGTTAGGAACAGTGTTGTAAATGGGGAGTCGAGAACTTACATGTTAGCATGTCATTACATGCACATAAGTTGCAAACCGAAATAGCTGAAATCACATGAAAGTTCACTTCTGTTTGATGCTTTTTCAAATCCAGATATTGCTGTCGAAATCTTCCAAAAGTCTGCGCCAAGCCCAATACGAAAGCTCCACAAGAAGTATGCTGCTCATGTTGCCAGGTTTGTGCTATGTACAACACACATATGCAGGGATTATACAATCTCACAGGGAATAAATGCAGCACTGACAGTTATACATTTAAAACCAATGTTATTTTTTCTCCAGGGAGGCTTGCATCTCTCCATGTGCCATGATGCTGGCTCTGGTTTACATAGAAAGGCTCCGACATAGAAATCCTGAATACCTACAAAAGATCTCCTCCTCTGACCTCTTCCTGATCTCTATGGTATGTGTTTGGTTCAGAAGTCATTCTAAATGTGTCTGTGTTATTTCTAGCATGTTGGCCTCTAATTTCAGAATGGTTTAATACTTTTACCTAAGGCATTTTATTAACTGCAGAAAACAGCAGTATAGGTAAGTATCTTACTTATATGTATAAGTGAGTATCTTTAAATCGCTTTGACAAGCTCACTGATCTGTCGCCTTGAATCAGATGGTTGCCAGCAAATACTTGTATGATGAAGGGGAGGAAGAAGAGGTTTTCAATGATGAGTGGGGAGCAGCTGGGAAGCTTGATGTCCAAACTGTCAATAACCTGGAGATGAACTTCTTGAACGCCATTGTAAGTTGGATTCCGCGTGTGGTGTGTTTTACGCTTACGGGTCAAGTTCTTTGTCCCAACCGCTATATCGTGTCTTCCAGGGATGGAGCCTTTTCACAGAGCCAAATGACTTCTTTGATATACTAAGTCAACTGGAAACCAGGTCAGTGGTTATGTACAACTCGCACTGCACAAAATGCACATTAAAATATCCACATAAATTTGACGTTAGAGTCCTTAAGAGCCAAACAAGCCAGCTTAAATTCTAAGTGATTCAATGTTGTAAAATGAAACATAAAAAAAGTAGGGTGACTAGTTTCTCTCAGTACTTTAGCAGCATAAGCAGTTTGTGAAAAGAGTGTTTTTGACTGTGGCCTGTGTTTTTCAGCATTGCACAGCGACAGGGGATGAAACGTGGCTGGTTCACCTACACTGACCTTTGTGTGCTACTGGAGCAGTCAGCATGGAGTCAAGCCCTCACAGCCATCTACCAGCACTTTACTAAGGTGAGAAGGAGATTTGAGTTCGAGGGAGCTGAGAGGATATTTTTATGTGTGGGATGTTTTACACAGACACCAAAATAAATTTCAAACTGTACGAGTTACTTAAGGGTAATTGTGTGTTAAGTTTGCTCACAACATTTGAACTTTTTATTTTTCAGGTATCCTGTATGCTTGGCCTGGTCTATCTCACCAGTGTGGCTGGCCTTATTGCCACCAGTGCTGTGCTGCACCAGCTCAGTCTGTCCAGGAGCAGCCAGTCCCTGCTTACACCACCAGCTGAGATAAGCCCTGTCCACCTCCAGACCTCCAACGTAAACCCAGATGCTCCTGTGGTAGCCCAGCAACTCTGTTGTGTTCTGACCAACAACAGTATAAATCATCAGACCAGTGCACTTGGACTTGGTCAACACCACAGACAAAATCCTCCTTCAGCTTCTTCACAGACATCAATATTGTGTCTCTGGGGCTCTCTTCTTGCCTCAGTTGGTCACATACATCCTGAAACAACATCTGAAATGGAAACTTCCCAAGCCTGGTCTGCTGCCTCTTTCTTCTGTCCTGGCTGTCTTGCAACCCTCCCTCCTCTTCAGTGCGGACTTAGAAACACCTCATCACTCTTCACTCATGTTCCCCTTGATGATAATCATCGCCATGCACCATGCCTGACCTCCAAACTCCTTGGATCTCCAGATTCAAGTCAGAACTCCCGCCTGGGGGCTTTTCCCCCTTTACAGCCGGGTCCCTGTCATCCTGGGTCTATGCTACCTGTTGACAAAGCCCATGCTCTCCTCATGTCTGGCTAGAGACCAGCAAACTCTCCTTCTGTCAGTCTGTAGTAATAGTCTGGAAATTAAACCAGCACTGTTTTCATGACTCATCTATTGCTTGGTCATGTTCAATTTATTTTTCCAGATCTAGAATACAAAGGTGCAAAGGTGAGAATAATTAGGCAGATTTCGCAAAGGGAGAAGGTTGAAATTCACATACCAATGACGACTGCAGAATAATTTTGCCCAAAGTAAAATTCGATAGTGTTTGGTTACTGCCCTGCAGCTTGTTTTACTGCTGATGAAAAATCGCAAGGAACTGACCCTACCCCCTTTGTGGTGATTGGGGGGTTGTTATTATGTCAGAGCTCTAGTATTAAAGCTGCTTGCTGTTTGTAGGAAGTTGAAGAAGGTGTGTGGAGGTTTCACAGTAGTTTGTTTTTATTAGGCTGTGTGAGAAGAAAGGACAACACCAGTTTACTTTGTATACAAAAGCTTGGATTGTCCGTGTTCGCTTAGTGTTACCATATATTTTTCATTAATGCATACAGAGGTTTACATCAGACACTCATCGTACACATGCTGCAAGCACGGAAGTTGTATGCTACATAGGTTTTGTTAATGTTTGTTAAACAGGTTCTGTTTTGGTTAATGTTAATGTCTGCTTTATTCAGAAGAAGGAATCCACTTGAATGCAGACTCCAGTGTAGCTTATTGATCACACAGCAATCATACACGCAAAGTTCTCTTATTCTTGTCCATTATAACTTAAATTTCTGTCTCGTTTCTTTTTTTATAGGCATAATATTAACCAGATTTTACATGGTAACGTGATATGTCATAACTTTAAAGCAGCTGTCCTGCAAAAGGGTTCCTGTTTTCCTGTTCTCCACAGGGGAAGAAGGTCTGGGTTCTTGGGGTTTCACACAGTTTCTGGTTCGGCGTTTTTGAGGTGAAGATTTTAATACAACATGTAATGTTACAGATTAACAGCAGTTTGTTTGGTGCTGTGGTTTTTAATCTGCACATGTGGCATCATTTCCATTGCAACATGAACATTTCACTCCATAATCACTGCATTGTGAAGTTTTATGTTCTGAACACCAGAGAAAAATGTAAAGACTTGATTTTTGTTTATGTACACAGCTACACATAGTCCCCAGGACATTTACTTTGTAATTAAACCTTTAACAGATTGTTCTGAGCATTGGAATTTGATACACTTTGAAGCACAAAGTCCTTTAATTTTGTAAATCCTGTAAAATGCTAATATTATAAAAATATGTACAAAAAGATCATTAATAAAGAAGAATGCACTTCTTTGTCATTTTGTTGTTGTTAACTAGAACTATCCAGAACACTTGGTGCAGAAAAGTCATTAGAAACACTACTGTCAACAGCCAACAATACACCTTGTGCGCTTGGACTCTGAGACCTTCACTGTGTGCAGCCTTGACATTTACATAGACATGAGTTTGTGTTATTTAATTTCTGACATGCACAGCAGGTAAAACTATTCCCTCTCTGTGGACACTGATAAATCATGAGCCATCGAGAGGAGGAAGTACTGTAACAGACTGAGAATGTGTCTTTAAACTCAGTGTTTTCATTCAAACAAACGCAAAGACAAAGTGGTGACGGGTGGGTTCTACACAGACAGGAATTAGCTGTCTGACAGTGGCAAAAGCTGTAGTGTCCCTCCCCCCTGAACCGGTGCCTGTGTCTTTACCCCTCCCCTGCACCCCCTGGCCTGACACCGCTTGAGAGTTCCTAATATAGACCCAACTGCTTCGTAGGAAAGGGTAAAGAACTGAGCGAACGTGCTGCTTTGAAAACAACTTTTTCATGGACACACAGCAGAATTATGGAGCCTCCCTCACAGGTAAAATGTTATTTTGCAATCCATATAACTAAAAGCTCTCATTTAAGCCAAAGTTATAAACAGTTTGTAGATTCCAACCAGTTTGACGCTGTCATGTAGAGAATGTTGCGCTTGCTTTGTTGTAGGTGTCATTGCCAGCAAAGGAGGAAGTACAAAAGCGAGGTACGATCACATTGATTGCCATGCCCTTGCAAATGTGCATACTCTATGTGGATGTGTGCAGTATATGTCGATTTCCGTGCACACATGTAGTGTATGGACAGTTTGTGTGTGTGTGATTCCTCCTAGAGGCAGATGCCACAGTCTACATGAATTTCATGAAGAGTCACCGCTGCTATGATGCCATTCCAGTCAGCTGTAAACTGGTCATATTTGATACCACACTGCAAGTAAGACGGCGGCTACTAAGGCAAAACATGCAAAACTCATGTATCTCTATATCATAAATTAGCTCACACACTTAATATGTGTGTTTTCACTACTTATACAGGTGAAAAAGGCCTTTTTTGCACTGGTGGCAAATGGCTTAAGGGCTGCACCTCTATGGGACAGCAAGTTACAGAGATTTGTGGGTAAGACAAAAGAGTATTTGTGTAGTCATAGTGAATCACTGTGAATTATTCTAATGGGAATATAAATCATTTTCTGCCACAGGTATGCTGACTATTACAGATTTCATCAACATCCTCCATTTCTATTACAAGTCCCCTATGGTGAGCATTAATAGACTACAGTTAATTTCCTTTCTCTTTTGTGGGGTTAGTTTCTGACTATTTTAAAATTATTTGACACCGTATGTCTATATTATGAGCCCCAAACAGTCATAAAAGTGAGACTTTTTGGTCAGCACAGACTATTTGAGACACTCGCTGCCTCAGTGCTTCTGCAAGTGCAGAGTGAAACTCCCATGTTTGCAATATTAGATCTGACCCGTGCTTAATCTAGAGTTGTTGACTCATAACTTCATCTTGTGGTTTCCCTCCAAAGGTTCAGATGTATGAGCTGGAGAGCCACAAGATTGAGACATGGAGAGGTGATTCATTTCAAAGTAAATAACCAACACAGATCAATGGTATTATCTGCGCACACATGTCCTCGCCTTCTCATTAGAGCTTAATCTCTCCCTCTCTTTAGACGTGTACTTACAGTATTCCAGTCGCTTCCTCATTAGTATTTCACCAGATGCCAGGTGAGTGCACACGCTTAGGTGACAGTTTGATGTTTCTGTGCCATTCGGCTGCCTATCATTCCAGGCAACAAATCTCTGTTGTCTCCTCTATTCTTTCCTCTTTAGCCTTTTTGATGCCATCTATTCCTTGCTCAGATATAAGATCCACAGGCTGCCCATCATCAATCCGGAGACTGGAAATGTGCTGCACATTCTGACCCACAAAAGGATCCTCAAGTTCCTGCATATATTTGTGAGCAAGCTTTGACTCAGATCTTTTATAGCAAATGGTTTTAAGGTTCATCAAGTGTGTGACACCAATGTTTTCAGGGCAAAAAAGTTCCCAAGCCTGCGTTCATTCGGAGGCAGATCCAGGAGCTTGGGATTGGAACGTTCAGGAACATCGCCACAGTTCAGCAGACAGCGTCACTCTACGATGCCCTCTCTATATTTGTGGAAAGAAGAGTGTCTGCTCTGCCAGTGGTGGACGAACAAGGTGTGAAGTTCAAAGTTTGTAAAGATTATACATTATAGAGCTGTATTTATTAACACTGATGCATTTACAGCATTCAACAATATGTTTTTCAGGCAAAGTGGTTGCTCTCTACTCAAGATTTGATGTGATTGTAAGTTCTATAGAGAAATCTGATGCCTCATGTTCTTTTTGTTTGACTGTAATGTACACTGCACTACACTGTGTATTCTAATATCTGTCTTTGCTCCCTGGCAGAATCTGGCAGCTCAGAAGATGTACAACAATCTGGACATGACGATGAAGGAGGCCATTCGCAGTCGGACATGTTTTTTTGAGGGAGTGATCAAATGTTACCCTGATGAAACCCTGGAAGCTATCATAGACCGTATAGTGGAAGCTGAGGTAGATTTTGTCCTCAAAGATTCAGAGATTTCTTAGATAATCAGAGGATGAGAGAAATGCAACACTTTCTTTCTTTGTGCTTTTCCTACATATCGCAGGTCCATCGGCTGGTCCTGGTGGACAGGGCTGACGTGGTGAAGGGCATTATCTCTCTGTCTGACCTTCTACAGGCCATGGTCTTAACCCCTGCAGGTATTGATGCCCTTTTGTCGTAGAAGCAGAGACAGAGGGTCCACTTCCCTCCTATGTAGGCTTCAGTTGAGGCCATGTGCCCAGGCAGCTGAGCTATGGAGCCTCTTCCCCACTGCAACAGGTGGGGTTACCAGCACCCCAGCATCATGTGTTTCTCATCACAATAGAAAATATACTCAAGCTTTCAGCTCCACACTGACATACACATAACCTGGCCTTGAACATGAACAAAAAAACTCAAATGGATCAAAATGATGGATCACAAGAGGAAGAAGAATTTCCTGCGTGTGCTACTGTTTACATCAAAATGACCTACATATGTGCTAAATTCAAATTACATGTGATCCATGGGTCTCCAGCACAATGTCCAAGTTGGCTGCATTTGATCAAATTGATCAATATATGTTTACCTGAGTTATACCTCTATATTAAACGTTTCTATCAAAACCTGTCTTTTCGATTTACATCTGGAGAAATACAGTACATGGGAAATCGGAAATGGCTGAAACTGCAGGAATTGTTCATATGGAGAAGAGTTTATAAAATAAAACTAATAGTGAACTCTTCAGTTATCCTATATGAGAACATCTTTAACTGGAGACTTTATGCAACCTTCCTGCAGCAGCTTATCTAACCACACGGTGGTAGAATTGGGCTTTAACCCCAAGGAACAAGGAAACACGTGACCATATTTTTTTCTCATTCGTGACGGGCCCTTTGATCCGTCCGCCCATCTGTGTCATTGGTCCATCAAGATGACAGAAATGATAAACAATATAAGCGGAAGTTGTTGTTGCAATTAAAGTAAAATATGTTTTTGGGCATACTATGTATTATAATAAATATGAAGTTAGCTTTATTAGAGTCTGTAAACGTTTGTGCAGTAACCTGTGTTGGTTTAATTAAATAATGTATGCACATGCTATGAAGGCATGCATAAGGTAACAATGTTATCTTTTACCAAAACGTGATCTTGCCACTTATGCGATAAGTTAGGTTCAATTTGACAAATTTTGTTTAAAAAAACAACATGTTCATCGTGTTTCCCGTTGTTCGTGTACGACATATTTCAAACGTTGTATTTACATTCGTGTGTTGCTTGTTGCTGATTTCAATGTGTTTAATGAGCTGTGATTTTACATGTTGTGTTATGAAATCTCGGGTATTTTGAGTTATTTCATCTAACCAGCACAATCTATTTTTTATTATTGTTAAATGTTATGCCTTCTTATTACTTGGGCAAATAAATTGAATTTGTTGCTTCAGCCCTTAATTTGCTTTATTTTGAAGGCTACAACCGGAAGCTTTATTTTTAACGTGCGTTAAACTTGACCATCTTTCCATATACCCCGTGCTTTCCAAAACAACATAAGAAACTGGGGGAAACATGGCGAGCGGAGAGGAGGCCAGAAGACGCCCCTCGGCTACCTCCTCTTCGGTCGGTCTGGAGGATTTATTCCCTGTGGAGACATCGGAGCAGTGCTGCGGGGAAGGAAACCCGGAGCTCATCCGCCTGCGGGAGCGTCTTCAGGGTTGGCTATCGCAGTACGAGTCCCTGCTGTTGTGGGTGCAGAGGCTGCTGGTTTGGGAAAGGCCGCTGCACAGCATCTCTGCCGCCTTGACGCTCAACACATTGTTCTGGTAAACGTCGACTGTGTGTTTAATGGTGTTTGTCACCTCTTTAACGGGCCGACATGGCTGCGTTGAAGTGCGTCGGTAGGTAGCTGGCTAACGTCAGCGGGGATATTTGCGACAAGGTGGATGTCAAGTCAAGTTAGCTAATCCCACGTCTTTAGCCGAATGCTAACGTAGCTTGCGGCCAGTTTAAACTTAATTTCAGCGCGGAAATGTTGGCGTCATGCATGAAACACTATCCGAAAATGCATTAGTCCGCTGACAAAACAAATAGCAGCAGTTATTTTGAGTTGTTACACCTGTTAGCTTTTGTTGAGCTTAATCCAAAGAAGCACTCATGGTGTGTGGCCCAGGCCTCGTTAACCAGCTGTCACTGACAGATTGACACTTTCTCCTGCCTCATATTCAACAAGGCGCCTTACAGAGGTGCTAGTTACATGTATTTGTTAAGTGTAATTTGATGAAACTATATGTATGTGTATTATATTTTTGTGTACGTGCTGAACATAAGCCAGAGCTTGGCTGTTTATCCACAGGCTCCTGTCCTCCACCTCCCTGCGGCCTCTGTTCTTGCTGAGTGTTTCCCTGCTGGGACTTATGCTACTGGAGAGATGGAAGCCCAAGTTGCCCGTCATTACTGGTAATGATATGTAATGTAACAAATGTTAAGTGTTGCTGAGACAGTTAAAGTATAGTTGCAAGAAGAAGTAATGGCATTTTTTAGTTTTCTGCATAATCTGATCTTCACCAAAGTCACAAATGTCAACAAACACAGTATTTCTAAAATGACAAAACCAGAGCAGTAATGATCTTTCGTGTCTTTATTGAACACACCCTTTAAACACATAGAGTGATGGTAATGACAACACTAGGCATCTGCTGTCACTAAATGTCAACTAGAATTATGTCTTTAGAAAGCCTGGAGTCCAATCAATGAAACAAAATTAGAGGTGTGGTTTAGAGCTACCTTGACTTTTAAAAACGCACACTCTGTCAGTGTGTTATTCACAATGTGAGATCTCAGAGGATCATTGATTTATGATTTACATGTAGCTGCAAAGATTTACAAAGTAATCTCAAATAGTTCACAGTCAGGGGCTGCATTGCTGCCTCTGGACCTGGACAGAGGCTATTGTGTAGGGTTAAATAAATAAAAGTTTTTCAAGATATCCCACAGGATAATGTCATCTGCAAGCTGAAGCTCAGTAGAAGACGGATGATGCAGCAGGACAATGACCCTAAACATTGAAGTAAATCTACTACAGATTGACTTCAGAGACACAAAATCCACCTTTTGCAGTGGTCCGATCAGAGCCCAGACTTTAACCCAGTAGAGATGCTGTGTCCAAGTCAAATCCACAGCTACAGGAAGTGCTTGTTTTAGATTATTGCTGCAAAAAAAGTGGTTTAAAACTGCTGCCATTACTTTTTCCACTCAGTATGTTTACTGACTGTGTTCAGTAAAGACACGAAAGATCATGACTGTGTTGTAGTGCGTTTGTTTATATCTGTGATTTTGGTGAAGATCAGATTACATGTCATGAACTTTATGCAGAAAATATTACAAAAATAGTATATTGTTTTCATTATCTTTGTGATCATCTGCTAATTGTGTGTTTCATCTACCGCAGTTCAACATACAGAGGCTCACCCTGTGCAAAGGTGTGTGCTATGTTATATTCTTTTCTCTTGTGTTGTCACATCCTGACGTCATTCAAAATAAGAGCATATGTTAAATTCTACCAACTTTTTTTTACATTGATGGCATTTTCCTCACGTGACACCATACGATTATAACTCATTTCCAGCTACCACCCTAGTTTAGCCTGCTGTGTGTCTCCTTCCCTCCACTGTCATTACATGAACATGGAATCCTTCAAGCACCTAAGTACAGAGGGAAACAGATATTTTTGTTCTTCACAGGTGTTGATTTTGTCGCTCTCTTCTGTGTGTGTGTGTGTGTATTCTTGTTTGCATACAGTGAAACTATGAGTGCGGAGCAGCGTCTGCTCAGCGTTCCTGAGCTCAGCCACCACCTGGCCGAGAGCTACCTGACCTACTGCCTGTACCTGCAGGAGATGCTGCAGTACAAACAGCAGAACCATGGCAAGGTATAGCAGCTTGCCTTACGCCTCACATTGTGGAGCGTCCGTTTCAGCTGTATCAGCTTTGTGCAGGTCACTGATTGCAGACACAGCTGAACACAATTAATTAAAGTCAACTAAAAATTTTATTTAAAAATAAAAACAAAGCTTGTGTGTAGTTTATCACACCTGCAGAGATGCTACTTTCACTTCCTTCTGTACCCCTTAAAGCATAAGGGTGTTGTAGCCTCATTTCTCCTCGTTGTGTTTCCCAGTTCTGTGTGATGATGTGCACTGGCTGTTTTGTACTTGCCATGGTTGGACATTATGTACCAGGAATCATGATTTCCTACATTATAGGTGAGTCTCTTTGTGCTTAATTGATATAAAACTGTTAATCCTTGAATGTGCTTTTGATTGTGCATGTAGTGACAAACAGGGTGTGTGATAATGAGTAGTAATAACAGTCAAGAGAGTCATTTTCTTGCAATTTTGTCCAAAAGATTATCAACGTATATCTCTGTCTTCTCATGTATTGAGCATATGACTACGGCACATTGTCATTGGAAACTGTCAGCATTTCTAAAGTTGTCATTGTTCTGTGCACCTGTTCAGTCTTGAGCGTACTTTTGTGGCCTCTCGTGGTCTACCATGAACTCATCCAGAGGATGTACACGGGCCTGGAGCCAATCCTGATGAAACTGGACTACAGCATGAAGGGAGATACCGAGCACCGCAAGCATGACAAGAGGAGTGAGTGCCACTGTGAAAGTTTCGGGCTATAGATTGAGGCCTGTGTAATGTGTGCATACCATGTTTCGGCTTTTAACATTAATGCAGGACTTAAGTGTGCAAGTGTTACACAGGGAGCTTGAGTTTTGAATCATTGTGGATCACCTTTCAAAACACATAAATCAGTAATAGCCACCTGCCAACACCCCAGCATAATTGTTGTTTCATAATTGTGTAAATGGAACCATGTTGACTGTCAAGGAAGTGCGATTTAGTAGTTCATCTGGTTATATTTGTTCCTAGACCTCATATCTCACACAAAGTGTAATTACTGTAGGTCACAGTCCTTCAAGGTGATATTTAGAAGTGTGCATGTGTGGTGTGTTTCAACAGAGATGAAGAAAGAGGTGGAGGAAGGTGACGAGCCGAGAGCCGAAACAGAAAGTGAGAGTGAGGAGGAGCTGTCGTGCTTTGCTCCAACGGTATGCACGCACACCTGAAATTCAACCTACATTGTGCTGCCAAATACAGTAGGCTTTTGTTAGGATGTGTACAGCAGTCATAAGACCACTAGAGGTAGCGTAGTGAGCAGGATGTGGTGTGCCATTGTCAATCTCAGCTTCTGTGTGTGTGTGTGTGTGTGTGTGTGTTTTGAATGAAGCATTATGTAAAGGTAAATCGGATATATTTCAAGTATCACCACATTCCATTGCTGCAACTGTATGGTATACTGTATATTGTTCATTCAATAACTGACAATGCTTGTATTATGTCAGGTGTCTGTGGAATGAATTAGCACCTACAGAGTACTGTGCCATTAACTACAGTGACTTATGTGCCTGCTGCAAACAGAATGCTGAACTATTAGCTGATGTTGATAGATATGTGTATGTGGTTTTGTTGCTTAGGTGGATGTGAAGACCACAGCTCTGGCAATGGCCATCACAGACTCAGAGCTGTCTGATGAGGAGGCATCCATCCTGGAGAGTGGGGGCTTCTCAGTATCCAGAGCCACGACACCTCAACTCACTGATGTCTCAGAAGGTCAACATCACTTACTTCACTCATTGTTAATCACATGGCTGAGGTGCAGTTGATTCAGTTAAGTTTATTTCTGTCTCTACTACAGATCTAGACCAGCAGAGTTTACACAGTGACCCAGAAGAGTCCTACTTGCGGGATCTCCCTGAGTTCCCCTCAGTCGAGGAGTTCCCGTCCATCGAGCACAACCTGCTCCACTTTCCTCTGCGAGGCACCAGCCAGGTAGACGGAGCCCAGGCTGGCGCGCAGTCAGAGGGGGAGCCACTGAGCCCTGCCAGCCTCCTCATCCAGCACCTAGCCTCACCGCTCCACTTTGTGAACACGCACTTCAACGGACACGGACGATCACCAGTAGGTGAGGAGAGGATGTTGCCTGTGCCGGGCACAGGGGAGGAAGGGGGGCGGCGGGGGCCAGAGGAGAGGGAGGCTGCAGCGAACCAGGGTGCTAAGCGATCTTTGGAGGCCTTGAGCGAGGAGATAGTGAGCACAGCCATCTCCACCGTGGTGCAGAACACTCTGTCTGCCCTGCTGCGCTCCAGCGAGGCCAGCGAGGAACCCACCTTGGCTGAGTTCCTTCCTACTGAAACTCCACCCGGCGTTCTGGAGACCTCCACCCAACCCACCGACACCATTGCTAACACTACAGTTACCACATTAGGGGCACTGGGGACTGATGAGGACCTGGATGAGGCCATTACGACGGAGAGCGGCGCCGGCGAGGAGATGCCCGACGACACATTAGTTCCAACTGAGGAAGAGGACTTTGAGCTTCTGGACCAAAGTGAACTGGAGAAGGTGGACGAGGGGCTGGACTTCACCTCTGACAGACAGGTGGTGGGAGGAGCTCCGGACACACCTCCAACTCCTCATCAATCACAATCATAGCTTCTCTGTTGCCTCCCCTGTCCCCACCTCCAGCTGTTTTGTTTTTATTTCTGTATTAGAACTAGGTTATACCCATTCATACGTCTATATACAAAACATTTATCAAAGAGTTCAGCGTTTGATAAAGTCGGTTGGCGATGTGTGGCAGATGGTTGAAACTACTCTGTGAATTCTGCTTTCATAGCCTCACATTACTGTTCAGAACAGTTGAAATGTCTGATTACACAACTATTAATATATGCTATAAATTATTTAATTTAACGGTCAGTTGACGACACTTTATTTTTGAGCTGAGAGGGAGTTGGAAAGTAAATTTTATCCCTTGAGTTGCCCATAATGATTGTATGTGAAGTGTTTTAATGATGACACCACAGACATCCAGGTTTAAAATGTAGTTATGTTCCCAGAGTTAGACTGAAAAGACAATAGTATTACCCTTTGCTTTGTCCTTACCTCTAAGGTCTCAAAGGGTACAGATTTGACAGAAGCATTCAGTGGTCTTTCACCTGTTGCCTGGAAATGGAAACTTAATCTTTTGACAGTGCTGGATGTTAACAAGTAGTAGATCTGCACCCATACACATAAGTTACTTTGATGTGACAAGGTAAAAGAAAATGTTCCTCGCTGTGATCGATACGTCCTTTTTATTGACATTTGCTTTGATTTCATACATGCATCTGTAACATCTTTGAAATCAGGCTTCTCGT
The DNA here is from genome assembly GCA_032362345.1 of Sandelia bainsii. Lineage (NCBI taxonomy): Eukaryota > Metazoa > Chordata > Actinopteri > Anabantiformes > Anabantidae > Sandelia > Sandelia bainsii. Next base: position 9,528,310 of record JAUMHL010000013.1, read on the forward strand.
GAGTTAGGCTCATCCGTAACCAACTGTTTGTACATGTATGGTCATCACTGAGATATGTATATTCACCAAGTAACAGTCTCTGTGCCACCATGAAATCCATGCATGCCATGAACCATGCATGTATTGACCATGAGCAGCAAAATAGTCAGTGTTTCTTTTTCCTGTTTTTCAAGGGACATATTTAAATTACTCAACATCTGGCCACTGCAGTTGATGTTTGAGAATTTTTTGACAGGACAAAAAGAAATTTAGCACCATGCCCGACTGTATAAAGAGGCCCGTTTTTGGTTTTTGTAAACCACTCAGCATCCAGATCTCAGGTGTGGGTTGTAAAAATTGAATATAACGTTGCAAAATATGTGTCCATTTCCTGACCTGTCGTAGTGCACTGCATTTGTACTAACCTTTCCTTTTTCCAGTCAATGCCTCCTTGTGTATAATGTAGAAATGCTAAAAAGGAACATGTATATTCTGCATGTAAAAAAAAAGAAAAGAAAAAAAAATGCACTCAAGTTCTCCTTGACAAACAACAAAATACTGCACAATTTGTGAGGGGAAAAAAGTAAATTTGAATGTTTCAGGTTAAAAGAGCCCATTCACTTCAGTTTGTTTGATATGTAATCACTAGGGAGAATAAAGGTTTTGATGTGTCCTCATTTTTAAAAGATTTCCCAGTTATAAATGAAAATGTGTGGCGAGCAGATTTGAGCATATTTACAGACTAGTTTGTGTATGGTAATAATGTGATTTATGCTTTTAAATATAGCTTCTTGGACTATATAGAAATGACTCTTACTGAACTGTACAATTTAAAAAAAAAAAAGGAATATATTTTCTAATTTCTCCTTTTTCCATAAAGCGCTCAGTTTGATCTTTTACATCTAAAAATATAACAGCTATGGAAGAGCTTCATGAAGCAGAAAAGATTTGTCATCTAACTATTAACATAAAACTGCAACTCCACATGTGAAAGTAAGAGAATAAAAGAACAAACTGAAACAAACTCGAGATGTGGCATTGGAATTTATCTGAATTACTCCTTTTTTATTTTACAACACCTTAAACTTATATAAAACTTTTAGTCTGTGTCGCCTGTAATGTCTATAAACTGTTTTATTCATTCGTAACACTTTTCTGATCCAAGTTCTTTTTCCTGGTAACGAAAAACAACATTTGGTACTTTAGAAGCATTTCTGAGGACACAGTACATTTAAGTGTAAACAACATATTGTAGCTACATCCCTTGTTGAGTTGTAACTCGACATACCTGCCTGACTTCATTAGCACAGAGCTGAAGTCTTTCCTTCAGCTCTTCTCCAACAGTCACGTCGAATAGCACAGACCATTTACCATGTGTGAAGGTCACTGGAACTGAGAGGATGATGCCACCTGGGAGATTGTAGTAATCTGCAAACAGCCAAAGATGATCACATTTCAACAGCAGCTAGCTCAGTCAAAATCTGCTACTATGTGGACATGGATCCATATTTCTTAAAAGTTCAACTTTGCCTGTGCATCCTACTGCGACCAGCTATAATGTCTGAGGTTATTTTTGTCTTAACCTGAGCAAAGTACACCCAGAGAGAAGATGTCATCTGGACTGCAGTTGCCATTCCAAGCCTTCAGGATAGTGAGGATCCCATTGGCGGTTGACATGGCAGCTGCTCGGCAGGTCTTTGAAACAACAGCTGCATGCTGACGCTGTACCAAGTCTTGAAAGTCTGTTTCCAACCATTTCCTAGAAGAGAAGTGGATATTATTGTCCTTTTGGCACTTCCCAGCACAGGATGTTTTTCATCAGGGCCGTCAGATGTATTGTGCAACCAACACTGGCACAGAGTCAAGCAGTAGCAGGGTATGATTTAGTGGGCAGTTTTGTAATTTGATGGTAGATGTGCACCAGACTTCATCATATTATGTTTGTTTATCCTGCCACAGTGCACGTTAGGTCAATATAATGATCAGATCAAGCCATTAGGAAAATCTTACTATTACTTTTGAAGCACTGGAGTGTGAAGGACCGTTGCATATCAGTAGTTACTGATGTCATTTTTGTTATAACAAACCTGTCATGGAAAATATTTAGAACTGATTGGCAAAAGAATGATGGTCCTTTGATTGCTCCATTATAGTTGAAAACCTTTGCCCTCTGCAGGTCAATGTAGAAACTACCACTGATGTTTCCCCACACGATTAAATCTTTAACATCTAAAGCAGAAGAAGAGGGAGAAATGTTTAATTTTGCACGAAAAGTGTAAAAAAGCTATGGAGGTCTGGTCAGAGACTTTGCAGCACCTACCTGATGCCCTCACTTTCAGCTTATTTGCAAGCATGGCCCTGGCCTCATTCTCCAACTGAGTTGCCATAGCGACAAATTGGCGGCTGTCGATGAAATGCGCCTTCTCCACAAGAAGTGAGCACCTCAAGCTGACTAATGAGCTACCGGTCACGATTACCTTCACCTCCTTGTTGGCCCTCGTATCGATCAGTTGTCCATACGCTCTGTAACGCTCTGACATTTCCTTTACTTTGTTTTTCTTTTCCTCCTCTGTATCATTGCCATCAGAGCACCACTCATCCAGCAGGAGGATGACATCTGCTTCTAGGAAGGCTTGATCCAAATCTGTATGAATGGTCACCTGTGTGTGATATATACATATATATGTGTATATATTTACAGTCAAATGTCCTTATTTTCTTGATGAAATAAAGAAATGTTATACCTGATGGAGCAGGGGGAGTGCCAGATCCTCTGTCTCCATCCTCAGCCACTGCAATCCCTCCTCATCCCCCTCCACATCCAGTAGGTGGAGGCTGATTGCAGTAGCATGGGGGAACACCTCAGTAGAGAGCAGATTGGGGATCAGAAGGTGGTAGGCTGAGTTGAGAGAACTAAAAAGGTATGGACACATCACTTCAAAGTTTCCATACATTCCTAAGAGGGACAAAATATATCATTATCTTTGGTTTTGAGTTGGTCGGACTAACCCACCCACTGATCCATATGTGGAGGGCTTTGATGAGACTGATACGGTGCTTCTCCTCCTTAATAACGTTCATCTTGGTGTCTAGATTTTCTGCTGCGACGCTCAACATCATATCTGTAGGCATGTCTGATGTGATGCCATAGTAGTCCTAATCAACCATTGATTAAATTAAATGGTGGGTTTGGAAGTTTGAGTGTGGAAGTGATATTAATTAAAACAATCAAAAACAAAACTAATCTTACATGACAATGCTCTAGGAAGTCACTGAAGCCCCCTATGAGCATTCCTTTGCCCCCTTCGTACACCAGTTCTCTCCAAATTAAAGGGGACTTCTCGTGTTTCCAGTAATTTCTTCCGCAGATGCCCTCCAGCCACTCCTGTCAGAGGCCACAGAGACGTTAAGGTGACAGTAGATGACACGAACAATAGGAATCAAACAGATCTAAGACCATTTTAAAATAAGAAAATTCACCTTCCACTCATCTGGGAGGATGGATATCTTACGTATCTTAAAGTTTGGCAGACAGAGCTGCAGAGAGTCTGCTAAGAGTTCCGCCTTAGCATAATAAGGACAGTCTGTTCTTCCTACAAAGGTAGAAATAGTAGAAATCAGAAATGCGAGTTTTTATACACAGGTAAATACCAAAAGATAAAAAACAACAGTCAACTTTACCTGCAAGCACAAATTTTGCCATTGTTTCCGTCTGAATAGCTTTGGTTGCTAGGAAACCCTGGATGTTGCGCTCATTTGAGTCCGTGTAGAAAACACCTCAAGCAAAAAATATAAAGATATGTTAATAAAAGGGTCACAGTTGGCTTTATTCAACATAAAGATGAACACAAATATTATAAATTAATTCGTTCATATTTATAATAATTATTGTCTATGATAGCTCTTCTATTTTTTTGTCTGACAGAACATTGTGTAATTACTACGTTGATGGGGGGACAAAGATGGCAGCGCACACTGTACTATCTAGCATGTGAGTGCTAACTGACATGGATTGGTTTTGCTTTTTACTGCAGTGAGCTCTCTGTTTCTTTGTTAAACGACTTTTATGTAAAATTTTACAGTGTTCAGCAAGTGCCGTGTTTTACTTTGGGTCAGTTATTTGTATGTTTCGGCTGTTAGACTAATAAGGTAGGAGGCGTCACGTAGCTAACTTTAGCTAATCTAAGCTAACGTGTTGGAGGAGACGGTCAGTTGACCTTGTTGGCAGCTTAGATATAGTATTTCGTAATAGACCATTTTCAGAAAATACAAACATAATTTAACCAGAATGTAAAGCGGAAACGCCCGAATAATTGTTTACTTAACGCTACATAAGTAAAATTGTCCTTACACAACCTTCCATCTACACAAGTTGCTAAATATTAGACATTTAGACTTTGGCATTAGGTAGTAACATAGTCACATGCGGCACATAGAGGCATTGCTGCAGAGTCACACTTACATATTCACCCTTTTTAGAGGCTTAATCGTTAGAAAATAATGTCACTCTGGGTGTCAGAGGAAGTCATTAAGGGGGCCCTGCGCTTCTGTAGCTGCAGGTTTTTATGGCAACAGCACATTCTCGTGAAGACAACATCCATCAAAAACACATTTTTTCCTTGTCAACAGTTAGGGCACATTTGGGACGCAAGGCAAAGCCAAACGTGTATGGCTAGGAGTTTTGTCAGTTCGGTGAGGTTTTATTCACAAGGCAGGATTTACAGTGATGAACTGGAAGAGAAGGAGCATCTCTCTTCTGCACAAACAGAGTCTTCCCCGCTTGCTGAGATTCAGTCCAGAAAATACCCTTTCACAGACCAGCTGCAACGCTGTTTCTCCCCATCAGATGTGTTAGAACTCACCTGCAAATATGTACCCAACACTGGACAGGTCAGTAACTGCCTTAACCACATGTGGTCCACCACTAAGAAGATGTCAGAAGAGCAGCGGCTTTATGAGCTGCAGCTGATGTTTGAGCATCCTGCATTCGACAAACTACTGAAGAAGGCCATGAAAAGTGCGAGGCACATGCACAGGGAGAATCTGGTTTACACTCTCCTGAGCATGGTCAAACTGGGTGTTCCTCAACAAAGCCATGTGGTTCACACATTCCTCCGATCCTGCCAGGTAAATAATGAATTAACATTAACAGCGCGCAATGATGTTTTCATAAAGGCTATATTTAAGTATTGTTGTTAAACTTACAGGAGAAACTAAACGACTTTGATGAGAAGAGCCTGTCCATCTTGGCGTCCTGCCTGGAACACATGAAGGGCAGCCCAAACGTTGGTGCACTCAAGCATGGCATGAGGTACAGCATGTGGTTCAGGCAAAAATATAAGCATCAGAATTTTAGAATCTCTGCAGTTGAAAAAAAACACTTCCACTGTGAGATATATCTATGCAAACTTGAGGACTTTTTTGTATCATAGATTTGTACCCATTGTCTTTCTGATTAATTTACAGTCTATGTTGTAACTGTGTCCTAGGCTTGTAGTTGAGGCCCGTCTTCCTGGCATCAAGACTGTATTGGCTCTCCAGACCATGATGCGTCTTTTAGGGAAAGATGCCCCGCTGGACCTCAAACGGAAACTAGAGGTCAGTTCATGAGTATTGGTTTTGACCATATTTAGTATTCATATTCACAGTTACTGTGATTCAAACATTATATTGACGCATTTGAACATTTTTTTTGCACATTTATTCCCCCAGAGAAAGGCTTTATCCATGACAGACCAGTTCAGCCTTCCCAACACCCAGTACATGATCTCCACCATGGCCACAATGGGCTTCTACTCCAAACCACTGCTGGATGTCTGCAGTAGTAACATCACAGGTAAAATCATTTCCATAAGAAAAATGTTTGTTACAGTTTTTATGATTTAAATAAAATGGTTGGACTTCCTTTGGGTTATAATAAGGAAACAATACTGTAGGACTTAGGAAAAGCTTAGAAAAGTATTGTATTTTAGCATCTTCTTAATGTGCTATTCTCTCTGCCAGAAAACCTTCATGGAATCCCCTTCAACAGATTGTTTACAGTGCTACACTCGTGTAGGGAGCTGCACCACAGAGACTTGAATATGCTCACTGGCATTTCAGATTATGTTGCTTCCACGCTAGACATATGGACCAACAAACAGGTGCTGGAACACACAGCTGTCTTCGAACCCCTTTTTATGAAATGTTAAATGTGAGGTTTGTCCTCCATGATCTGTTCAGTGCTTTAGACTTCTAATGCTTTCTTTTCTTTCTGTTCAGCTGCTTCTCTTTCTGTCTGTGTTTGAGAAGCTTTTCTTCTGTCCCACTGCCTTAATGAACGCATATGCTGAGAAGGTCATCTCCAACCCAGACGTCCTAACATTTAAAGACCTCCTCTGTGTCCTGAAGGTGTACTCCTCTCTCAACTATAATCTGCAGCACCACAGACAACAGTAGGTCAATCTTATACCGTTCATACACAAGCTTGCATACAATTATTTTTTAAAGCCTCTTAACATTAATTGTCACCTACTAAAGTTACTGGCTTTCAGCTTGCCTGGTAACTGACATTACAATACCATGATTAACTGGTTAAGTTTTCTTTTGATCTTTCTACTTTCTGAGTTGTCCCTAAGAGCGCTGGCGTCTTATAAAGTGATGGTACGCTTGCGTAAAATTGCTAGTTTAAAAGATGTGGAGTTATTATTTTGTCTTATCTGTCAAGACAAAAGAAGTCAGTGGTTTAGCAGTGGATTTGGACAAAAGTAGCATGTTGGCAAAAGAAATTCAAAGCCAGTCATGGCAGAAAACAGGTTGTCAGTTTTACCCGAACATTTCCCTTCTTTCAGTATGTCTGAGTAGCATTTCTACATTAGCTCAAAGTATGAGCATTCCTACTTTTAGACAGCCAAAACACTATAATTCACAAGACCACTGTGACTATTGTTGCAAGATTTGTTGTCTTTGTGCGGTTTCATCTTGCTGCTCCAGGTTCTTGGACTGTCTCAGCCAGGTTCTGGACTCGTATCTGCCCAAGATGTCTGGGTTTGAGCTATTGAAGTCTGTTTACTGTCTTTGTCTACTGGGCCACTTCCCTCCTGCTCCACTGGAGAAACTCCTGCAGAGCAGCACGCTGGAGCAGTTAAGCAATACAGGTAAGACAGTGAACTCACACATATGTACAGTTTTCTTTCATTTTTCTTTCTTTTGTTTCATCTCTTCTTTTTGTGTTTCTTCTCAGAATCGAAGTTTCGCCACAACCAGGAAAGACAGTTTCAGATCGTGGACTTGTGCCTCCATCTTGACCGTCCCCGTCTCTCTCAGCCCCTGACTGTCCCTCCGTCTGCACTGGGTGACTCTGCTCCCAGTAGTCCAGTCAACTCTCAGCTCTTGCAGGGTCTGCGGAGTGCTTTAGGGGACCAGGCAGACAACATGCTACAGGAAGCGGTGGTGGTGGAGAACTTCTATCTCATAGGTAAGTACCATATATGTGATATAGTGAGTGCAACTTCAACTTGAGTGTAGTTATTCAATCATTTTTAGTTTCTCTTTCATTGTTAAATATAAAAGTGAGGATAGATAGGTAAAAAAAAAATGAGATCACCGTTTCTGCATTTTGCTCTTTATTATAAATTATGCATCTAGTTGCTTTAAAAAAAGGTTTCAGGAAACAATTGTAGCCAGTCTTGAAAGTGTAATTTGAGCTGTGGTTGTGTGTTGATTTCTCAGATGCTGTGATAACTAAGAAGCTGCCAAAGCAAACTGAAACGAGCAGCTGCGCAGAAGAAGAGTTGTCTCCAGCAGAGAGCAGTCAAAGGTAAAGTGTCAGCCTTAGTTTGCAGTCAATAACATCACCAGACTCAGGGTTGAACTAATCCACAGCTCAGTGGTATTTTATTTCTCCTTTTTTTTATTCAAAATGCTAATGTCAGGTTTGGTGATACTATGAAGCAGGTGCAGAGGATGTTTGGTTTTTGTTCTCACACTGTCGGGCAATGATGCATGCCATGATTACGCACATCAAATATCTGACTCCACATTTTCCGATGCAAAAAAAAATGCACATACAGCATGTCTAGATTTTAAACTATGACATTTGGGCTTGAAATGGTGTAAAAACCGAACTGGTTGTAGCTTGAATTGAACACCACAGTGATTACAGTTGCTTTGGAGTTTAAATCCCATTTTGAACTCATTAATATGTTTGAGACAGAAAGTAAAAAAGTAAAGTACTACTTTTAGACACTTAGTGCAGCATGGTTATAAACAAGAAGACATTTTGTTATAAACATATGAAAATATACAGACTATGTGGCAAGTATTCATAAATTTTTTGTCTTTGCAATGTTAAAATAGACATGATTACACTTGACATGATTGATTCAGATTATCAAACAAATTTTAATATAACCCAAAGATAAACCGGGTAAATATAAAATGCAAAAGCCATCCAAACCTGCCTGGACATTTACGGGGAAAAAATTTCCACCACTTGCTAAATCATTAATGAACTCTGAATAACCATCTTTTTTGGAAAGCTGAGCCTGATTCCTGCCAGACATGTTGAATCAAGAAATTACCTAAATAGAAGCTTTCTGACAAAGTGAAGCACACTAAAACATGCAACCGACTAAGCTATTTGGATGAATAGCGAAACATTTCAACCTTACAAGAAAGAAATCTAGTTGCCATGACTCAACTCCCAGATAAAACATGCAACACAAAAAGCAACACATCATGCCACGATCTAAAGAAATTCAAGAACAGATGAGAAACAAAGTCATTGACATGTGTCAGTCTGGAAAGTGTTATAAAGCTATTTCTAACCACAATGAGAACCATTATCCACAAATGGAGAAAACTTGGAACAGGGGTGAACCTTCCCAGGAGTGGCCCACCTACAAAAATTTGCTTTTTGGAAGGTGTGTTACATTTGGCATAAAACTACCACAGCATTTCATAAAAAGAACATCATACCAACAGTCCAGCGTGGTGGTGGTAGTGTGATGGTCTGGAGCTGCTTTTCAGCTTCATGATCTGAACAACTTGCCATAATTGATGGAACCAAGAATTCTGCACTCTACAAGAAAATCCTGAAGGAGAATGTCCAACCTCAAGCTCAAGAGCACTTGGGTTCTGCAGCAGGACAAAGATCCTAAACACACCAGCAAATCCACCTCTGAATGGCTATATAAAAAGTGGCCTAGTCAAACTCCGGACTTCAATCTGATTGAGATGCTGTGGCATGACCCAAAACAGGCTGTTCATGCGAAAACCCTCCAGTGTGGCTGAATTAAAACAATTCTGCAAAGAAAGTAGACCAAAATTAATGAGAAATCAAAAACTATATTCACCATACTAATTAGAGAAGTGTAATTATGTTTGTGTCAAAGGAAATCAGAATTATAAAGTGCTCCAAACGTATAATTATTACAATAAACTTATCACAATGAAATAAAATGTGTTTTAGGTCTTTGAGGGTTTTTGTTTTTGAGTTCTAACCATGCTTCCACTTTCATCTTGTCATGTCTGTACCTGTAAATTCAAATTTTGACCTTTTTTAAAGATGATAAACACTTGTCTCAATGTGCTAGAATTGCAGTTATTGCCGCACCACACTCTAGTTTTTGCTATGGTACGTCCAATCACCGCGGTCCCTTAGCGGTCAAGATCCGCCATCTGAAGATCCTGGGATACACGCCTGTCCTGGTGAGACCCAACAGTCACCAACTTTCTTATTAGTCTTATTAGTATTTCTAAATGTTCAAAGCTCACAAATTTTCTTCAATCACTTATCAAGATTGACTTTTAAAGCAGAATATTTATCTGTGTCATCTTCACAGCAGCATTTCTCACTGCTGCTCTCAATTATGGGTTAGTCATTTATTGTAATTTGACTCATACAATTTTGTTTCATATTCACTTAAACTCTTTCACTTATGTTATAGAGGTTTAAAATACTCAAATCAGGATGGAAAAATTCAAAATTACAGTTGCATGAATGTTTTACCCACTCATATTGTTCATAGATTATGTTACCACTAAATGAAGAAGTATCAGTTGAGTTGAGTGCTTATCTTCATGCTAGTGAGTTTCAAACGATCTTAACCCTGTTCTCCAGGTGTCGGAGTGGGAGCTGCAATCCGAGGAAAAGAGGACAGAGTTCCTCAGGGCGCAGATTTTTCCAGAACAACACAGATTGGACACAGAAGGGAAATTGGAGCAGCTGGAATCTTGAAGACAAACATCCATCTTAAATGTATGCAGTCATCAACACACATTTTGTCGTGGTACTCAAAGCTTTGTACTCAACGGAGAAATATATAAAGTATTTACAATCAACGTGATCAGTTGAAGTTCACATGAAGGGATGTTTATCCTTTTATGAAAATACTTTTCTTTTTTTTTGTGTGATTACAGTGATGCTCTGACAGTTTTTGTTTTTTTGTTTTGTTCCCGTTTGTCATTTTTGTGCTTGTAAATATGGAAAGAAAAGGTTATAAATTGAATAAGAATTGAATCGAAAGCTTCTGCAAGATGGAGAAAACGCGGCACCTTGATGAAGGCAAACAACTGAAATATGCTTTAATAAAACTATGAGAGTAACTTTGCAGTATTTGTACAACTTTTTACCAGATTTTTTTTCTTTGGGTTTGTGCTCACTTTGTAAAAATGTCATTCTTCATAAGACAAGGTTCAGAGGAGGAGGGGGAAATTTTATCATAAGACGTTTGTTTTTAATCTTTAGTCAGAGTCCCAAACCTGCTTAAGAATCGAACAGAAACAGCATGTTAATCTTGATTATGCGTGTGGTAGTTGATGAGTAAGACCATGCTGCTGAATGAAACCGGTGAACCCAATGTGCAGAAACTGCAAGGTGAGCAAGGTAGAGGTGGTGTCCCTTTGAAGCAGCCACATCTGCACAAAGCACAAGGAAGGGGGGGGAAAAACGTAGAGGCAAGAAGACAGGAAATGGTGCAGATTGTTATTGTTTGAAGTGTTTGCCGCTCTTGGCTGTATATCTAGTTGACATTGACCTCAGTGATGTTAACTCTTTGAGAACACGTTTTTGTGATTCTGTCTTCGTAGAAATACGAGCACACAGACTGGAAAGAGCAGTGAGATGTTATTGAGCTGCGTGGTATTTCCTATTTTTGACACCTTTGTTGAGGCGTCTAATGACCAGATCTTATCACACATACGTACAATGTGAATGAACCCTTTGAATGTGGTTAAATCCCCTCAGTCAGGCACCACCTTCTGTTTCGACCACAAAGATAGGGGTTCCAATTACAGTGTGTGTGTGTGTTTGTGAGAGAGAGAGAGAGACAGGCAGAGACAGTGAGGGAGTTAAACAGGAAGCGAGCAAAATTCCAAATCTCAAATATATTTTTATTGTTTTATACAGATACAACTGTAAAATCAAATCAATGCTACTTTTGCTGTGTAAACACAAAACAACAACTTAACAAAACTAATACTCAAAATCTAACGATAGTATTTTATTCAGAGTGCACTACAACAAGGACACCCCTTATGTTTACATCCAAACAACTGGAGATAACTGGAGATATGTGCAAAAGGTTTGATGGTACATGGTAATCATATGTATCTTGGTATGGGATATTGAACCCCTCTTTTCTTCTTGCGGTCCCTTGGAGCTCTGGGTTTGGTGTTCATGTAGTCGCTCTGGGAATCCGTCTTCCTCAACTTGCTCTGTACGAAACATGAAACAACACGAACGTTATTGCATATACTGTGTGTGTTTGGGTGTGTACATCTGTAAAATTTAAATTTCTATACTGGTGCTCGTGTTTTCTCATTTAAAATTTGCATGTGGTGGGATTTTTTCAAATCTCAGTACCAGCATTTTCAGGCCAAGACGAACGAAATGAAAACAGTTTTAGACAATCTTGGTATATACAGTTGCACTTAAATGTTTGTGAACCCTTCAAAACTTTCCCTTTATCTGCATCAATATGACCTAAAACTAGAATTACCTCATTGCAGTTGTATGCCCCTGCTAACCAGTGACATTGCAGTTTACATGGATGTCTTTCCAGACTCAGATTCTAATAAGTTTACGCATGAGCCCAAGTTGTTGTTTTTGCCAAATTTAATAAAATTCCTTCCAGGCGTTTCTGAGATATAGCATCAATAAGAATGGGACATACATGAAGTCACAGCGAACTTGACCTTTGGCTACCTTTGTAATCAATTCATCCCAAGTGACATCAATTGGATGAACATAAGGTGACTGGGATCTGGACCTTTGACGTTTGGCCACTAAGTCCAAGTGGACAGTTTGAAGTGGCAAATTCGAAGAAACTCCCTCAATAAATTTGTGATATATCTGCTCACAAGGATTGGATGAAGGTAAGGTAACCTTGCCCTTTGACCTTTGGCCACCAAAGACTAATCAATTCATCACTGAGTCCAATTGGACATTTGTACCAAATTTGAAGAAATTCCTTTAAAGTGCTCTTCACATATTCACATTTCACGTTCACATAAATGAGCTGCAAGAACTGAATGAACATGAGGTGACTGTGACCTTGACCTTTGACCTATGGCAACCAAAATTTAATTGGTTCCTCACTGAGTCCAAGTTGACAGTTGTGCCAAATTTGAAGGGATTCCCTTAAAGTGTTTCTTAGATATCATATTCACAAGAATTAAAAATATAATGCCTCCAGCCCTGGCTGTGGCCGACACAGAGTCATAGCTAGATAAAGGGAACCCAGTTAAACAAATGAGGCAAAAAAAACACTTATTCATTCATTTACTACTCTGCATGTAAATTGTAGATGGCCGGTAATGTTTTTGTAACCTTTTCCATCCTGGTGGAAGCATCAACAACTTCTAAGAAATCTATTTTGACACTGACTCTAATTTTCCCTTCAAATGCATTGATAACACTAGAGGCTGAGATTGAGAGATTGTTGAGATTGAATGTGCTATATATAGTTTGTTGTGGTTGAGGAATATCTTACCCATATGACAAAGGCAGTGATGGTGACAGTCAGGCCGTAGATGCTAAGGAGCACAATAACCATGATCCAAATCCAGAACAATTCAGAGTTACTGCTTTCTTTGCAGTCACAGTCACGTCCTGGAAGAAGCATATTCACAAAGTATTCAGCCAGCTGTACTGTATGCACTGAAAATGATCCAAATGCCCTTGAACTTCCAAACTTCAGCACCTTTTAGGAGTATTTACCTGTTACAACTACCTGAATGCTCACTTCACTTTCCACCTTTTGATAAGGAGGAGGGAATACGACCTCGCCCTTACATCTGTAGAGTCCTTGGCTGCTGTCGTTGAGGACGAACCTGAGCAATTTGTCTTTTGTGTTTTGAGGCAACAACAACCCGTGCGATGGCGTACAGTTGAATGTTTTGTTTTCATGGTTGCATGTAATGTTAGAAATCACTTCCTGGGCCTTGATAAGGTGAAATGTCATCTCGTCTGCGGTCACATTTGGGCACGGCACATACACTGGTTCTCTGTGGATATTTCTCAGGTCCTCTGGAAAACAAAAGTGACACTTATTCAGGGTGCAATTTCTTATTAAAGTAGGTACCTGTTACATACTAAGTGTAATATAAGATCTTTGACTAGCTGTCATGAACTAAACTTTAACACAACTTTGCACTAAACCCATTCCTGTGATCAGCCCAGCATTTTGTTTGTTGTTGCAGTCAGGATGCCTGTATTCGTCTGTAACAAACACCAAACACCTTTGCAAAGGAAATGGCTTCTTACGGGTTCAGCTCCTGCAAACATTGATTTATTTGCATTTAATTCCCCTAACTGAAATTCAGTCTTTGAAACTCGTCATTTCACAGCAGTTCCACCCCCATGCGGAATTTGTTCAATAACAGCCCGTCTAAGTGCATTTTACTCTTTAACCGGCCTCGCGTGAAAAACAGATCACATTCTTGCCATGTGAGTGGCATACTTGAGTCAGCCACTAATTGACTCAGTGTGCTACACTCAAGACTGTGGTTTCATGTGATGTAGCGTGTTGTGCATGTTAGTGTTGAAATGAAAGTATCCTGCACTCTGTGTTAAGAGAAGTTGTCCTAAAGTTGTGGCGACGCTTCATTTTGTTGTTCCTTTGCTAACTCAGGTAAATACTGCTTCACATTAAGATGCCTCCACCCACAAATACATGTATTTAGCCTGCATAAAGGTCATCTTAGGTACTAATTAACAGTTAAACAACTACAGAGGAACACATTCCTGTTATCTAAGTCTCACTTTTTTTCCCATGTTTTATGTGCATAAGTTGAACCAAAGCTGCCAACCAGGGTGTATTATAAATACAAAGCTTGCTACACTGATCAGCCACAACATTATTATTATACACAGCACTCTGTGTCCTGAGACCTGTCGATCATTGCCAGCGTTAAATGTCATGCTGATCCCGTCCAACACAACATTAACATCACCAGGTGCTTTTAAATGTGTGGCTGATTGGTTCACATTAATACTCAGATCCTACTGCACCACAAATGAGAGTGTTAACCTCAGTGTTTACAAATGAAACCAAACTGTCCCACTGTAACTGAGAAATTATTATTTACTATAACGTTACTTACAATTTCTTGTGTTTTAGTGGCAAATAATAGTCATTTCTACCAAATGACTACGTATTCTAGTACTAACTACTACCTGAATACTAACCACTATTACTCTTAGTTAGACCGTATGTGATGCAATGAAGTCTACAACTTACCATTGCAGGAGCAGTGGCAGGAGCTCTGAGGCTGAGTGGCGTGAGATAACCTGCAGCCCAGGAGGATCATGAACATCCAGCAAATGCTCATCTTTATTTTTTGCACAGTGAGAGTGAATTTCCCTCCAGCAAAATGGTGTCCTCGAGGACTTCCCTCATCACCTAAAACGTGGAGCTCCTCCAACAAGCAACATGAATTCAAAAAGCTGCAGAGAAATCAGATTTGTTACTCCGATACCATCGGCCCTCTCCTGTGCGTGCGTTCCCTCGACTCTTAACACATCACATCCTCGCTCTGCCTCAGACTCTGAAGCACTCCCACGGTGCTGCTCTGACTGAACATCACACACCCTATCTTGAGGGAAAACATCCTGTGGCAGAAAACACCTCCTCTACTGAAGTTTCCACTCTCTTCCAGAGTTTGTGACCTTTTGATGTGTCAGGTGTTAGTAATGTAAGGGCATGTTTATGTGTTCATGTACACCACACTGTCACTGTAGGATCGCACTGTTACTGTTCCTGTTGAGTCGTCTTTGTCTTGTACATGTGATTTAAAACTTGTTTTTCTAAGTGTGACTAGTCGTCACTTCTACATTGTGGTAATCGTACTTATGAAACTGCACAGTGAAACATTATGGAATTATTATAAATGCATGCGTTGGCACAAAGGATCTAAATATAGTGTTTTTGAAGCTGCTGCATATTTGGCTTTTACTGTTATAATTTACCATCGTGTGGTTTTTGGGGGAGATAAAAAAAATGCGGCAACCACACAGACTGGATAGACCTATATAAAATGCCTACTCTTTATTACCTGTTTTGTACTGTTTTACCAGAATAAAGCTGTGCACAAATGTACAGCTGGAGATAGTAGAAATAGTGAAAAGATGCACTAAACATTTGTGTTAATGCAACTTGCACATTATCAATAATAAGCTTGTTTCATTGTAAATATCAGTATTTTCTGCTGTGTAGCTGTATGTCTTTAAGCGTTATGAGAAGACAACTGTTGCAGCAGCAACATTGAGAAGTGGAGAGAGTGACCCCAAAGTGCATTGACCCAACATGCCATGTGTGGAAAAGTGTACTGAACACAATGATAAGCTCCAAGTACATGCTGAACTAGTTGGAAGTGACGCTTGTGTGGCTGTGGCTACAAAGAGTGACTGGAAGAGAAAATCTGTATAGAACAGGTGAACAAGAAACACAGCATGAGTCATTGGCACATGTACAGACACCAAAAGTGTTGAGATATGTCAGTGAGAAAATGGAGTATGTGGTTTCTTCTGTGTAGAAATACCAGATATAAAAGAATGTAGTGTAGTGTCAAGACGCTGTTATTTAATCTTTGAATGTGCAATAGCTTCTTTGATCCACTAGATGGCAACAAAGCATTTTATTTTAGTCTGTTGCTGGTGTACAGTACTGAGATCATTTTCTTGGTACCTTTCTATAAGCAGGAGGGAACAGAACCTCACCCTGACATCTGTAGAGTCCTTGTCTGCTGTCAGTGAGGATGAAACTGCCCAATTCATCTTGTATGTTTTGAGGCAAAACCACCCCGTGTGATGGCGTACAGTTAAATGTTTTGTTTTTACGGTTGCATGTAATGTTGGACATTAATTATTGGTCCTCGATAAGGTCAAATGTCATTTCGTCAGCAGCACTCTGTGTCCTGAGACCTGTCGATCATGGCCAGCGTTAAATGTCATGCTGATCCCCTCCATCACAACATTAATATCACCAGGTGGTTTTTAAGGTATGGCTGACTCGTTCACATTAATACTCAAGTTCTACTGCACCACTAATGAAGGTGTTAACTTCAGTGTTTACAAATGAAACCACACTGTCCCACTGTAACCAAGAAATTATTATTTACTATTAAGTCAGTCACTTACAGTTTCTTGTGTTTTTGTGGCAAATAATAGTAATTTCTATCAAATTACTACTTATTGTAGTACTAACTACTACCTGAATACTAACCACTGTGAGCATATGAATTACTGCAAGTTTGACCATATGTGATGCAACGATGTCTACAACTTACCATTGCAGGAGCTCTGACACACAGTGAGGAGATTCATGATTCCAAAAAAACTTTATTAATCCCAGAGGGAAACTTGGGGTGATTTAATCTGTGTAGAGATACCAGCTACGAGAGAATGTAGTGTAGTATCAAGACGCCGTTATTTAATCTTTGAATGTGAAATTTAAATAAATGACTGCATCAATTTATTAAATTGAAAGTGCAATAGCTTCCTTGATCCACTAGATGGCAACAAAGCATTTTATTTTGATCGGCCTGTTGCTGGCCTACAGTAGTTTTTGAAAGCTGCAAGCCATTAAAATATCTAATTGCTACAATCTTTGCTTTGCTTCAGTGCCTTTTCCAGTTTATAGTGTTTTTACTGACCTAGAGCAGGGATTAAAGGCCATAAAAGGGTAAAAAAATATTTGCAGATTTATAGGATTGTGAGATTGGGGTTTATAGCATTACTAAAACGCTGTCTGTAGTTTTAACTACCTAAAACAATTGAGGGGGGGATAGACGGGTTAGTAATGCTTTGTGTCCATATGGGTAACGCACAATAATCTCATAATCTGGAACATGTCCCTTCTGTCTCCTGGTGGTGGTGAGCATCATGATCCTTTCTTTATATATCTTAATTTATCTTATTGTGTTTTTAACTATTTTACCTTGATTTCTGAACATTTCCAACCTGTTAAGCATTTTTTATTATTATTATTATTATTATTATTAATTGACTTTGGCTAGATGGAATAGCTACTATATGCTGATGCTGCCTTCACTGTTCCTCCAATCTTCCCACTTTCGACCTCTAAATGTAAAATACGAATAGCTCATTCAGAGGGCTACTTCTTTTCTTCTCTACGGTCAACTGTAAAATAGGAATTTTCCGACAGGCCTCGAAGGCAGCAGCGTTGGATCCTGGGCTGGACAGGAAACGACGGAGACGCGCAGCGTGTCTCCTCAGCAGCTCCGGGAGAGAAGAATGGGAAAGGGAATAAAGCTGCGTGTTTTAGACGACACAACGTGTGAAAACATGAGGACAGGGGACGGTTTTTAACTAAAATCCACTTTAAAATCTATAATTCCACATATCGTTGTAGGAGTTTTTCCTCTTTTTTCCCTGAGGACAGGGATATTTGCTCCCATTGAAGACCATAGGAGAGAAGAGGACCCTCTTTGTGAATCCTTTTAACTGTAAGTCATTTTCTTTACTATTCAGACATGTTTTAATTCTTTCACTCATCTCTTTTTCGTGAATTAAATATGCGCAGACACACAAATAAAAATGTTAACACGTAAATAAGTGTTAGTTGAGCGTTATTATGCCACACACAGTTTGCAGCCCATCCTCAATTTTGTCCTCGGGAAAGGAAACGGAGGAGCAGCTATACTGTATGTTTACCATACTTATTAAAGTCAAACACTACTAACTAGCTATTTGTGAACACGTTGTTGCCTGTTGGATAAAGTGTGAGTTTTGCGTGGCAGGTTGTTTGAATGGGGGTTTGTGTGCCCCCCTGTGCGGCCATTGAACAATCCCTTTCTTTGGGAGAAAGGGTGTGCAGCGTTTGGGCCGACTGGGAAAAGAGCCACAGCGCTTTTCATGGGAGTGACAATCGAACATAAGCTTATTTATAAGACACATTGAGCAGCTATGTGTCCAGTGCTTAGTCTTTTCATTTTCAACCTCATTTTCATCCTTTGCATCCAGCTGAATCAGAGGGGAGATGGTGTAGTCTCCACCCTGTTCAGCGGGAGGAGGCTACAGCTTCTGGTAGCCTAATGGCCGATGCTTTTGTCGCGCTAATGTTTGTATGTTGCTGGTGGATTTATGAAACACCCTGTCTTATATTTTTCTTTAAAAATCTGTTGAATTACATGCTAATGTGTTGTAGTGAGGCTGTGTCGCTGTGTGGTGTTAAAAGCTGCTGCACTGCAGCTCATGAACACTGTTTTAATTCCCTTTGTTGGATGACGCCGCTGCCACAAGCCTGGTGAACATGTCCCCAGTTTAATGTTAGCACCCACTTTAGCTAGTAGAAACAGAATCAAACTAAAAAACTATGCGCTGTTTGTGGTTTTATGTGTTCAGAAAGTAGCTTAATGTAAGCTGGGGTGGGGGTGGGGAGTTAAAGGTCAAATACATATTTAGTATAAATTTGGTGCTGTGACAGGTTTCCAAACAACCAAATGCTAACTTGAGCAAGCCTCTCCACAGTGGTCAAGCTACGGTGCCTTCACTGGCCTTTGCTTCCATTCCAGACTTTAACACTGGACAGATAACGACCCTTCACTGAGCACAGGGTTCAAAGGTCACTTCTAGGGGAGCTGACTGTCATGCCACTGTCGGGCTGGATACCATATGGGTCCAGGTTTCCCCCCAGTACACATTCCCTATAAGTGTGTGTGCATGCACACACTACCAAGGCTGGGTGAGGACAGTTTTCTAGCAGTATCTTTTCAGCATGCAAACAATAAATAAATGCGAACAAAATGCGCAAAAAAAAGGCCAGTGTGAAGCCGCTTGACCCAGCCTTTATTCCACACAGTGGCATCATAATAGACCGTCTGTGTCCTTAAGGCGCGCTTGATTTGCATCCACAAAGCCCTAGACTAGAAGCACATTATTCTGGGCATGGAGACAGTGCAGCAACAATGCGACCCATTCGCTTACACTGCAGTTAATGGGTTGAAAATAACTACTGGCCTTCTGCTTGCCCCCCCCTCAGGCAGATGCCTTTAAGCTTGTTACGTTTCTTGCAGGAGAAAAATAGCAGGAGTTTGGAGTCAGATTTCACCTACTATCTAGTCAGAGATACAGCAGACAGAAAATGTGTGATGCCCAAAGCACATCTGGAAATCCCAGTGATGTGTTGTTCTTGTTCCTCCGGGCATTGTTGTACTGCGGCTCTGTTTCCTGTTCTGTGTCCCGTTATGAACATGTTTCTTAGGAGCTTAATCATCAGCCGATTATGTAAAACTGAGGGTTTGAAAATATTTTCTCTCTGCTTTTGAAGTTACAGCTAACCTTTTTGAGCTTCTATAGCCCCGGGACTGAATTCCAACACATTACTGTCATCATAACATCACATAGTTTGAGTTCAACAAGTGCCTGTTTAATTCAGTGCCATTAGTCATCCCAAAATGTGCAGTATATCTGCCAAAAAGAACTTTTTTTTGTAAAGGCACTGGTGCACACATGTAAACAACTTTAAAAATGGGCACGAGGACAAACATAATACATCACCTCATGTAATAGGATCATACAAGACATTTACTCAGTGGGCTTAATTATCCTGAAGTCACTGCATTGGTCTCAGTAATAAAAAGCTCAGTCATGGATGAAATTTCCACAGAGGTAAAACATATGTTAGAAGAGACGTGTCATTCCACTGCACCCGTTTAAAAACACATGTGAGGAATTTTTCACTGTCAGCTTTTCTTCTTGAGGCTATTGAAAAGCAAACTCGGGGAGAGAGGGAATATATTTTGGAGGAAGCATCAGCTTAAAATACATAAGCAGAAACACAGTTTTCTCATTCATCCACTCGTGTCTTCTTTTGCCAAGAGAGGGAATGAAGAAAAAAGCCTTCTGCTTTCCTCCTTCCATCCCTCCGCTTCCTCTCGTCCTTTTTTTGTGTGCCTGACTTTCCTTGGGATGTAGTTGATAAGATGAGAAAAACAGTTGTCAAATAAATTCTGGGCTTGAGGAATGATCCCCAGGGACTGTGCGCGCAAGAGCTTTGATAGCTATTCTTAGTTTGTGTGTGTGGTAGCATCTTCTGCCTGCTGGTCCGTCAGTCGGTCAGCACTTTACGGGCTCTGTCGTGCGAGTTGCGGGGACCATGTCTGACCTCTGCCCATCCATCCACCAATGTCCCTGGGCGTAAGACGTTCCTGTACAAAAGCTCCAAAGACGAGGCTGGCGAAGGTGGCTGGTGTAGGTTTACCCAGGTTGTGTTACAGCCGAGGGTGGAGGTGGGTAAAGGGAGGACAGGATGATACATCAAACGCAGTCTGCGACAACCCCTGATGGAGAGCTGGAGGCGAGAGCGTAACCTGATATTCCCACACTGATAGGAAGTGCCGTGGCTTGGGTTGGGCAGTGGAGGAGTGTAACAGGGGCCACCAGCTGCAGCAGACCTTTGCTGCTTGATGCCAGACAAGATGCCACATTATCGGCCTGTGTTTGTGTGTGTGTGAGTCTGAAAACGAGAGAAAGTGGTTATGTGTCATTCCACCTGGGTGTGTGCCCCCCTCTTGTTGCAGGCACGTGGTCACAGCCTCTATGGGGCCTTGTTCTGGTAACATTTTGCTGACCTTTGGTGACAGCTGCCCCTGCCATTTGGAAACAAAGACAAATGGTTAACCAGCCCGCCTGTAGCCTGCAAAACCTCTACAGTTCCAGATAGTGAGTGTCTCTTCCTGTTGGCCTTTTCGTACATACATGTCGCCACCCTCTATGGCAGGAAGTCAATTGTTTATGATGATTAATGTCTGTTCTTCAGATAAGGCTTAAAAAACACACCCTTCACTTTTACTTTTTTGGTTCCTCTATCCCCCTTATCAGTAATAACATATACTCATACACTCGTACTGAGGTGTCCAGTTATCCACCTGTGTATTGGAGTAGGCCGAAGGAGGGTGGCTTTTTATTGCTTTCAGAGCAGCACAGGATCTGGGTCCTGGTTGAGCAGGTGCACTCAGGCGCACACACACTGCTGTGGCGTGGATCAGCCTACAGTTGGATCTCCTTACCATGTTAGTTCTCATATGTGTGCCACTGGGTGAGCTCTTTCTCCTGCTGCACTCTGCAGTATCACAAGTGTATACATTTTTAGTATGGGTCAGTCCTGGTGGGATTTACAGTCTTAAAGGAGAAGTTTCCTTTTACATACTTTTACACAGTTGAACACTTTTGCAGAAGTTATGTCCAGATCAAATGTTGCAATTTCTTAGAAATACACACCAAACTTAAGGTAAATTTCCTTTCAGAGATTTCCATCTGAATTTATCCCTACACCATTCTTCTATGATCTATCTTCCTAAATTTTTTTTGATCTGCTATGATGTCCAGTCTGTTGTATTGTTTATTAATTAATTGTGCCTTTTGTTTGCTATCTCTTTGTACATGTTTAAGCAGCTTACGCAGCCGTTCATCTGTGTGACTTCGACAGTGGCAGGTGGCTGATTCTCACTGCTGGGCTGCTAGTGAGGACTGCCCCGCCTTTTCCTCCTCCTCCTCCTCTACTGTATTACAGAGGGTTTGTTTCATTTAATGTTGTTTGTAATGTAATGTAATGTTGTAATGACAGGAAATTGGGGGTGGGGCTTGTAAAAGTTAGCTGTTTTGTGAAACATACTGCCTTGATTGTTGCTCTGTGTCATACAGTAAGTCATGCAGAGAAGCATGATCAACACCTGTGACTGCCACAAAGCCTTGAGGCACCTATCTTTAACTTAAGTCACACACAGTTGGGTAATCACCCTGAAACTGATCTTAACAGCCAAGGTTGGAAAGGGAACCTCATCCCAGTGGGAATTCTCAACTTGAATTCCAGCAGCCAAATCAGATGTTGGTGAAGAGGGCGCAGAGGGTGGAGGTGATTTATGGCATCGTGTCTCTTTCTTTATCCAGTGTAGCAGTCACGTCACGGCTTGATAGATGGGGCAAACTGTCTGCTTGGATGGACAGCCTGTAGAGTCGGTCTTTGACGTGGACAGAGTACTTCAGAGAATAGTATTAAGGACACACAAAGTGCCAACTCATGGAAACATATATGTTCTGTCTGCCAGCTTTAGCCGCAGTAAATGAAATATGTCTGATTCACGGGGGGGGGGGGGGGGGGGGGGGGGTTG
>JAUMHL010000013.1:9551002-9589788 GCA_032362345.1 Sandelia bainsii
GATCGGTCTGCTGTGAGAATGTAGATTTATTTCCTGCCCTGAGTATTACATTCACATGCGTTAGTTTTGCGTTCTTAATTGAATTAAAGAAAATACCCAGTCCTTTGCAGCACATCCTGGCCATGGTTGCTTTACAGCCTGGGATAAATGTCAGCACCACTGCTTCCTGCTCAGCTGTTTCTCATGGAAACCATAACGGTACTTTGCGTGCCTTGTGTGCTTGTGTGTGTCTGGGGTTGATGTGTTTGTTTGCCTTTTTTCAGTGTCTGGTAACACTTACAGTCTAACATAACTAGGATTCAAAGAAGACGCACACGCACACATGGAAACAAATTAAACTGTAAAGTCCTCCCTGACCCCGCTGTGAAATACTTGCCTTTTGGCCTAAAATGTTTAGATAACTTCTGTTTAAATGCGTTTATGCTTTTACAGTTGCTTTCTAAGCACTGACCTCTGGGTTACATTCAAGTCAAATCCACTGAGGATTCAGTTTTATAAACCACTTGGAATACACTAACAATACCCATGCTATGGGACTGTCAGATAAAGTGAAGGATGTGATTGCAGTGATTACAGTGCTCTTTCCTGATGTGTCTTTTGGGAGGTTAGCATCACATTGGGTTGGGGATGTCATATTTGTGTTTGTGGTTACAAAAGCAGTGGCATATGTGTGAATCATCGGAACAAACAAATATATTGCCATGCATAGAAAATAGATTCCAGAACTGAGTGTGCACTGGATTTATGTTATCCTATTCTATTGTTGTTCCAAAATGGATTGCACTACACTACATGCATAAACTGAAGGTGGAAATATGCTCGCCCCTACATTATTTAAATGTTCCAACTGTTTCAAGTGTTTTATGTTCAGCTCAAGCCACAAACTAGCAGTGCACCAAAAAACTAGGGCTGGAAAGGCTTGTTTTGTCATTTAATATGCACTGTAGCCTACTTTTTCTCCGCGCTCAGATCTTTAACTGCGCTCTTACCCGTAATCATGAAAGTTACCCCCCTGCTTGTCTATTAGAAAGCAGCTACACTATTCAAGCGGTACTTAAGCATGCAGTGAAACCTCAAGTTGGAAAGCAGCCTCCCCTTGTCACATTGCCCAAGCTAAGAGTCACAAGGTTCACTACACTACGCTAGTGACTCTACTACTGAGCTGGCTGCCAAAAAGACTGAGGGAATTGGAAGAACACCTGTGAGGAAGAGGGTGAGAATGTGAACTGGCGAGAAGAGAGAAGTGTCAGACGGAAAGTTTATGAGAACCAATAAAATATTCTTAAGTGCAGGTGATGTCATGAGAAATACGACAGCTTGGAGACACTTGACGTCATTCTGCGATTTCCTCGTGTCCTCTGCCAGTGTATGGAAGTCGCACTTCTTCGCAACGCTTGGCTTCAAGATAGTGCTCTACATTTACTGTACAGACTGATGTTGGCAGGCTGCAGAGTTCATGTAGGACACCGAAGGAAT
Organism: Sandelia bainsii; assembly: GCA_032362345.1. Taxonomy (NCBI): domain Eukaryota; kingdom Metazoa; phylum Chordata; class Actinopteri; order Anabantiformes; family Anabantidae; genus Sandelia; species Sandelia bainsii. Next base: position 9,552,479 of record JAUMHL010000013.1, read on the forward strand.
GTAGACTAAACTGCAGTGACCTACAACGGAGAGAGAACCCAAGTGAAAACATCCGTGCTTGCCATAGTAAAAGTGGATTGACACATTTTTGCTAGAGAATCCCTTGGCAGTCAATCAAACCTGCAGGTTTAATCTCACAAAATAGTGCTGTGTGTCTGCGTGTGTGTGTCCTTTTGTGTCTGCCTCTTGCCAAATCTCATTGACTAATACCCTAGCAGCTCTCTGGGTGAGCCCGAGCTTCTATTGAATGGGTTAAGTTAGTGGCTGAGTAGCTTGCTAATCTCTCTCCGCTCCACTGATCTTCACTCTCTAGTGACTCCTGATTATTTCAGCCCACGTGCCACACAGAGTAATCGGCGAGTGATTTGAGATCTGCCCGAGTTTGGCATCATGACCAACTTTGAGGCTACGGGAGAAGGCTCCCTAGCAGCTTGACCCCTCTCCCCTCGCTGCTGTTGGCGATGTCCATGGAGAGCTTAATAGAAGGAAACAGTGTGAATGAGAAGTGAGATTTCTCTCCGTAAGCTGATCAAGCTGTGCTAATAGTGACGTCTGAGGGTTGAACACACTGATTTCTTGTGCAGTTAAATGAAAACGGCACACAAATGCGTCGACTCAAAGGATTAATTTGATCCAAAACAAGAGGAACGAATCCAAATGCAGACTAACACGAGAGGCATTTGATCGGGTAATTCTGTATGTGTGTGTTACATTACCCATAAACCCCACCAGCAGCCAGCCAGCCTTCCAGTGGGACCTCCACCAGATCCCACTGGCCATCGTGGGAACATTCCTGACGCAGCATTATTCCATAATTCCCACCATGTGTGGTTTTTCCAGAGCCGAGTGCTGGCTGCACGGACCGTGGAGAATCCCACAGAGGAGAAGAGATCAGCTCCCTGTAATCACAACCAGAATTTTTCTGTGTGTGTGATTGGGAACAGCAGAAAAAGTCTGTAAATGATATGTTCAGTAACACCTTCTACACAGGTTGACGCTCACAAAGAGAGCAGGTTGTGTGTTTACCCTTTTTTATATTTATAGTTTTGTCACGTGGCCTTTGATGTCTGTGTACTGAATGAAATGAAGTACCCACATGATTAGTTGTGTTAATATTAGTCATGGATGAGTCACTTAAAGTGAAAGTTCCAGTTATTTAAGGGGAACAAAGACCACCATGTCAGTGTCCTATACTTAATTTCAAACATGAAAGTGAGATAATTATATAGGTCATTATTGTTTAACATATGTGTGCAGAGTGAAGGCATGTGCATCCTAAAAGTAACCGACTTCAGACATTTGACATTGACAAGGGATTTTTTGTATTGATTTACTCAGGAAGTCTGCTGTACACTTGGTGAGTTGCACTTGACTTGGTATAGAAGCAGTTCATGGATCAATACTAATGCACCTTCTCAGTGAGATTGGCTCTGTGGAGAACCATCAATCAGCTGACTAATGGTTTACCTCAGTGACTTACAAGAACGCTCAGGGTCACAACCAAGACCTGGCCAAGTTGTAGAACCAGATTAAGATGCTGTTGGGCGTTTCTGATCAATACATACGTACATACATCAGTGCTGATTTAACATCACAGTTTATCAAACTGAATCACCTTTCATTTACTGTGGTTCATCTGCTTTTGCAATATATCACATTTTCAGATGCTGTCTCATTACACAAGCATCGCTGTGACGTGGTGTTTGTATTTCTTTGTGCAGGCATGGTTAAGAGCAGACTTCTGTCTCTGTTTGTAGGTGAACGGATGGATGGATGTTATTGTGATGTCAAGCTGTGAGTTTTATGATCTGACAACATGACAGAAAACCTATATGGTCATTTCAGGCTATGGATTGTGTTATATGTTACTTCTTCTTGTTATTTTGTCCAAATAGTTTAGTCTCAACTGTGACAAACATTTAAATGACAGAGTTTCATCAAATGTAATTAAAACTTTTCCAAAGAGGTTTCCTAAAGTGAGGTCAGTAAACTTTGTGATATAACAGAGCAGCTATGCCGGCAGTCTTAAATTGAAGGAGAAATTCAGATTATTTTTTTCAACCAAGGTGCTATTCTCATAATTGTCGTGTGCAAACCTCCTACTGCATTACAAATAAACATAGTCCAAATAATAGTAAACACAGGAAGTAGTGCCCAGGGATTGCTAGAATAAGAGCCAGATTGAAAAATGTATGAAAAATTGTATGTGTAACAAAACCAATAGGAAATACTTCAAGTGTTAACTCTCGCTACAAGTTTTAATCAGGCTTTTCTGTGCCGCCTGACAGAAATAGAAAAGTTTAATCATGGTTGCATGCTCAGTGTTGATGAAAAGGAGAGAAATATGTCTTCTTTTTATTTACAATGACAGCAGAACAAGTAGGGAAAAAGAATAATATGGTAATAATATTGTAAAATCACATAAAACAGGGATATGAAGATTTACAGTACGAGCCTTGTGAATGAATAACATAATAGAAGCTCAGTATGGGGGGAATACTCCCCCTCTCTTTGAATGGGTCCAACACAAACACCTAAGGGCACAATATGCACTGATCCACCTCTTTAATGTGGTGCATCATCCTGGGCAACAAAGACCCTTGTGTGTCATTTACTTTAATGTCTGTTTGGAACTAGTCTGTTATGTGGTCGTGTAAAACCCATATTATAGTGTTGGGTATTTGACAGACTCTGCTGGATGCCTGCTTATTCATCTGCTGTGCTTGCCCTGTAACAATTCTGTTTTTCTTTCCCTGCTGTGACATCATCACCACCTCTGCTTGCTTACCTCCTCGTTCTCTTTCCCACTTCCTGTTCCAACAGGAAATGAGCTGCCCCAAAGGATTGCTGTTAATGGGGGGAAATGTGGATGGACAAGGACGCACCCGTGTCCACTACATAGGCCAATGTGTTTCTCCTTCAGCTGTTGTTGTAGTGGGGCACCAATGTAGGCCACAGAAAAAGTCTTTTGAAACTAACCAGCAGTGATACACAGGGCATTTCACATGCTTGCATGAGCAGTTATACTTTTAATGCAAGCTGTGTGTCAGCACTGTGTTGTACAAAAACTCTGAGATCTAAAAACCATATATTAGAATATTCCAAAAAGAAATTGGAATATTTTGTTAACCTAATCCTCATTAGACTCGCCTCTTTATATATGTGTTACAACTCTGTTTCCAAGAAAGTTGGGAATCTGTGTAAATCCTAAATAAAAACAGTACAGAGCCAGCCTGGAAAAGTTATGTAATGCCACAAAAAATTACCATGCAAAGAAAAGAAACCTACATAAACACGATCCAGAAATGCCATGCCTTCATTCAGCCTGAGCTCATTCAAGATGGACTGAGCCAAAGTGATAAACACTCCTGTGGTCTGACCAGTCAGAATTTGAAAATTTGTTTGGGCTAAAGAGGAGAGAAATCAGATGGCTTGTTATAAGTACAGTTAGCATCTGTGATCCGGGTTGCCATTAGTCCACACGACATGGGCAGACTTGTGCATGTGAAGGCACCATTAAGGCTGAACAATATATACAGATTTTGGATGAGCATATTCTTCCATCCAGACGCCGTCTTTTTCAGGGAAGGTCTAACTTATTTCAGCAAAACATTGCTAAACCACATTCTGTATGTATTACAACAGGATGGCTCTGTAGTAAGAGTCCAGATGCTAGGCTGACCTGGCTGCAATCCAGACCCGTCAACTATTGAAAACATTTAGTGCATTATGAAGCCTAAATTATGATAAACAATTAAGCATCTGAAATTATAAAGCAAGAATGGGGGGAAAATCCCTACACATATAGGTAAATGTCCTTATTTTTTTTTAGTCACAGTTTTATCATAGGATTTAATTGCCTTATGATTATGAGTTGTGGGTTATGTTTGTGTGTGTGTTGTAGGCCTGCCTTTGTTTTCAGCGTTGGAACAGCTGCCTGCCGGCCCTGGTGCTGTTGTGACTGGAGCAACTGTGTTCAACTGCGTTCCCTGCAGCTGCACAGACCCATGTGTCACTGCCACACCTGTTCTATGGCCTTGTGTTGACTGAGTGATATCACACGTTAACTGGTGTGTGGTGGTGGAGGTGGTGGTGCCTGCTCAGAGTACAGGATGACCTGTAATCTGAGCAGGCAATTGTGTGTTATAGACACACATAAACGCATGACGTGCATGTGTGCAAACACACACAAACTCACGCTGTTTCTTACACTTGCTGCCGGCCTGCTACTGTGAAAACACACACACACACATGTTTTGCAAGGAGAGGGGCCACATGCTGTGGCTGAGCAACAGTTGGTGTGTAGAAAAACGAATGAACAGCTGGGGCCACCAGGAATAGCTTCCTATTAGTTAGCCACACATCAGGTGCCTCCTTCTCCCTCTCTCTTAAACACACACACAAGATAGAAACACACCGTGACCAAGTTGTAGCAGTGACATTTCTCAGCTAGCTCAGCCTGACATGTCTAAATAATATTTTATTGCCAGACTATAAACCAGCATCCAGGCTGTTCTGGATGAATAAGGGTTAGGCTAGTCTGAGTCAGCACTGATGTGGATGAGAGGGTGATTCGCTGAAATGTTTAATGCTGGTCAGCACTGTCGAGACCACTGAGTCACAGTCAATACACAAGTAAGAGTTTTGACAAGGTTGGAGTTTCTATTCTGACTCATGTTGTGAAATTATTAGCCTGTGGCAGTGACCATGCTTATTAAGTTGTGTGTGGGTCTGAAAGGGTTTGTATTAAAATGAAGAAGGTCTCTGCAGCTGAAATGTCACATTGTTAATCTCACAGTAATGATGCAGAGATTTTATTATAAAGGCAGAACTGTGCTTGATTGCTTTCCGAGCTTTGTGAAGTGCCTTTCTGGCTGTGTGTGTCTTTATGTCTGTGATTAGTTAAGTCTCTCACTCAAGCACCCTCCATAGTTAATCCTCTGCATTCTTCTGACAGTAAAATCGCTCTGCTCTCCTCCAGCTGCTGGCTTCCAACTCTCTCAATTCTCCTGCAGTGCAGCGAGAGCAGACGCAATCGATCCGAACGTTTAGACGAGGAAAACGTGACCAAAGCAGAGATTCGTTTAGCTGCTATATTCACAAAAATAGACACTACATCACATCTGATAGCTTTTCTTGTTTTGTTTTTGTTTCCAGGGGATAAAAGCCCAGTCACAGAGTGGAGTGGTGGTTTCGTCTGACCCTTAACCTTAAAAAGAAGGAAATAAAGCCACTTCAGAGGTAAGAGTTCCTGTAAGACTGAGTAAATGGTGCATTTGCTACTTTCTCTGTGGGTAATTCTGAGCATAGGAAGAAAGAGCAGCTGTATTGACGTCGCTGCCAGTATGCCTTGTAAAAGTCAGGCACAAATGCCACATATTATTTTAACTCAAGTTTCTGCTATAGCAAGCTACCAGGGAAGTTATATTTAAGGTGGTCTCGAATGCTGGTTTTATGTCCGCCTCTGACAAGCGAGTTTAAATCCGATATCACTTGTCACGTCGCTCTGTTGCTTTTTTTTTTTTTTTAGTAAGTGGAATCCCCAGTTAAAGATCCATGTTTTTGTTGTAAAAAAGAGGTAACTCCAGAGTTGGTGAAGTGTAGAGAGGGAGACTGAACCCACCCCCACGCCCCCACTAAAGCCTCAAACAGATGGCCTTGTAAATCAATGCCAAATGAAAGAGGAGTCAAGGCTCTGAGGATCTTGTCAGTGGAGAGTCTTCTTTGCCGTAGGAGATAATTTCTGACTAAAGTAGAACCATGTGATGGCAGCCATGGCTGTGGCGTATAGAAAGAGATGCTGCTTGATTCTCTCACTGGCTCAAATGTTGCTAGTTTTATAGTAAATGCTCAACAAGACAAAATTGTATATGTGTACCATATTGAGTACCCTTTCCCAATGTGTACCTAGACATAAGTTTAATATTTGTGATGAGGAATGCAGTTCTTATTTATGTTATAAAAGTTATAAACCTTGGTTTGTCACGTGTGAAATACAGGTCTGAACCAGATATGTAAAACTGAAAAATTGCTTAGGAGGCACTTATGTGGAGGAAAATGTGAATGGACAAAGGCCCAGACTCATGTTGGATTATTTTCATCTTGGAAACTGGGACCACAGTAGTGACTGAGAGCCTAAGTCTGAGTGGAGGAAGGCTGCTCCCCTGGACTTAAACTGTTCCAGGAAGTAGGGATGTGTCAGAGAGGTTTATAGCTGTGTGCTGGCAGGTGATTCTGCGTGTGTGTATGTGTGTGTCAGTGTCATGTGTCGTCATGCAGAGATGCTCACTGACTTTGACGCTCTGATCTCAATATTATTCAGTGTGAACACCACACATGCAGACCCCAGGTTACGTGATGTGGTTGTCACGGCAATCGTTTCATTACACATTGAGGTTTCTTAAAACAGACTCTCCTTGAAACAATCTCCCCCATTGTTGCCGAAGACAAGTAAAGACTTTTGGGAAATGAAAAAGACACTTGTGTGTGCGTGTGCGTGCACGTGCGCATTCCACATTTGAAAGGATGGGAATATTGGCACATCAGGAATGCTGGAGGTGGTGTGGCAGGAAACAGACTGGCACATTTTTTTTGTGTGATGATGCACAACTACTACTATGACAGTTGTTGAATTCAGATAACAAGAGGTTTTTCAGTAGTAGCCAATTAGTTGCCAGCTGTATGGGAAAAGTAGTTCAGCCAGTGGACATCCCCAGCTACTTGTGGCACGTGTGCAGACAAATGTGTGATGTATCTTTTCTGCTTTTAGGTGCAGCACATCAAATAGGTTGCATGCGTTATTCATCTGTGTGTGTGTGTGTGTTCGGGCATGTGTTGCTCGTGCAGTATGTTACACCTGCTGTGCTTTGTATTCCCTAACAGGTGGGAGATGTAAACAAAACAGTGATGAAAAATCGGTTGGCACCACAATCATTTTAGGGTAGATGGAAGCAAAGGATGAGAGGGTTATTCATATTAGTTATAGCTGAACATTTTTAATATTTACATGATATTAAAATTAAAGAATTCATAATAGTCTACTACAGTATCCTCAATACAACCACAACCCATTTACCTTACATTTATACCAGAGTCGGCACATAACAGGGCCTGCATCATCAAGCTACATACTGCACAAAAAGAAGACATCAGTTAAAAATGTACTTCACAGCATTGCAGCTTTTTTTTTACCAGCTTTATTTTGCATCTTTTTAAGCTCTGCTTGTTTTTAAAATTCTGGCTAGTTCTTCTCAGAAGTCAGCCTCACTTGTCTGCTGCTGCAGTGCTGCATTTTGTGTGTGTGTGAGTGTGAGAGTGTGTGTGTGTGTGTGTGTGTGTAACCCGACCTCCTGAGGGCAGGGACAAGACTATTGATTACACATTTGGACTGCTGCTCTGGAGGGAAGCTGACACATCCTCACCATTGTGCAAGGAAAAGAGAGACAGTGGGTGACAGTCAGTAAACAGAAACACACAAAAGTCAAAAACAGACCTTCAGACATGTGTGCTGCTTGATTTCTTGTGTACTTTTACCTTGAGGTCAGCCGTTTTACCCAGACAGACTACCTCTGCTTTGTCCCCGTATCACCATGTCATGAGTTCCATGAATATTGGGAAATCCAGACAAATGTCAGCGTAATGCTCTGTGGTCACATGAACAAGCAGATGGTCACCCTGCAGGCTGGGATGTGGTCTTATCACATTAATATGTTATTTATTACTGTGGATCTAAGCCAGACTCATATTGAGGCGTGTGTGATAGCTTCACATCTATCTGTGGAGATGTGCATGTGTGTTGCCATGGCAGTAGAATAAATGCAGGGCAGCTGAAGCTTGGCTCGCTCTGATGTTGCTGAGCTGCTGAGTCCTCACACCTTCCGCCCACCAGTGTGACGATGCATTTTCAACCCCCCCTCCCCCCCCCCCCTCCCCCCCCCCAACACCTCCCCCGCGACTCCCTCTTCATCTGTTCGCCCCTCACATCCTCCCCATCTTTCTCCTCTCCCCCCCCCCCGCCCCCATCTCTTTCTCTGCCCCTCCTTCCTAATTGGCTGTGTAAGCCAGAGTGGCTCTCTGTGTCGGGTTATGCTTCAGTGAGCTCGCATGTGTTTGTGGATCCTCAGCTTGCAGGCTGTTGGTTGTGCTTGACTAATGACACTGGAGCTGTTGTTTTGGCCATTTAGGCCCTCCCCTTTATTCACAACTTAATAGCCAGCTCCATCCCTCCATTATTGTACCTATCCATCACTCCCTCCATCACTCCCCGGCTTACTCACTGACTTGATACCGATCTCATCTCTCTTCCCCATCAGTCCTTGCCCTTAATGCTCTCTCTCCCCTTTTATGTGACGTGTGCCAAGTTCTATCTGTTCTTTTTTTATTCTGTAGAATAGAAGTATCTCAACATTTGTACCTTTAATCTACCTTGCTTTGGTGTAAGAGGTGACCAGTATTGTCTTAGAATAATATAATGCTGCCTCACACATGAAAATATGGTCAAATATTAAAACATAACTTGTATTAGTTGCATTAACACATGTCCATGGTCATGATTTAGTAGCCTGCAGTACCCAGTGTAGCTGTTACTTTTCACTGTTTGTGCTGTTCACGTCCAGGAGTGCTAAATCTCTCCTTCCTCAGCCCTGATATAAACATGTCATCACACATCCTTATTGTTAATATTTTAATGTGACAAAAAAAAAATTAACCACATTAAAAATTGTAGATATTCCCATGAATAGGACATGTCTTTATTTTGAAGAAGGGCAGGATTTTTGCTGTATTCTTATAGCTGATAACAACTGCAGCACTGCTTTTTGACAAATGTATATTTAAATGTGAGTGTTGTGGTCGACAAATGTCAAGTTTGGAAACATTTAGTGCAAGTAGAATGTGCTAGTTGCAAAGAAAACCAAACAGCACATATCTACTTTCTGTGAGAAAAGTACATAGAGTACGTGTAATTCAGACAGTTGTGCAGTACACCTCTACCTTATACCTGTCACCTGAGCGGTGATGTGTTTACATTTAGTTTTATTTGAATGGGTGAAAACTTTTCTGCCTTGCGGGAATGAACTCTTAAGTAGAAAATGGTGCAAGTTCAGGGGATCATTATGAAAAAGTCCAATAAATATCAACCTCGTCATAATAACGACTGCAGTTAGAGCTTTGCTTTGCCAAAAAATATATAAGCAGTATGGATGTAGTTGTTTGTCCCTATCCTGAAGATGAACCTGTGATCATCTTGCCTCTGTGACAAGCTTCGCCTTAAACCTTTAAGGCTGCACCCACGCTACATGTGTCATACGCAGACGACACATAGACACACACACACAATATTATGTCATTTTTGCTGTCAGACAACTGTGGCCAAGACAGGTCAGTTGAGGTTGATGAGTCCACACCCAGCTGGACTTTGGACAGTAGCCGACTAGCCGCTCCCATGTTCAAAGAGTTCTTTTACTGGCACTGCTAGCTGCAGCTCTTAGCCAGTTTTCCACTTTTGACTTCCCGTGTGTCCTTGTGACACAGTGACGTTAGCTCCTCCGCCGCTGTAATGTCTGCACATGAAGGGTGTCGAGGGAAGAAAGCAGGGACGGGAGAGGAAATGAGCAAACAAACGTAGGCTGCGCTGAAAACATGAGCCTGGAAATAACCATTATTACACCCTCGCACATTTACAATAAGACTATCTGTTTTATGTCTCGGAGCCAGTGAAACCAAGCGTTTGAGAGCTGCAATAAAGGCTTTGTTAGTTCCTGACACATCGCCTTTTAACTGTCGAGCCACACATGAAGTGTTTATTGGCTTTAGCCAGCTTCAGTATGACACAGGATGTCATTATGATATCTGCACTTGGATCGCCACTGTGTGTTTTATAGCTTGAGTTGCCGGGCTGTGCGGCCTATGATGACAATCAGACACATGTATTTGTCAGAGGTGATTCATAGTCTGTCAGGCTGGAGGCGTAGCTCACACCAGATGATGGGTTGACATAGGAAAAGAGAAGGAAGGGAGGTGAGCAGGAGAGAAGGGGTTAATTTATGTTTTATGTATTTGAGAGTGCAGCAGAGTCGTATGCTGTATGTCTCACAAATGGAAACACCCATGCGATTAACTTTAACCAAATAACATGCAAAAGATGTTATTTTATGATTAAATCAAAGGGTGGTTGAAAGCCAACCCAGGAAGATTACCATATATTTGAATGTTACATAAAGTATGATATAAAAAATAAGTTATTTAATTACTTGAATCAAAGTTTAGTTTTCTGAGCTGCAGTTTCAGGAATAACTAGGCTTAGTAGCTGCTGGATTTTAACAAGGAAGTTAGTCACCAGGGACTTCACATGCAAATATTTGTGTTTGTTTTGAGACAACAGTACATGGACATACAGCAGCTTTGCTATTAAAAGATATGATGCAGTATAGCAAACGTTGACTGGTAGATTTCCTCACTCCCAAGTGTGTCACAAATTGAAAACACCCCTTCACACACCTGCTGAATGATTTTATTTGGGCCTATTCTGGTCATGTACTGTATGTTAAATGTTTTACTTGTTTGCTCAGTTTGAGGTTTGTGTGCATCTGCCCCCGGAGACTCTTGTCACTATGAGCATTTGTGTCCGTGTTTGCAGCGAAGCACCACAGCGCGATAATCATGCTCATAAGAGTTCACTGAGTTCCTGTAATTGCTGTTTTCTAGCGCCGTGCCCGGTCATTTCTGCTACGAGTATTTTTAGAAGAGAGGTGTCAGACATTTCCATGAAGTTATTTTTGTAAAGATAATTTGAGAGAAAAGCAACATAGATGTAAAGGCAGGCTGAATACAGAGGTTTGTGTATGTGTGTGTAATTCACCATTTTTCCATGGCAGGATGATGAGAGGCAAAGGGCTAACGCCTGGTTACATTAACCTCCTGGGTCCTCATTGCAACATTAACGCGCATACACTGTATGTCTGTGTGGAGTATTTGGTCCAAAAATAGTCTATTTAGAAATGCTTGATTGAAACATTCACTCAGTCGTTGCAGCAGGAGTATCTGGCCACAGTAGTGTTTACACAGCTAAGGTCATATTCCACATGCCAGCCCTCCTATTTCCTGTGTGATTGAAATATGAAAGGCTTTAATTGTAACTAAATCGTTAGGAGCAATTCAGCATTTGAAAGTCAGCTGGGAACAGGTGGTGCTCACACTGCCAGTGAAAGGCTATTTTCCTTTCTCTTGTGTAATTAGCCGTTTTGTTTGTTCTCACAAAAAATAATTAAACTTAGTGGAATAAACTGGATTTGAGCATGCATATTCAACAATATGGACAAGTACAACATATAAATGTGGGTATTTCCTCATCTCAAACTTAGGGACTTGCACAAAAAAGAAGAGATAAATAATAACCAGTTATTACATGATCATTTTATATTGAATATTTATCAGAATTAATTAAGTAGGTGTATTGTAACCTTATGTAATCTTCCATACAAAGGGTGATACAGTCAATAGTGCAATCATATTTGTTTGTCCATCTTATATGCAGTTCAGTGTGCGAACAATCCTTCTCTGTCCCATCATGCAAACTGAATTAAGGAGTCAGCCGTGGAGACCTGATCTAACCCATGATGTCATGTTGCACTTTCCCTCTCTCTGTGTCACACCCAAATGCTTGTGTGACTTTCTTTTTCTCTTCTTCCTTTCTTTCTAATTTCTGTCTGAAGAAAGAAAGGAAGTTTCAGGCTTTCCTCACTTGGCTCTTGTCTCCTCATGTTCTCATGGGTTTTATTTAGCTGCGAGGGTTTCCTCCAAGTCCGAACGTATCTGGGTCGAGATCACGCTTGGCCTTTACCCTTGACCTAAACATTTATGCTAGATCAAATGCATTATGAGGCTTTACTTATGTAATGTAACTTAACCTGACCCAAAGGCTCATCTGCACTTTAGCATGACTACATTTGTTTGGTGTGAAAATAGGCTGTTTACTCATTGTAAACACTGCATGATTTAGGCCTCATTATACAGAAACATGCTAGTTTGAAACCCATAGCCTAAATTATATTAATATTCAGTCAGATAATAAGTATAGTCTGAGTTTTTTAGGAGTAGAAACTGTGGAAAACTATTCCAGACAATATTCTCCTCCTTGTACAACGACTCATCATCTAGTCTTCATCCTGCTCCCTTTTCCAATCCTCTTGACATACTCTGATATGAACGACTTTTTAGTCTAAAGATAGGCATATCCTCCCTCTACTCCGCCGCCTCCTCCACCTCTTCATCCTCCTCAGTGCCGGATGCTCGCCGTGCTTTCCTAGATTTAGAGACAGTTGTTTCCACAGAACACACTTTTCATCTTCCCTTCCCATCACCAGCACTGCAGCAGCATCAGTGGCTACTGAAAGTGTTTGCGTGGTCCCCCAAAAAAAAACACCAGCAGAAGGAGACTCCATTGGGAAGAGCTTTGACTTCTGACCTTTCACCCTGGAAACTAAGCTAACCAGCAGTCACAGGAGACAGATGAGTGATGGTCATGCTCAGACAAGAGGGAGAGTCAGTGCAGTATCAGGAGGGGAAAAAGGCCAAGGCTGGTGTTTGGTTTGCAGTGAGGCCTATAGGGTTACATTTACACACACACACACACACACACACACACAAACAGAGCTTTCTCCTACTCCTGTCTCTCCCAGGTCATGCTCCATAAGCTTAAAAGCAGGGCCTCAGGTGTTAATTCACTTAAACCTGCAGCAGCATCTGCTATTGGCTCTATGATTCCATTACAATGACAGCAGCAGAGCTAAATTCAAAGTGCTGTTTGTTTTTGTGTGTGTGCATAATTTTTAGCCCCCCCTCCCTCCAATTTTATTCCTGATGGATTTTTATTCTTGTGCAGTTCTCTTTTGCAGCTGCAAATATGTAACTTATTGGGAAGGACCGCGGGCTGATTGCTGTTTAAACACAGCTGTTAAATCTCATTCCTTGCTTGTGTATTTGAATACGGAAGCACCTTAGAGAATATTGGCAAACACAATGTAAGCTCATTTGATTTTAGTCATTTCCTCATTTCCTCTTCCTGTCTGCCTCCAGCCAGCTATTGTGCCTAACAGCAAGGATACGCAACCTTTTTCATGCTGGGGAACCCCCAAATACAGTAGATACTGTATGTCTGTGACCAAACGGCCCCTTACATACGTAGATAAATGGTTGTTTAGGTTCTTTTGCGGTAGTGTGGTACCATGCAATTTAAATGAGGGCAAACAGTTGTATGTTTTTGTCAATTTTCTGGTAAACCACTGGGTTGTGTTCAAAGATACAGAGGAAGAATGGAAGGGTCCTCCTTCCACCCACATGTCCCTCCTGTCCCCAGTACGAGTCATGGATAGACTGCAGGACAGCTGGCGTTTCCTGTCAAAAAAACTAGTCACAAGGGAAATTGGGAATTCTGCACATCCCGGGCATTTCCTGTCCCGACTCCCACACATGTTCACAAGTGCATGGATGTATTTAGATGGATTACACACACGCACGCACACACACACACTTTACATACTAAGACTCCATCTTTGCTCTTGATAACATGACAAGTTCCCCGCGTGTTTGATATGTTTGCCAAAGCAGGAAACCATCCATCGTCAGCACTTTAATGTGCGCACACACATTAGAGACCAGAGGATTAGATGAGATGGGAAGTTACCGCTACTGTGGGAGTATATTTGTACATGCAGTGACTTAAAGGAGCAGAACACGTGTGTGCCGTCTGGAATGTGACTGCTCCTCATCTGAAACAAGCACCCTTCAACTGCTGTATATCATGTTCCTGTTTGCTTTGCCAAACACCACCTGTTTTATTGCCTCGCAGCTACTAAGGAACGTCAACAATGGCACCATTTTCACACTCATCTTGAAGACTAATCTCTTATATTATGTCTCATTGGCTTGACTGTCCTTGATTGCGCTGAGAAAGGTTGGGTTTGCATTTGTAAAATATTGTAAGAGCATTTACTAAAGATCCTCAGACTGTCTGATATTTTGTTGTTCATAAGCTTCTACTGCTGCTACATCTACTGCTTATTGAACATCATTACACATCATCATACACCTGTTCTGTTGCATAACTATATAGTATACAGTATGAGCTGCTGGAATGGAGTCAGGCAGGCACTCTTTCATTTGTGTCCAGTAGAGGGAGCTCTATGATCAGCTCTGATAGCAGGGCTCCAGAACCAGCCTTCCTCCACTCACTGAGCTAACTAGCCACTAATACCACCTGCTAGTGGTGTTGAGTGGTTTGATTGACATCTGCTCCATGGGCAAATCACTGGTTTAGTGATTCGCTGCAGGTTTGTAGATTCTAAAGGTACAGTAGTAGCAGTACGTCACTTTAGATCATGCTGCGTAGTGTTCTCCTCCTTCCCTCCACCATCATCCCTCTCTTTTTGGTTCTTAGCTGGGGGCAGAGTTGTAGGGTATGTCAGTGGTGAACAGCACACTAGACACTATAGGGCATTCCACCGACTAGACTGCATAGGGTGCCCGCTAGGGGTCCATGAGCAGTTGTCATGGTAACAGGCAGTGAGGTTGGCATGAGCTGAGCTGAACATTTTTTTTCTTCCCTTAGATCGTCCCTGCTGTGTGGGTGTGATCTGATAGCATGTGAGTTTGTGTGGAATCATCTGACAATTTCTGTCTGGTATATTCCTTTTTCTTTGCATGTGTGTCTCTGTGTGTGCAGATGGAGCAGGTATCAGATGATGAGTTGGACCATGGAGCAGAGGAGGACAGCGATAAGGAGGACCAGGACCTGGATAAGATGTTTGGAGCCTGGCTGGGAGAGCTGGACAAGCTCACACAGGTTACTACACACACAAGCGCAATCACGCAGTAAGGATGGTTGGTTGCAATGTTACAGACTCGCACAGGTAGAAGAGCAGAGAAAAGGGAAGGGGCTGTATCCATAGTAACCTTAACACTGCTAATCCCCTCTCCCTATGCAGTATCCTAGCAACTCCCCTCCCACCACCACTTTGTAATGTGTATTTGTGCAAGTCTGTGTGTGAGTAACACGTCTATCAGGTAGACGTGGTTGCTTAGATCCTGTGCTGTGACTGTAATGTCAGAATGTGTGTGCTTTTTGCATATGTGCACTTAACATGTTGCTCCTCTGTGCGTCTGCTCTGCAGAGTCTGGATGATGGCAGGCCACAGAAAACACTGCAGAAGCCTCCTCTCAGGCAGGAGACAAACATAGCCAACTTCTCCTACCGATTCTCAATGTACAACATAAATGGTGAGATAAACACTTAAGAAAAAGGTCAGAAACATTGATTGCTTACACCCACAGCCTACATTACCCTGATTTCTGATCTCCCATTATCCTTTATCTCTGCTCTCCACAGAGGCTTTGAACCAGGGAGAAACTGTAGACTTGGATGCCCTGATGGCCGACCTATGCTCCATTGAACAAGAGCTCAGCACCATTTCCAAACCAAACTCCACATCTCGCGGCCAGAGCAAAGGGCAGCAGGGCGCCCCTGGGGGCCGCAGTGCTAGTACCAAGCACACAGGCACAAGCGGAGGGGGAAGTAGCGGAGGTAGTCCTGCTGAATTATATTCATTTATGATAGTGTTTTAACATCACTTTCTGAATAATAACTGCACTATTTCCCACACAGTGATGTTGTTGCAAATAAGACTCTCTGCTTTGCATTCGACATAGCATCCCACTTTGTTGGGCCTGTTTCAGCTTATTTCCCTCAATAAATGAAATCATCATTTACAAGCTGCATTTTGTGTTTACTCAGGTTGTTTTGTATAAATGAATTTGTTTGATGATCTGAATCATGACACATATGCAAAATTTATGTTGTAAGATGGAAAAATACTTTTTCATAGCACTGTATAATCTTATGAGAGTTAACTACAGTATGTGATAATACACGTTGTATTCATATAATAATGTTATTAATAATAATAATAATAAAAATGGTGAAAAATGTGATGTGTAATGAATTCAGTCCAACATTAAGAAATTAACCATTTCTGAAAAAGCATCATATATCAATCTAGACTTTTCCTCCTTCATCCTGTGTCCTCCTTCAACTTCCCAACAGGAAGCACCAGTAGCAGCACCCGGGCATCACCAGCTAACACCGTACGAGGCGGCAGCATCAACACCCGCCCCGCGGCCTCCAACATCTCCCTGGATGACATCACCTGTCAGCTGGAGAAGGCGTCCCTCAGCATGGACGAAGCGGCTCGTCAGACAACCTCCTCTTCTTCTTCCTCCTCATCTTCATTCTCCTCCACCACTCTCCGCCGGCCTTCATCAGGGTCATCCGGCAGCGGTCAGCACCGCAGGACGGGCTCCGTGGGCACGGTCAGCGAGCAGGAAGCTCCGTCGCAGCGGTCCAGTGTAAATTCAGCATGTGCCTCAGCGTCCAGCATGGACTCCCTGGACATTGATAAAGTTATGACAGGAGGAGAGGTGGAGGGCCAGAGCAGCCCGAGCACACAAGGACAAAACCAGACCAGCACAGAGGTACACACATACACACAGCAAGGGTATCCAAGTGGTGTAGTCAGCTAATGGAAGTGTGTGTTTGTTTGTGTGTGTGTGTTAATAAGGTCTAGCTTCAGTTCAGTCACTGAAGACATAAAGGACATGTAACACAGTGGTAAACAACAAAAGAAAATCCAAATCTGAATACACCACATTGACCAGAATCCTGCATGTTAAACCACACAGCATGACGTTTGGAAGAAACTGCATGGCTGAAGTGTACTGAGAGACAATCCACAATACAACCTGTGCATTGTGGATTGAATGATATGTTCATGAATACATTGTAATCTCATATTAGACTCCTAAGTGTGATTGGGATTACAATGTTATCATTGCTATTTCTAAATTTCTGTGTTTACTCACTAAGCACGCCGGGACAACATCTCCTGAAGTATGTCTGAGAGGAGTTTAACCCGTTTCAGTAGGGAAGACAGATATGGATTCTGGATTCATAGTAATATGATAGTATTTCAGTTCAGAAGAAACTTTGTTAACACATTATCTTGCATGCCCCCTCTCTCCCTGCGTATGTTCATTTGATTTGTGTTTGCATCCTTTCCTATATCCGTGGCCTCTGTCCACACACACCTTGCCTGCACCTCTTGATTTCCAGCATGTCACACTGAGACGGGCCAACGGTAAGCCAGCCAGGCGGCAGCTTGACTTCACCTCTCGAGAGGGTGAAGTGGATCGGGCCACTGTAAGTGCATGTATGTGAGCTTGCATGTGTGCACACATGCCTTACAGGCATTTGTTCTCGTAAGACTGCATTTTAGCATAACACTGATTTTGACATATTATCACTTAGTGATAAGATACTGATTCAAACACAAAAAGTAATTGCAACAGAAATTTTAAAAGTTTTTATTTGTTATGGTGGAAGCTTTTAATTGGCTGAACATGAGAATCAACATTTTAGCTCTAGCTTTTAGTTTGTGTGTATGCATGTAACCATAAACATAGGCGTGTATGGTGTGAAAGAGGATTCGTTGTTAGCCAAAATATACTGTACTATGTATTCACACACCAGTTTATTGCAGTCATGTCTGCTCTGTGCATATCTAGTGCTTCTTACAACCATTGCTTCTTTACCCACAGCTGCAGCTAATGAACACCATGAACTGCTGAGCGCTTCATTTATGGAACCTTCTCTCGCTTCCACGCTTCTTTATACAAAAAAAAGATCAAAACACCTGCGATTAATAAGCCTCCAAGAATCATCTGGCACTGACTTCTCTATTTTTGTCTGTTCCTCTGCTCCTCTATATCCCCTCTCCTTTCTTCACCCAAGCACTCCTATCTGGACCGAGAAACCTCGCTCATTCTGAAAAGCATAGCTGGAAAGCCTTCTCACCTCCTGACCAAGGTGACTTCCTCATACACCCGCTTCTTTGTTTTCTTCCGCTCGTGTGTGTGTGTGTGTGTGTGTACACACTGCACCTCTCTGCTGCTTTGCATGTCTTTCAGTAGGAAAAATCCATCTTGATCAGCTGCCTGCATTCAGACTCATTTATTTACTTACCTACTTCGCTTAAGTGTCAAAGATAATTCTTCTGCTGCACCTTCATTGTCTCCAGGAGGAATTCACACACACAAGTCAAGTGAGGAGAAATCTAGCGTGCCAAAAAAAAAAAAAAGACAAGAACACATCATGACCAATAAAAATGAAATATACTTCTAAAAAGTTGGAGAATGGATTTTTCCTCCTCATCATTTCCCATGCTTATAGAGTGATTACACTTGATAGTTTTTTCCTACATTATTCCACATGTATCTATTACTGGCATGTGGCCTTTTTTTCCCTGTTTTCTTTCCTTGTTTATCTCTTTCTAAACAAAGCTGACTGTTGATTTGCACTCCGCCTTCATTAAGAAAGGAAACTTGATGTTATTAGACCCGCAATGATTCATTCAAGTTATTGGTCAGAAACTGAACTGGCAAATAACTGGTTAATCATTTATCAACCAAAAGCTGAGTGAGGATTTGCAGCTTCTCTGTTGTACATCACGAATGAAATATCTCTACAGTGGTCGGTCAGACACAGTGACATGCACAAGACTGAGCGTAAAACTTCTACTTGAATAATGTTCATCTCACAGTTTTCCTCACTTAAGAAAGGAGCCCAAACCCTGTGTGCTCCATTGTTCATCATCATGTGTTGCTCTCAAGTTTCCAACACTCTATTTTACTCTACTGGAGCAAAGGTATTGGTAGCAGCATTTGGCTCCTGTGGAAAGCTTATTCAGATCAGATGTGTGCAGATTTGTGGTTTAAAGCTGGCTGGCGTTGATTGTGATTTATCCTACAATCGCTACAGGACTTGCAGCCAAGTGCACAATGAAGTATTCCATGAGATAAACCACAAGAGATTGTAATCCTAAATGGTATAAGAGGTTTTCCATGGACTGGAAAACTCAAAACTCAGGTTATTTTAGGACTTCAAAACAAAAGAGAGCTTTTCACTATTTATTTAAGGGTAAACTGAAAAATCTCCTTTAACAGGTATTGGCAGTGAATTCAGCTATGGATGTTTATTTGAATATAATATCAGCAGTGAAGCTGGTGGTCTCTTGCAGTAGCATCCACACAGTTCGTCTGCCGTCAGATTTTACAGCCAAACTCTTGGAGGACCGTTGGAAAACAATGAAATTAATTCTGTGTTGCAATCCTATTGGCTTCTGGCATCTAAACACCCAGTCTGTCCGGATATACA
Organism: Sandelia bainsii; assembly: GCA_032362345.1. Taxonomy (NCBI): domain Eukaryota; kingdom Metazoa; phylum Chordata; class Actinopteri; order Anabantiformes; family Anabantidae; genus Sandelia; species Sandelia bainsii. The sequence goes on from JAUMHL010000013.1 coordinate 9,571,740, forward strand.
GAAAGCATGTGAATAGTGTTAACAGAGGGGGAGAAGATAGATAGCCCGCAGCGTACAGGCTGTGAGGGAGTTTATGTATTAGTGTTACACTTTCCACCACACAATGGAAGAGGGTGAGCCTCGATCGCCTCCACTATAAATTCTCTCCCTCTACTCACTCACTAATCAGAATACTGAATGAGCGTGGGATGTTTGGGAACAAGCGAGGAGGGAGAAAGTAGGAAGACATCAAAGAAAGAGGGTGCCAAGATTTAAAAAAAAAAAAAAATTCCAGACTAGGCTAAAGAGCCATTTAAAACGTGCTCTGGTGGGGCTGAGTGTGAAAGTGGAAGTGAAAATGGCTGTGGAGTAGGAATCAGACTAATGTCTAATAAAAAGCAGGGTGTAGGTGTCATGTGGAGACTGAATGATGGAGGGGAGAGGGAGATGTGGAGGGGTTACATGGACATTTCTGGGGCTAAACCCACAGTGTGACTCTGGACTGTAATCCTCACAGCCTCCGTGACCTCGCCTCTCTTGCCGTTTCTCCTGCTCTCATACACACACACGCACTCACACTTGGCTGACTAAAAGCCTGCCACTATGTGTTGGCCAAACAGAGAGTTAGCTTTATTGCATTAATGTGTATGTCCCCTAAAGCTGGTCATGTGGAAAAGGTAGTCTGGGTCAAGGAGCAGGGGGCAGTTCTTGAGATAAGAGGCTTGGTGAGCAGTTTTTAATACCCCTCAACCTCCTCTCTTTTAACATACATGTGTATACACACATGTTCAAATATTTAGCACTTCAGCATCTCATTCACCCGAGTTCCACTCTCCATCCTTGTCACTTTAGTTTATCTCCAGGGCCAGCGTTGGTCATGGTATTCCCCCTTTGTCTCAATTGGCTAAAGGGTAGAGGGTCTTGCAAATGGGGCTCACTGGTTAGCTGAACTGTCATTGTACTATTTTTATGGGGATTATGCTCTATCGATTGGGCATGCTCCCAAAACCTTGCATCTGTTTGAGAGAGAGAGCGGGGGGAAGACAGTAAAAGGGGGAAGAGAGAGAGAGAGAGAGAGAGAGAAGAGGAAGCAGGAAGAGAGGGTGGAAGGAGAGGAGGGGGAGGGGCTTCGTCCTCTCTACCGTCTCACTTAGGGTTTTAGTCAGGTTGCGATCATCGCGGGTGCACATGTGTGCGTGTCAGTGAACCTGCGCTGTCACTGCAAGTGTCTGCTCAGCACAGCCTGAGCTAGCCTGACTGCTGTCGTCTTTGAGTGATGGAAGATGTGGATGCGAGGCTCGCCTACTGAGGATAATGGTGGAATAAGTTTTGTTAGAGCAGTAGGCTACTGTCAAAGGTGGCAAGTGGGGAAAAATTTTGTTTGTCTTTTTTGCTTCAGTCTTGCAATGTAACAATTGAGCATTGAGATGCTTTCTTTTTTTTTCTTTTCAATTATGAACACGTATTTTTTTAAATTTGTATAACATTTTTTCTTTTTTAAATATGATCTTTGTAGGACATCATTTTGTCTCTGATTAGAGGGCACGGAGGCTTTCTGAGCTGATCGTACACTCATCCACAGCCTCTCGCCCTCTACTATTGTTTCCCTTCTGCAAGATCAAAGGAAGCTGCTGCAGCTCCATATGAATCCAATATGGAACCATAGACAGCAAACGGAGCACCATATTTGGGGGAACACCAGACCCATGTTGCAATAGCAGTATTTTAACATCACGGCGTTCGTTTTCTGATCAAATATTCACACACATTTGATAAAACACACCCACTCACACACGTGGAAGCGCGCACAACCTGCGGAATGGAGGTGATGGCATCGTGTTGGCGGGGGCAGGTAAGCCACCCAAAGCAAAATTGGGTTTCCACATGACGCCGTGCGCCATCATGCCCCGAGGTTTGTGCATTTAAATGGTTTAGAAGGCTGCTTACTATTTAATGAAGTTGTGTGTGCATGATGTCTTATTCCTGCCAGTGGAATCGTGAAAGACGAGGATGAGGCAAGGCTATGCAATTGAAAACTGTTTTTTTTTTTGGCAGGGGGGTTTGTGTGTGGTTTTGCGCGAATGACAGCTATGTTAACCATGCTCTTTTTTGTCCATCTAGGAGGAGCAAGCTGCCAAATTGAAGGCAGAGAAGATCCGAGTTGCCCTGGAGAAAATCAAGGAAGCGCAGGTCAAAAAGGTATGGCTCGCTCCTTTCTTTGTACACATGCACTTCAGTTCACTGACTCAGTTTCTCTTCTAAATCCTGTCTCATATAATAATTGCTGTCTTGTCATATTCACTGCACGCTGCATTTCTTTGTGAACTTCATTCACAGCAAGGCGGTGAAGCACACAGAAAATAGGTCATTGCAGTGTTTGATTGTGTGTGTGTGTATCAGCTGGGGAGGGAAATCAGAAAGAGGCTTCAGAAAAAAAAAGGACGGGTAGTGTGCTGGAAGACAATGCCGATACGTTTCACACAAAGCGTCTTATTTAAACCACACAACCAAACGAGAACCAAACAACTGGAGCGCCGTGCTCCATTGAAAGCCATTGCATGCATATGTTTCTCCAGTGGGGTGTCAGCATGGGACTCCACAGACAGGCCATTTTTACCAGTGTGTCCCTCAGTGAAGAAACTGTATATGTAAATGAGAGCAATGCAGAATGGTGTCTTTTTACATGCAATTAACAGTTGAGACCTAACAGTGTGTCAGCGAACAGGGGTAGACTTTACTTTACTGTGCCAACTGAGTCACATAAAAAACCTTGCATTTTCTACATCTAGCTATGCATCACAGTTTACTGTATTGTGGGTTCACGACATTTGAGGTGCTATAGTTTGATTACGATTGCACAGGTGAATCAGAACCTTCCCTTCTGGGATTTCTGTTGTTTGTTTTTTTCTGCCAGACTAAGAGGGTTTTAGGGGTTTCTCGTGGGAGAAGGTAGGTCAGACTGTAGCTCAGACCGATGTCTCCCAGCATTCTCATTCGTCCAAGTCTCTGTCCAATCAACTGCACCCACTTACTGATCAGAAGTTGAGGTCCTAGTGGGAGGGGACATGCAGCTTGTCAAGGAATTGTGAGGGTTTTATTTGGCTTTGTGTCACGTTAGTTTACTTGTTATGGTGGACGTTTGGTTGCCTGTGGATGCAAAGCGTTAACTAGATTATTGGATTTTAGTGTTGTAACGCTGAGAGTCTAGTGACCCATAAGCACATAAATAGTTAGATGTATTTAAAACTAGATTTACATGCACATGACCAGATTTCATCCCTCCAGCACATTGAAGCTGTGTATTTCCAACCAGATTCTGGACCTAGATTTGGGGTGCTCTGCTGCAAAAACATTATGGTATTGTGCCTTAAAATAGGTTCAAGTAAAATGAATTAAATATATACGGTTCCAAGAAAATTTTGCTCCACAGGCTTTTCAATAATTTTATGAACATTTGGGGTTATTGCTCTTTTGGTCAAGCTGATAAAAGATAATTTTCCATTTGTCAAATAGATATTTGTTAATTAAGCCTAAATCAGTCATAAAGAATGAATAAATAAAATAATATAGCTTCTCCTCTTCCTGTTCCTCAGCTAGTGATCAGGGTCCACATGTCAGACGAGAGCTCCAAGACCATGATGGTGGATGAGCGGCAGACAGTCCGACAGGTGCTGGACAGCCTGCTGGACAAGTCGCACTGTGGCTACAGCCCCGACTGGTCTCTTGTGGAAACCATCACTGAGCTACAGATGGGTAAGAGTGGAGCACAGACAGGTTCCACCACACCTCAGTCAAATAACCATTGTTTACAGTTTGCTTTAGTCTGCACTGTTGGCATATGAATAGGTGGCAAAGTAAACGTAAAGTAGATGTATGTAAGTGTAAACATGTGCTGTATAATTATCTGCGATCTTAAGAATAGTCACAGTTTGTGACTTCAGGCTAATAGCCAGGCTTACAGTTAAAGGATCTGCCCCACCCAAAAAACAGAAATCTCTAGAGGGATAACATTAACTGCATATTTTCAGGTCAGCAAAAAAACTGCATATCTTGCATATCATCTTCATTCCTTTTTCTCTCTCATCTCCTCTATCTCCTTTTCTCTCAGAGCGTATTTTTGAGGATCATGAGAACTTGGTGGAGAATCTGTTAAACTGGACCCGGGACAGCCACAATAAGCTTATGTTCATTGAACGCATCGAGAAATATGCTCTTTTCAAGAACCCTCAGGTAAGCGTCCGTTACACCTCCACACACACATACAGCAGAGCGAGCACTGATCATCCTCCTTGTACCCTCAGTAGCCGCTCTGCGTTCAGCGTGTAAATGCTGAAAGCTTATTCCTCACACACAAACACATTGCTTATGCATGCTCGGTGCCTGCACAGCCCACAGAGCCGGAGAGTGAACAAGGCAGTGTGTTTGTGTAGGAGAGTTGGAAGTAGGTCAAAGCTCTAAAGCAAGTAAAGGTGAATAATTTATTTAATGTAAGATGAGGTGAGCTGCCAACTTTACAAACCCCCCAGCCCTGTTTTGTACTCACTTCACTGTTTGCTCATTTCCAGAACTATTTGTTAGGGAGGAAGGAGACATCAGAAATGGCTGACAGGAATAAAGAGGCTTTATTAGAGGTGAGATTACTCCTTCAGTCTCTGTATTTCTACTCATCAGGAGGATTGGATAAACTTTAATATACATTTTTGTACCCGTGTGTGTATCCAGGAGTGTTTCTGCGGCGGCTCTGTGTCTGTGCCAGAGATTGAGGGTATCCTGTGGCTCAAAGAGGATGGGAAGAAGTCGTGGAAGAAGCGTTACTTCCTCCTCAGGGCTTCAGGGATCTACTACGTCCCAAAGGGCAAAGCCAAGGTCAGTGAGACTTGACATGGTGTACTGTAGACACACAGTCACACTACTCAGACAAATGAAGATGGGGAGCAGAAATGTGCGTTGGGGTTATGAGAACCAGATTCACACAGTCTGCTTTATGGTATTTCCTGTTTTGAGCCTGATCACTTTGAATGCAACAAAAAATGCACATGCTTTTTTTTTGCCTGAGATTTGTTTTGCATGTGGTCTATTTTTAGCATCACCATCCTCCAAAGTCATTTTCAGACACATTTTTCAATCTTAAGTGACACCACATCACTGCAGACCAACACTGTTGATGTTTTTGTTGCCTTATTTAAATCCCCCCAATCTCAGGGCAAGTTAGTGGAGACATACAGCACATTAGGCATAATTACCCTCAAAAACATGTACACATAAAAAATAGACTACTGTGTGACTCAATTCTCATAGCATAATTATTTAAAGAAAAATTAGAGCAACTTTGCTCAAGCACAGAAACCGCATATGCTCCAGAAATACTTTCTGAACATTAATATGTAATATAGAGTCTGCGCTGTGTGGGTGTGTATGTGTAGTCAGTTGAAATCGTCACCAAAATGGCAGAAGTATAAAACAACTTGAATATATACAACCAAATAGGAGGTGTCCTGGAGAAGTCTGTGCTTAAAGTTATTTGGGCCTCATGCAACTTCTTCACTCCAGCTTCTGCACACAGCTTCACTTAAACCTAGTCCTTTTTTAAGTCAACCATGCATCAATACACCATGTCATTGTTAGTGTGTGTGTCTCTATCTGCAGGCGTCCAGAGATCTTGTGTGCTTCCTGCAGTTGGACCATGTTAACGTGTATTACGGGCAGGACTACCGCAGCAAATACAAGGCTCCTACTGACTACTGCCTGGCCCTGAAGGTGAAGCCCTATTGTCATATCTGCCAGTAAATGTGGGAAATTTGTTTGCTTTTTGTTTAGTTTTTTACCTTCATTATAATTTAACATTTATTTATAGAAAACCTATCAAAATTGAAAATTTCAAAGTGCTTTACACAAATTAATGGATAAAAGGGATAAAACAGTTGAGATAGTACAGATGAGATGTAACAGAGATTATGAAGTTGCATAGTATAGACATGAAACTAAGAAATAATTTAAAATGAAGACTTAGAATTAAAACAGGTATCCAATCCAATAAGTGACTTTAATTAAGTTTAAAACTCATTCCATTCCATAATAAAGGAGGCTATACCACAAAGACATTGGTAGTTTCAAACCTGGTTTCAGAAAAATACAGTTGATTCTGCTAGAGCACCTCAGATTATGTGTTCATCTGACATAAAAATGTTGATGAAGAATCTGACAAGGTCTGCAAATGTCATGAAAATGTGTTAATGTATTCTTTGTGACCAGTATATAGTTGGATCCATAAGTATTTGTGACAGAATTACTGTGGTTCTGTACGCTACCACAGTGGATTTGAAATTAAATGTAGCCTGTCTGCTTTAATTTAGGGGTTTGGTAAAAATATTGACATTTTATAATGATAAATTCATAGATTTCTAGTGTCTTGTGTATTTATGGAAAAAGAGGTGTGAATTTGTTCTTATAAGTAATAAATAAATAGATAAATGCTCCAAACAAGACAAATAGATACGTCTAATGTTATTTGTCATATCATTAGATATTATTATTATGAAGATTTTGTCATTTACGCTGCACATTTCTTCCTTTTTTCAGCATCCGCAAATCCAGAAGAAGTCCCAGTACATCAAGTATCTGTGCTGTGACGATGTCAGGACCCTGCACCAATGGGTGAACGGAATTCGCATTGCCAAGGTTGGTCTAGACTGGACTTCTGTGCTTTGATTCTGTTTAGTCAGCAAAAATAGGCATATCTAAACTGATTTTATGGGACTGAGTTCTCTCACTTTGTGCGTTTGTGTGTAGTATGGGAAGCAGCTATATGTGAACTACCAGGAAGCCATGAAGAGGACAGAGGCGGCCTATGATTGGTCCTCTCTCTCTACCTCCAGCATTCGATCAGGCTCCAGCTCTGCCAGCATACCAGGTAATTCACTGTCTGATCACACAGCTGGGCGTTTTTGAAGAAATCTGTGGTTTAGACTTGCTGTCATTTCCAACCACATAATGGAACAGCTTTGGTGATATGTGGATACAGTATATACTTAATAAAAAAATAGTTTGTTAAAATACTTTGCCTTTGCCTTTCATATATTTCATATATTTTACCTTTACTCCACTAGTTGTTCTCATAAAGGCTTAGTATTGTTTGTATTGTGTTTCTCAGAGTCCCAGTCTAATCATTCAGGCCACTCAGACAGTGGAGTGGACACAGGCTCCTCTCATGGCCGGTCCCAGAGTGTAGTGAGCTCCATTTTCTCTGAGGCCTGGAAGAGAGGTACACAGATCGAGGAGAACTCAAAGGTACAGCTTCCTTTCAAAGACTGTCAAAGGCTCATTTCCTGGGTTTAAATGGTAACAGTTTGTTACTAATTTGTTACTAAGCTAAAAAACAGTCTCTTTCCAGCAGATGAGAATGGAGGCATCCAGAGGGGCCACACTGCCACATGGTTCCCACAGTCACAGGCATCACAGCCAGCATTCAGTTGACCATGTAGCCCTGACGCCCCCTCCCCAGCCACAGGTGCAGCCTCAGCCCCATCAACAACACCCACCACGGCCTCAGTCCCAGCCCCAGCCTCAGCCTGAGCCTCACCCTCACCAGCAACACCCACCACAGCCTCAGCCCCAGTCCCAGCTTCAGTCCCAGCCTCAGTGCCAGCCCTACCAACAGTACCCATCAGTGCAGCCCCAGACACCGACCCATACCCAACACCAGCGCCTGCCTCCCCAGCCTCTGTCTCCTCAGCAGACCCCGCAACCACCACCCCAGTCTCTTCAGCAGCCACCGCAGTCTCTTCAGCAGCCACCGCAGTCTCTTCAGCAGCCACCGCAGTCTCCACAGCAGCAGCAACAGCTGCAGACCATCAGCAACTACAACCGCATGCCCCAACAGCAGCAACCGGTGTCTCCTCCGCCACCTCCTCCCCCTCCCCCACCTCTGCCCCCGGCTCAGATGGTGTCGCACCACTCGCCCGCTCTCACCATGTACAAGTACAGCACAATCACCAGACTGCAGAACCAGAACGCCTCCCAGGCTGCCAGTCACCACAAGCTGCCCAGTCACCTCCATGCAACAGCTCAGCATGTTCTACCCACAGCTTCGACACCACCTGCAGCTCACGCGTCCGTCAGACCCAATGTGAATCACATTGCGGCAAGGACTAATGTCCCGCCTCCACCTCCTCCTCCGCCTCCGCCATCCATGCCAACCCCTGGATCAGCCATGGCTGTGTTGAGGCTGGGCCCTCCAAGCCCAGCTACTCCGCCTGCCTTCATTCCTCCACCTCCAATACCTCCACCTGCTCCACAGACCAATGGAGTAGTATTTCCTCCCCCTCCTCCTCCTCCACCATTGCCTGCGCCTGCTCCTATGAGCCAGCCTGTTTACCCCAACGGGCTGAAGCAGGCACTGAAGGAAAGGTTTCCCAGCCCGCCACGGGACCTCTTGTCTCCTAATGGAGACCTTGAGGAGTCCCCACCTCCTGCCCCTGCTCCACCACCCCCACCTCCTCCCCCTCCACCCCCACCACCACCTCCTCCTCCCCCCCAGCAGTTCCCTGTGCCAGCTCACTTCCCACCACCTCCACCGGCGCCACCTAAAACCTTTAACCCAGGCTTTCTCCTTCATACTGCCCCCAAGCCTGTGTCACCGGTCACCCCTTTTCCTCCTGCTCCACCACCTGCTGGCTTGGGCAGCCCAGCACCGCCACCACCACCACCTCCTCCACCACCTGCACCCCTCAAGAAGCAGTTCAGCCTCCAGACAGGCTACACCTCCAGCAAACCCCCTCCAACTCTGCCCAAGCAGCACAGCCTGTCTAAGCCACCATCTATTTCTACAGGGGCCCCTCCTACCATGTCTTTGGTCAAACAGCTAGCAAGTCAGTTTCCAGGAGCTTCATCCCAAGGAGCTCCTTATACAGAGAGCCCAAAAGCTCCCCTCTCCCCACCTGCAGTCAAGACCAAACCAAAATGGCAGCCTGGGGGTGGCCCACAACTACAGTCTCCAGATTTCCCTCCTCCTCCTCCAGACGGCAACGCTGGATTCCCTGCCCCTCCGCCTCCTCCTCCGCCACCTCCCCCAGCACCTGCACCTGTCACAGGCGCGACACCACCTCCTCCTCCCCTTCCCCCTGGAAACCTGGGCTCCCCCATCAAGGTATCACCCCCTGGCTCCTCCAATTTTGGAGGCAAAAAACCTCCCCCCACCCCACAGAGGAACTCAAGCATCAAGTTCAACTCCTCAGCCTCCTATGAGGAATCCAGGAGGAATTTGCTCAGCAAATTTGCTCCGCAGAGCAACACCCCATCTTCCTCTCACTGCCCCATTTCATCCTCCACTGGATCCCCTTCCAAGGACCAGCCAACGGGACCCCCTGCTCCCCCAAAACCAGGCAAGCTCAACCTGGCCAACCTGCCCTTGGCACTCCAGGCCAAAGTGAGTCAGGTGAAGCAAACCAGTGGCGAATTCCCATCTCCACCACCTGAGTGCGCCTATTTCCCACCTCCTCCCCCAGCCTCCGAGCTGTTCCCCCCTCCTCCACCTCCTGGTAGTGACGCCCATAACGGAGGACCTCCTAGGGTAGCCGTGGTCAACCCCCAGCCGCAGGCTCCCCCTCCTCCACCGCCTGTCTCTCTCGTCAGCAACTCAACATGGGGAAAGAGCTCCCTGAAAAAGACTCCTCCACCCACACTTGGGCGGCGTAGTAACACCACCCCAGAGCCCCCTCCACTCTCATCACCTCCACCCACATCCCCAAAGGGCAGTTCAGGCCAGCCCAATTTCCTAGAAGATCTCAACAGGACGCTGAAGCGAAAATCAGTGGGCCGCCAGGGTTCTGTCAACTCAACTGGCCTCACAGGCAAATTGGACCCTGCAGGGACCATGGATGACATGGCGCTCCCTCCACCGCCCCCTGAGCTGCTCCTGGACCAAGGAAAGCAAAGCAATGGAGGAAACGGTGGCTATATGTCCGGAAACATCTCAGGCTATGCAACATTAAGACGAGGACCACCACCTGCACCACCTAAACGGGGTGATGCCACCAAACTTACTGGAGAGTGTTGAACTTGGAGATCAGGACACAGTGAAGATGGCTGAATAGACAATGAAAGAATATATGGAAAAGAACGTTCATTAGTGAACTGGGAGTGAATTTCTGAATTCCTTCTGGCCTCTTGGGATCACGATGATAAATGGAAGACTGTGTATATACTAAAAAGCCAAACCAGACCACGCTCAATTAGTGTTTGCTAATTTTTGTATTTTTTAACATGCTTGGCACGCTGGATCAGTGAGGTTTACAATAGTGGGACAATAAAGACTGGAGCAGGTAAGTTTGAGATCACAGGAAAAGTAAGATGGTATTAGTTTTCTGTGATTGTCTAAACTCTCTGGAATAAATTGCATTGTCGTCTATGGTAAACCCCACCCCTCTGGGTACAATAAGCAGATTTAAATAAACACTAACAAGAATCGTGCAAATATTACTGGATCCAGGTCTGAGCCAAACCATGTATCCGCTTGTATCTGCCATATACTGTATTTGTGCGACGTACTGGAGGCAAAAAAAAAGGCAACAAAAACACATCAGGATCTTTGTGCTTCGGTACTGCATGGACTCATGTAACAACAACAAGCTGTAAAACATGAAGCTGTTCCGGTGTGTGTGCATGTGTGAGAGAGAAACGAAGACTGAATATGCACACATGCATTGTGTGCACACAGGTATGCATGATTGTATGGTGGTGAAGTATTTAATCATTTGGGGAGGCCTTTGTGGAGCGGTTTGCTTTTATATGAATTTATTTAATGATTGATTTTTATTTTTTTTTGTACAAGTCTGTCTTTTAAAAGCTGGTTAACAGAATCTAGAGAGGAACAAAACATGAAGGCACAATGGAATGTATATGGAAAGTGTAGTTGGAAAAAAAAAAATGAAGGTAATGATTCTGTAGTAAAAAACAGTTTCACACATTTTTAGACTGTTTCACCACTTGGCAAATGCAAATCAGAAGGAAGCCTTATTCCCAAAGTCTTGCACAGAGGTCAAAGCAGAAAGGAGAGTTCTTCCAAAGTCTGAGCAGAGCCTGAACTGTGCAACTGGGGAAAAAAACTTATACTTTGTTTAATTTAATGCAAACATGTAATGGACTTCTGTAAAGAGAGGGGGACTGGTGGCGTATCTTTGTGGACAGTATGAGTTCCCTGTGCGCTGGCTTGATTTTGGACCTTATCCTTCAGTTTGTATTTGTACAGTTGCAGCTGCTGCTCCTTTATTCTTGGTCCACACCGCCTTCTTTAAGTCACACAATATCACGATCCAGGAAGTAGACAGTACAGATTGGCTTTCAGGCCATGTGAAGTATACTTATCTCATCTACACGAGGTGACACCGTTGAAAAAGATACATTTGTCTTGTTAGTGTACAGAGCATTAAATCATGTAGTCGATAACAGAAATCTGACTGGCATAAGACTGAATGTTGCTTTGTGTGTCTATCTTGTTTCTTCATGGTGCCATTACTGCTTCAGCCCTTAGTGCACAAGGTTAACTCTTGATTGTGTATCTATAGAGATGGATCATGAAGGGTTTTTATTTTGAGCAGCAATGCTTTCATTTTTAGGGTGCTAGCTCTACGCTTCGAAGAACCTATTCTCAACATGCCCTTGTGTGCCAGGATGACATATCATTTATGTTTTAAATTAGATTTAGTCAGGAAATGTATGCCATGGAAGTTTACATGATATGGTTAAGAGGAGACCATTACATCCAGTCCATTTGTCTTATCATGAAGAAACCACAGTGGTGCTTGATTCCATACAAGGCCTGGTTAACATCTATCTTTTTGTCCTACTCAGCCACAGTGGTGCGATTGCCACCTGTAGGCAGGGTGCGGTTTCTTATAACTGAATATCATCGTCCTTGCAGTACAGTATGTAAGTTATTGATGTGCTGATGTGAACATGTGGGGCTAAATGACATGAAGTAAAATGATTGCAGATAAGAGTAAACGTGTCCTCTTGCATATAAACTGAAAATCACAATATAAATGTTCAAACCAGACTTCACCCTGTGTCAGAGTGCTCATTTGTTGAATGGTTTAGTTAGCTGGGAAGATCTGTGCTGGTAATTTACATAATGTAATACATCAAGCGTCTTTACAAACACTTAAAATGGAAACATTTATTTAATAAGTGGAGGTCAGACTCCCTCTAGTGGTTTTATCATGCTGAACAGTGCACCAAGATTTTTTTCAGTGCAGAGTAACAGTATTTTGTAGCCTTTTACAGTCAAATAGAATAAGTAAAATTATGTGGATTCATTTAACCAGCAATTTCAAAGAATGTGTTTTTATTATGTGGTTCAGACATATAAATATCAGGTCTAACTGGAATAAAAAGAGACAAAAAGTATAATGTACAAATAATTTTTTATTCAAGTATGATTTCTGATCAGCACTTCCAAGCACATGCGTCCAGCAAGAGGAGAACCTTCACTCAAGGAAGTTGCTGAAAGTGTCTCCTCTGGGACGGACTTCCACTGTCTTGCCGTGTTGGACAGGTGGAGGTGAAGGAGTTTCAAAAGGAGCCGGGACTGTAGAAAGTTGAGTCTGGTGTTAGCTACATATACAGAATAACATACTGGTGGATGAACACTGAAATACTGAAAATCAGCTTTTGTCTAGAGCTTGTCTCAAAGTGTTTTACCTCTGTCTGCAAAAGGGGACTTGAACTGATGTCTTCCTCTTAAGAAAATCTGTGGATTCAAGATCAATTCAAGTTGTCATTTCACATGTACTGTATAGTTCAGAATACCTCCCAGCCACCCACCCCACCACCTTCTCATCTGTGTCCTCACCTCTTCACTGGACTCTGAGCTGGAGCTGCTGTCATGGCCGCATGTCACAGAGACCACCTGGGCTGAGGTGCCGGTCATTCTCACCCGACTAGAGCAGGAGAAGGAGGGCTGAAGAGAACAAAGGGAAATGAGATGATGGTGTTTTAATAGTTTGTATGAGCAGATTATCTCAGTATTTGTTATGACTAGTCCGCTCTACATCCAGCACACAGAACTGATCTACCTAAACAAAATTCTGTCCCAGGAAATAATGCCAGTGTAAACAGTGGGCCGCAGCGGTGTGTCAACATTCGTCCTACTCAGAACTGAGATATCAAGATTTCACAGTGTCCAACGGTACTGTACAGGTACAGTGAAAATGTTTACATCCAATATGACATCCTAGCGTTCAACTATTTGTTATTTAACTAACATTTAATTAGGATTATATAATTGCTTTAGTCCAGTAAGTTGCATTTTCTGTTTGTGGCCCCTTGAAAGAGTTGCAACTTATTGCTGGTTCTAAATATCTACTACTTAATTTTTTATTCATTAACTTTTAGAAACTAGAGGAGGTGAAGCTAACAAGTAATTAAAATAAATGTTAATTAGGAAAAAGTATGAAAAAGTTAAGTGGTTCCTTTATTAGTTAGATACATTGTGGCCCCTCAGATTTGGCTCTTGACCCCTTTTGGGATCCTGATGTATTTGCTTGTGATTGCAACCACACGGCACACAACACACTCAAATAAACCACAATAGGTTTTTTTCTTTTCTTTCTTGTATCTTTTACCTTAGATCACATTAAATGTCTCACCACAAAGAAGCCGGGTCTGAAGGCGCATGTCTGCAGGTCGCTCCCAGAAGCCTTTGCGCATTCTGTTTCTTTAATGTCAAACATCATCAGCAGGTCAACAGTGTTTAAGCCCACAGGAATAACCTGGCATACATGTGATATGTGTCAGAACAACAGGAATAACCCATAACTTCTACTATTACCTGCAGCACCAATTAAAAAGAAGCAGCTTTAAACACTTTGAACAGACAGTCTGCATGTTAATATATCCTAAAGACTGAAGAATAACGCATGCAAACTCACCTTTTTGACATAACCTCGAGTCACTCGGTATAGGTGGCTCACAGCATACACAGAGTTGATCTGTGCCACAGCTGCTCCGAGACCCCTGTCTGCCATAGACTCCAGCTCGGAGTAATACATTGGGATGCCTGCGATGTCAAAGGACAAGGATGTTAAAACAAGTGAGTCACTGTACAGTATCTCCATATGAGGTGATCAGTACAGAAAGCCACTCACCTGAGCATCCCAGAGACTGCAGCAGGGCCAAGAGAAGCACGTACCACTTCATCTTGACTAGCACCAAACCAAAATGCTTCACTTCTTCATTTACCTCCCTCTAAATATTGTCAGCTTTTGTCCTAACATCCCTTTGCGCCGCCTCTTACCCTCCATAACCTCAAAAAAAAAAACAACCTCCCACCCTTGTAGTCTGTGCAGCTTCCTGTTTGCAATAGCTCGTAACCTTTGTTCAGCACTATTGATCCCAGTGTGATGTGCCAAATGAAAGGAGGTTGATGATAAACCACAATTACATTCAGGCCATTAAAAAGTATTTTATGAAGTTTATTGCGCTTATAGGAGCAGCTATAAATAAGTAAATGGAAAAAAAAAAAGCAACTGCAGACACAAGAAGCCCTCCATCACTAGTGTTACCAGCAATCCAATGTCTTTTTACACATAAAAAAGTAGATGTTAAAATCTAATTCTGGTAACGTTTATGGAGGTAGAGGTAGATTGATAGTTGTTTTTAAGAGCATACGTATCGATCGAATTTCAACAGCTTTCAGTTCTATTTTAAAGACCTGCTGCAGGAGGCTGTCATGATCATTTGTGGCTTCAATCCAGCAGCAGCCGCAGCCTCTCAGCGTTACAGAAATAAATAACAGTAATAATCGACTGTAGAAGTGAAGCCCCATCTGTCACCTCTGAAAATAATCCTGTTTAAAACGAGGAGATAATGACTATATCCAGCTGGTTCGATGTGATAAACCACTGGAGCTACAAACACAAAACAAATGGCCTTTCCCTCTGATCCAGATTACCAGAGGTTTATTTAAAATCCGGTCATAGGTTGTCTTTGTCTTTCTTAACAAGTTACATCGATGCAACAATCCTGTTCTCCCATGTCTTTATTACATTCATCATTAATATCAAAAATAGTTCACATTCTAGTTTGTAAACTCAACAAATATTACAAATGATTTTAAAATAAATATTTTTGTATATTAAATCCCTGACTTGTTTGCGCCCCTTTTTTTTCCCCTTCACAATTTTAATCTGTTTAAACAAAACTGGAATAACTGACAAAGAAAAGTCTCTTGCAAAAATACAGTAAGTGCTCCGACTGTCATTTCACAGGATACTTTAGTATTTACAAGCAAAACTCCAGCACAACTACAGGCTACAACACAGCTGCATGAAATGTGTTGCCTACGTCGAATGACTTAATAATTAAGATAATTATCTGATATCGGCTGACAACTATGTTCACAATCTCAGCACATACATGAACATACATAATACATAAACAACGAGTCCTGTTGTCATCGATGGAGTGTTCCCATCAGAGGCTCCATAGCAGCGAGGAAGCAGGCTTCAAACTCCTCATCTGAGAATCGAGCAACAGACTGACGGGCGTTGCGTCTGATCTGCAACTGGCTTGCAGGGGGCAGAGCCAGGATCCTTTCTATCGCCTCCACGTAGCTGTGCTCGGCATCAGCCAGGAAGCCTGTCTGGCCCCCTTCAAAAGGTACCACGATGTCCAGCTTGGGTCCGCCAGATTTATGAGCCACAATGATCTTCCCTGCTGCCATACACTCTACAACGCCTAGATATGTAAAAAGAAGAATGATGATGCATTTTTCATAGTCTAAAAACAATTTCAAAAAATGTAACATCCCCTCAGTTCAACACATTACCTATTCCAAAGTGCTCGTTCCACATGGTATGCAGCCCGATGGTGGCCTCTCCCAACTCTCTCTTCAGCTCCTCAAACGGTACGTTCAATTTAAACTCCACCCGGTCAGCTATACCCAGCTGCTGGCACAGCCCCCTCAACATGAGCACCCTATCCTCATCTTCCTGGTTCCTGCATCCACCAATCAGAACCAGCTTCAGTGTCTCCCTGCCACCCACACAGTCCCTCCTCCGGTCTAACATCATCTTGAAAGCTCTGATCTGCAGCCGGTGGTCCTTCTCGGGTCTGAACTGCCCAACAGAAATAATGGAGTGGCACTTCCTGTCCCCGCTGGATTCCAGCGGGATGTCTAAGAAGGCGCTGACGTCGCAGGGCGGGTAGACCACGGTGGTGCGGTTGGGGGCACGCCACAGTGACAGGATATGATCGAGGGTCCAGGAGGAGTTGACCATGATGAGGTCACTGCAGGAGCCAGCCATGCCGTAGAGCAGGGCGAACATGCAGTAGTAGACCACCTTGAAGGCACTCAGGAACAGACTGTTGGAGATGTAGTCTGGGTTGTTGAACCTAAAACATTAACCATTTGTTTTAAACTGAGGGCACAAGCATGAGGTGGGAGTTAAAAATCTGTGGTTACTCAACCTCTACACTTAAAAAGAGAAATCCAGATGGCTACAGTTTTACTTTACTCTACCGATTAGCCACTAACTTTGCTCCTGCTTGCACTGAGAGAAATAACAAGTCATACGTCCTTCACCACATCCTGGCATACTACAGTGGATGATGAGCTATGATGTTAAAATGATTGAACCCAAGAGTTGAAATATAAAGCAGTATTTCCACTCCAGGATTTGGGACAGGCATGTATTCTGACTTTACTAGACAAGTTTGTCAAATCCCTACTTTTATCAGCTCTAATTCAGCAACCTGTGCATGAGAATAGTTGCTGCACTTACTTAGCATCACCAGTAGAGGACAGCACTCATTTGATTGCATGCTGTGTGTTTGGATAAACTCTTAGAGAGCACTGAACTATGGCTGAATCTCAGAAAAGCCTGCATGATGTTTACAGCACAGCCATTCCAACCCAATTTTCTTTGGTAAAGACACACACTGATTACCTTGGGTTCCTTTCTCTCACTACAGACAGCATGTCAGTGCTGATGGTGGGGTAGTGAACATAACTCCCCACACTGCAGCCTCCCAGATAGCGGAACAAGGGCAGAGTGAAAGCATAACCCATGGAATCGATGTAAAGATCTGGGACAAACTCTGTCAGTGCCTCCCATCCCAGGAAGATGGAGCCCACACTCTGTCCCAGCAGGGTGAAGTGAGGAAACAGGCCAGGCTCCACAAGCAGCCGGTGCCTCAGGAACACAAACTGAACCGGCCGGGGAAGCACAATGTTGAAACGACGTCGTGCTCCGTTTAGAATCTGCTGGCCTGTCACATCTAGGTCCCCCGTGTACACCACAAAATCGATTTCTGCAAACCTGTGCACATGTGGATTAAGTTTAAGTAACATTTCATATCAATAGAAGGCATTTTGATTTGTTTAGGTCAGGGGTGGCCATTCCTGGTCCTTGAGGGCAACTGTCCACAATTCCTACCAGAATTGCCCACCCTTGGTTTAGATAGTCCTGACAAACAGTCCTGATAACTTTTCCTCTCTACTCAGTGCTGAGTAAATCAATAACTAGTAGTAGGAGGTGGACATACTGTACCTGTTTTGCAATGCCCTGATAGCACACCATAGAACCCTCTCCCCCCCACCACCAGCATTGCAGTAGGGGTGGAAGAAGGCCACCGCTGGTCGACTGTCTCTTGCCCACCGGGCGTTCCTTTTGCTCTGCAGCCAGAAACGCACTGCCAGCACCAGCAGGACCAGGACAGCGAACAGCAGCACACACAGAAACAACAGGGGCAGCAGCAAGTTCCACAGCAATCTGAAACACAATAATACTATGACTTTTAGGTAACAGAAATCAACAAGCAAACGTTAATGTCATAGCAACAGAAAACATAAATATAAAATATAAAATCAAGCACCAGAAAGTGAACAACCCATAACATGAAATATATAACGAGACTGGTTGGAAACACCATTCATCACATCAACAATTCACAGGACTGAATGAGAATGAGGTCTGTGATGTCACAGGCAATAGATTGGCCTTCTTGGACTGTGCGGTACACATTGAGGAGGACCGGAGCCTCAACATTGAAGTGTACAGGAAACCCACACATA